>PVJD01001723.1:0-209179 GCA_004026545.1 Mormoops blainvillei | reverse complement strand
AAATATGTTTTCCCGTACGGTTGGTTCCCTTTTCATTTTGCTGATGTTTTCTTTAGCCGTGCATAAGTGTCTTATTTCGATGAAGTCCCACTGATTTATTCTTTCCGTTATGTCCCTTGCTCTAGGGGACATATCGGTGAAAATATTGCTACGCGGACTACCTGAGATTTTCCTGCCTATGTTCTCCTCTAGGACTTTTATGGTGTCGTGACTTATATTTAAGTTGAAGGCTCATCTTTTTCAAACTCTTCTTAGAATCATGTGTTTCAGTAATTGGGCAGCCCATAGCAATTGTTCCCTTTAGCTTCTCCACACCTTCTCCTCTCCTGAATTTATTTTGACATGAATTATGGAATTAAAATGTCCTTAGTGATGGATGGCACTTGCATGATATGTAGGCCCAGTTAAGTACTCTTCAGCATATAATGTACGTGTAGACTCATGGGTTGGCCTGGCAAGCCATTCCTCACAGTTATGTGGCTATTTCTCAGAACGTGTTAGGGAGTTCTGAAATGGAATTTATTCATGGGTCTTCGGAACAAAGCCAGTTTGTAAGTCAGGGACTTGTTTTCTTATCCTAAGAAAATCAAGCCTTTTAATGAGTGATTTGTTTGGGCCTTTCTTGTTCGTTGGCCCCCAGCAGAAGAGCCATTTCTGGAGTCCTTATTCCTTCCTGGAAAGGAGATCTGACTAATCACGATCCATCTGTAACTTCCTCAGCACTCCTTGTTAGGCACAGCAGGACCCTCAGTAACACGCGGAAAGGAGGATGAGATGAGGGAAGAATGTAATAATTTTGATTTTCTACATTCTCACATAATCTTACTCCTCTTACTGAAGTCAGACAAGATAGATTTCTGTTCAGCTATTTATGAGACTGTGATTTTTTTTTAACAGTTTATAAAATCACCCTGGAATAATGGCATTAAAAATACTTCTTTTCCCTCTTAAATTCATATGGAAATATTCTTAAAGTAAGAATTGTTAACTCAGAATGGTTATGAAAAATAGACACATTTCCAGATTAATCCCATTCGGGGCTGGTTTTAAATCTCAGATGTTTATTGTGTTCGGTTTTTGAAATATTCGATAAGGTGACAAAAGTCACCAGGAGCTTGTAATTTTTTGACAAGTCAATTCCAGGTTGTGGTGAGAGTTAATGTCTAAGTAAGTTACTGTTTCGTTATATACTCCCCTCTTTTAAAACCTCAGATTACCCTATCTTCCCCTGTTGGAAGGAGAAATGGTTGCAAAATGAGCCGGAAATTTATTCCTTTCCACTTATCTGGTATAAATTGTTCGCCTCACATGAGTTGACGAATTGCCGCTTCCAAGGCTGACATAATAGTTTTTGTTTTATTAAACAACTATAAATCTCATCTAATATGGTCTTAGTGATAACAGAAAGAAAACTGTAACTTAGTATCTGTTCCATGGCATTGCTTAGAAATAATTGTTAGTAGTAAAGTTTCATTTTTCCAAACATAATTTGATCTCACGTAATTGATAGAAGAAAATTCAGGAAATTTGTTCAGTCTCTGTGTACAGATAAGTTCTTAAAAAAGAACCGCCACATGCAATAATCCAAATGAAATCTGTTTATGTAACAAAGCATGCAGAATTTATAGCAAGCACTCAGAATGAATTACTGACAGCTACGGGAGCAGCATGTTCTTTCACATATTGTGATCCTTTTGCAAAATTTTCCTTGATATATTTTGTGATATGCTATTGCAGCATTTTTGGGCTGTTGGTTTGTTTTAAGAATCACAAAGGACGAAACCCTTAGGGACTTTATTTGAAATTTCCTGTTCAGTTACTGAGGATCAGCTTTTCCTTCGCTGGGGAGGGAAACGCATGCCTAATTTTTGTTCTTTCTGAATAGCCTTCCTTTAATAACAAACTGAGTTATGGCTTTGAATCATGATTCTTGCACTTTAGAATGTTCCTTGCACTTTAGAATGATCACTTTCCTTAGATTTTCTCATCACAGTGGAAGTCAGGCCAGCTAAATGCCTGTGTGTCCCTGCATTTGGAATAGTCACTGAAACACCAGTTTGTCATGTTCAGGAACTTCACCTGGATTATACCAAGGGTCCAGGTTCAATGTCACGGTCAACTTCAGAGCCATGAGCTCCTACTCAGCCACCTAGCCTGTGGTTAACTAATGAACCATAATTCCCACAGCATTCTTACCAATGGGAATATTGTGACTGGGGGTCATATTAAAAGTCTGAAGATGGATTCCAACTATAAGAGCCAAGTTTATTACTGAAATATTTCAACTGCATGAACAGAAGAGGGAGGGTGTCTGGAGTCCTTATTAGCAGACAAGTAACTTATCTAGATGGAGGTTATAAGGGCTTTGGAATAGAGGGAGATAGGCTGAAGCTTCAGTCAAGAAGATTTAGGTTAGAAATAAGAAGGTTCTTCCTGACGGGGGAGAAGTGGAAGCAAGTCACCAACTGGCATGAGACAACCTTGCCAGAAGTCTTGTTTTGTTGTTGGATAGATCATATGTTCTCCCAGGTGAAGCTTTCTCTCTGGGACCTTAGTCCCATGAAAATCTTTACTGCACTCTCACCCCTTCTCTCCTTACTTCCCTGTGGTCAGTGGAGGCTCTAGCCCACATATCTATACTCGGTTAACTTGAAGTTCCCTACTCTTGGCCCGATTTTTAAAATAATTCTAAACCAGTAAGTTTCTCCCTTGGATGCTGTAGGGCCACTTAGTTACATTCCCCTCTCATTAGGCAGCCTCAGAAGGAAGCAGAGGGAGGACTCCTAATGGGAAAGAGGGAGGCCTGGCCGAGACGCTGGGTAATTTGGGGAGAGCCTAGCTCAAGAAATACGATGTAGCAATGCTAGGTGTTTGAGGTATTGCAGTGGAGGAAACAGTCTCTGCTCTCCTGGACCTGAACTTCTGGTAGAAGGAAGAGGAGAAAGACAATAAATATGTAAATACTTTGTTGGTCATGGAAATAAGTGCTCTGGAAAAAAGGAGAGGCACATTGGCTAGGGAGCGACGTTGGTCGTTTGCACCAGAAATGTGATTTTACATGATGTATGTGGGAGGGTAGGAACTAGTCCCCTGACTAGGTGACATCTGAGCAGAGACCTGAATGAAGAGAGGAGCCAAACCTTGGTTATAACTGGGGGAAGAGTGTCCTGAGCAGAGGAGACAATTAGTGCAACTGCCCTTAGGCAGGAACATGCTTGATGTATCAGAGGGGCACATGGAGACTAGAAGTTTGAGATCAGGGAGCCAGCATGGCTGGGTTCTGGTGAAGGCTCTCTCCTGAGTTGCCAGCTGTCAACTTCCTGTTGTGTCCTCATTGGCTGGAAAGAGCGGCACAGCTTTCTGGGGCTTCTTTTGAAAGGGCATTTATCAAATCATGACGGCTTCCCCTTCGTGACCTAAGTACTTCCCAAGAGCCCCACTTCTATATACCATCACACTGTGGATTAGGATTTCAGCATAAGAATTTTGGGGAGACAAACACTTAATCCATAACACTAAGTGAAGAACGTTTGAAGGAGTGATCTATTTGAAGAAGGAGAGAGTGGTCTGACGTATTGAATGCCGTTGGTTATGTCAAGAGGTATACAGTTGGGAACTGACTATTGGATTTGGCAATGGGGAACTCATTGGTGATCTTACCCTACTACCTACTTAAACTTTTCCACTCTGTCTAGTACTGTGTAAGTCTAGCCCCACTTGGTTCACAGTGCTCGTCCAGCTTGCTTCCAAATAATTGTACTTTGGCACCTGTTGTAGCCTTTGCCCTTGGATTTGACAGAGAAATTGATTTGTGAATTTTGCCATATAGAGTTTTCAGAGCAGAAATTTTCTGAGAAAGACATGTGTGAAGGAGTGAGGTTATAAGTTTAGATTACTCTCCAGTTTGCAGACCCGCCAATTTAGATACCATTCCACCCCTATAATTTTGAGTTGCCAGTATAGCATGAGTTGCATGCTATAATTTAAACATGCAAAGGGTGTTTTGATTTTTTAATTGATTTTTATTGATTTTTTTAAAGAGAGAGAGAAATACCAATTTGTTGTTCTATTCCTTTATGCATCCAGTGGTTGATTCTTTTTTTTGACAGATTTTATTTATTTATTTTTAGGCAGAAGAGAAGGGAGGGAGAAAGAGAGGGACAGAAACATCAGGTGTGTGGTTGCTTCTCACACACACCCTACCTGGGACCTGGCCGGCAACCCAGGCATGTCCCCTGACTGGGAATCAAACCGACAACCCTTTGGTTCACAGGCCGCCACTCAATCCACTGAGCCACACCCGCTTGGGTTTTTGGTTGCTTCTTGTGCGTGCCCTGACCGAAGATTGAACCTGCATCCGTAGCACATCAGGACAGTGCTCTAACCAACTGAGCCTACCCGGCCAGGGCAATTTTAATTAAAAAAACAACAACTTACAGATCATTAACAAATGTCCACTAAAATGTTTAAAAAAATTAAAGGTCGATAAAAATGTTCCAGTGGAATGTAGTGTTGGAAAAGATTAAAATCTACAATAAGTAGATATTAAGCCCTATGGTCAGGAGATTATTTTCTGGGGTCTCCATTTTACCAAGAAGTTCTCTTTCTGGGTAATTCAGAAACAGAATCTCAGTGTTTTTATGGGTTTATGGGACTGCTTGTTAGAAAAGAGTATGTGTTTTACTGGTATTCACAAACATGGCGGGTGTAAAGAATGTAACTGCATTTGGGGTCATGTGTTATGTTCAGACATGACTGTTAGGCCGGTGAGTTTGTCCATTACCTGCAGAATGCCTACAAGATACTGATGCTTACAGTTGGACCTGACTGATTGTCTTAAAGAACATGTTTTGAATTTTCCTGAACTTCATTTTAATAAGAAGAATTTCATTGCATGTCATAAATGTCACATCTCAAGTGGGATGTTTATTGAGAATTGTTCCATTTCTTTTCTCATGTTATTGTTCATATTCAGTGTGAACCCCCTTCAATGAGGTGTATTTAAAGATATCTTTAATTATTGCAATTAGCATGTTAATCAGATTTGTATCTATTAAGAAAGTAATATTCAGTGGTGTATTTTTGGAAAGTATTACTCTTAAATTTTCATTCTAAGGGAAATAACATTTCATGAAGTGTAGTTCTTAGGGCAACCAGGAGTTTTTATTTTAAATTATTCAAAATTTGCTTACCTAACAATATAAATCTTTGCAAGCAGACAACAAGTAGGTTTGAGAAATCTGACAGTCTAAGGTATTGTTGAGTAATTGTTTTATGTCCTAGATTTCTGAAATAATTTGTATTTTTTGTCTGATTTATTCCCTTAATTATACAATACATTTGTTTGCACATACACTCTTTAGTATATCTGTTACCAACCGTCTTAAGTCTCTCTGTGTCTCTTTCAGTCTTATTTGTTGAATGAGGATGAGAATAAATAGTCCATTGGGTTTGGGAAGCACTCACTGAGATGCTGTGTGTGGAAGTGCTTGGCTCAGTGCTTGGTACATCACAAACACTCAGAATATTTTTTCTAATGAGAATTGTGGTGTCTAATATCTGTTGAGTTAGGGAGAGGATGATAAATTTCTTCACTTTTCAAAGCTATGTGGGAACATTTATTGGGCTCTCTGTGCTAGGCACCAGGATAAACAATGATGATAAGATAGAGCATGTTGTCCTTAAGGAATTTACAGTCTTGAGGTTTAGGTTCACAGCAAGAGTAAGAGGAAGGTACAGAGAGTTCCTGGACACACCCTTTCCCCACACATGCAAGCCTCCCCCATTATCAACACCCTCACCAGGTGGTACATTTGTTACACTTAATGGCCCTGCATTGACACAGCATCATCACACATTGTCCATAATTTATATTAGGTTTCACTCTTGGTGTTATACATTCTGTGGGCTTGGACAAATGTATAATGACATGGATCCACCACAATAGTATCGTACAGAGTAGTTTCACTGCCCTAAAAATGTTCTGTGTTCCCGCTGCTCATCCCTCATTCCCCACTAACCCGTTGGCCTCCTCTGGAATATCATATGGTCGTAATCATACAGTATGTGACCTTTTCAGATTGACTTTTTTTACTTGTAACATGCATTCAGTGCCCTTCTGTGTCTTTCTGTGCCTTGATAGCTCATTTATTTTTAGTACAGAATAATATTTCATTGTCTGAATGTGCCACAATTTATTTACCATTCTACTGAAGGACATCTTGGTTGCTTCAAGATTCGGCAATTATGAGTAAAGTTGTGCTGTAAGCGACGTGTGCAGGTTTTTGTGCGGACATAAATTTTCAGCTTCTTTGAGCAAGTACCAAGGAGCACAATTGCTGATGGTATTGTAAGAGTATGTTTAGTTTTGTAGAGAAACTACCAAACTTCCTCCCAAGGAGGCTGTACCATTTTTCACTCTCACCAGCCGTAATTGAGAGTTCTTACTGCTTCAGAGCACTGCCAAAATTTGGTGGTGTTGGTGTCCTGGATTTTGGCCATTCTAGTAGGTGTAAATTGGTATCTCAATGTTGTTTTAATCTGCTTTTCCCTGATGGCGTATGATGTCTCATATGCTATTGCCATCTGTATATCTTTTTTGGTGAGGAGTCTGCTCTTTGGCCCTTTTTAAAATCAGTTTTTTTTTCCTTTTTGTAGAGTTTTAAGAGGTTTTCTTGTGTGTATATTTTGGATAATAGTCCTTTATCAGATGTGTCTTGCACAGATATTTTTCTCATTCTTTTTACATCGTCTTTCATGGAGCAGATTTAAATTTAATGAAGTTCAAGTTATCAATTATTTTTTCATGGATCGTGCCTTTGGTGTTGTAGTTTAAAGGGCGTCACCACACCCAAGGTCATCTGGGCTTTCTCTTGTGTTTTCTTCTAGGAGTTTTTCTACTTTTGCCTTTTACATTTAGGTCTTGGATTCATTTTGAGTTTTTTTTTTTTCCAGAAGGATAATTTTTGTGTACAGCCTGTGTGTAGGTTCATTTTTTTTTTTTTTTTTTGCCTACGGATATCCAGCCCCCAGAACCATTTGTTAAGAAGACTGCCTTTGGCTCTGGCTGGTGTGGCTCAGTGGGTTAAGTGCTGACCTGCGAACCAAGGGGTCACACAGGCCACATGCCCGGGTTGCAGGCCGGGTCCCCAGAAAGGGGTGCTTGAGAGGCAATCACACATTGATGTTTCTCTCCCTCTCTCCCTTCCTTCCCCTCTGTTTAAAAATAAAATAAATAAAATTAAAAAAAAGAGAGACTGTCTTTGTTTCATTGTGTTGCCTTTGCTTCTTCGTCAAAGATCAGTTGAGATTATATATGTAGTCTGTTTCTTGGGTCTCTGTTCTGTCCCTCTGATCTGTTTGTCTGTCTTTTTGCCGTCACCACAATGACTTGATTACTGTAGCTTTATAGTAAATCTTGAAGTCGGGTAGTGCCCGTTCTCTCACTTTGTTCTTCTCCTTCGGTATTGTATTGGGTGTTCTGGATCTTTTGCTTCTCCACATAAACTTCAGAATCAGCTTGTTAGTGTCCACCACCTAACTTGCTGAGATTTTGATTGGGATTGTAGTGAATCTATAGATCAAAACCATCGGAAAAAATGACCTCTTGATAACATTGAGTCTTTCTATCCATGAACAATAGAATATCTCTCTATTTATTTATCCTTTTTTGATATTGTCATAGTTACCTCTTGCTCTTGGAAGGTCAGTCTTTTGTTTTTTGTCTTTCAGCTGATTGGATGAGGCCTGCCTAGGTTGGGAGGACAACCTGCTTTAATCACAGTCTACCAATGTAAATGTAAATCTCATCCAAAAACACCATCATGGAAACTTCCAGCTCGGTACATCACAAACACTCAGATTTTTTTTTCTAATCAGAATTGTGGTGTCTAATATCTATTTAGTGTTTGACTAAATATCTGGACACTGTGGCCCAGTTGAGCTGATGGTTTATTTGTATAAACCATCACAGACAGTAACATGAAGATTTTTGAAAAATTAGCTGATTCATGTAATTAGATATATACAAAGGGCATGTTAATGTAAACTTCATGCAAACTTGTTTTGTTCTTTTTAAAACATGCCGGAGGGGAGCATTGGGAAAAATTTGAATGTAAGTCATTTTGCAGCAGGAGTGCAAGTAACTCCACAAAAAGAAATAAGTCAAGTATGTGTATGTGTGAGAGAGACACCTATGAGAATAAAATCTTTTAAAAAGAAGTGTCTTATTCCATGGAACTTAGAGCCCTGGACCTTTGTGATATATCAGTTCAGTCTTGACAGTTGCTGCAGTGAAAGCTTATAAAAGACCTGTAGGAAGTTTTTCCTAGTGGAAAATAAAAAGTGGCAGACCCTTTGGAAGGTTTCTTTTTTAAAGTAGGAAAATATTTAAAGCAACAGAAAAATGTCTATAAAGTGAGATATTAGCAGCTAGAGAAGAACTGAAGAGAATTTCAAGAATGAGAGCAGTTCCATATTCTGCTGGATGAAAATCTCTTACCAGTGAATAACGATAAAGTTTTGAATTTCTTCTAATAGTTTTAGAGGCTGTTTATCTTCTAGGCTCTTAAAGATAAGTTGCAGAGTAACATGAGTTGTGCCTTGAAGATGTCATAAATAGTTAATATTTGTATGGCTTTTGTCTTGTAAAGTCTTGGGTGTTTCTAGTGCTAAGAGGTTATGGGAAGCTTCAGAGAAAGGAAATGATCCTTTAGGGACACAGTTTGGGTGTGTAAGACCTTGTATTTCTTTAATCTCTAGGTGATGCTCTATTCTGAACTGAACAGCATCGGTGTTGCCTAATGGGCTCATATTGTGTGTTCACTTAGAAGGAGAACTCCAGAGAAATGGTAAACATCTGTCCGTCACACAAGACATTTAATGCCATCTCTATTTAATAGGCAGATCTCTGGCTGTCTAGATTGTGTATGCTGAAACTAAAATCTTCAGTGATAGCTTATACAAATAAATAAGGCAAATAAAAGAAAAAAAGAAATGACAGTTCATTTGTGAATACTGGTATTGTTAAATTGTATTTTATTGAAAGGGCTATGTAATATCCATGGTAACAGTGGTTCTTCATCTGAATTCAGTAATTTTTATTTCGACAAGATTAGTGAAACAGATATAATTTATAAATCCATCTAATCTGTCAGTTCTTCCTTCCTTTGCCCAAAATTTATTGAACACCCACTCTGTCCAGTTGTTTTGGGCATGGGGTACACAGAACAAACCCAGTGGACGTGGATGGTTCCTAACCTCATGGCGTGGACCATCAGGTGGAAACTGTCTTTAGACAAGTGAATGCAAACATGTGATTATAAATTGTGTTAAATTTTTGGAGGGAAAGAATTTGTGCCTCCAGAGGAGAATACAGTCAGTCCTCACAGTTCAGGGCAATCAGGGAGGAAGCGAAGGATGAGATGAGGAGGATCTGAATGGGGAGAGACGGGGTGGCAGGGGGTGGGGGGGAGTGTTTCTATGCAGAAAGAAGGGAGTATGCAGAGCCCTAATGGGCCCATTAGAAGAAGAGCTTACAGACAACCAGGGTAGAGAGCACAGGGAAGATTAGTGGAGAGGGGCAGTCATGCAGCACGTTGACCCAGGCAGAAGAGTTTGAAATTTATTCTAAGATTCAGTGGCTGAGTGACAGGATCTCAACTCTTCTTTTAAAAGGCTCATGCCGAGTACCATATATGAAGTGAAGAGCTTTGCTATGCTTAAAAAAGAATTAATATCTAATATATAAAGAGTTTCTGCAAATTAACATTTTTAAAAAAGGATATGTATATAGAAAAATGGACAAGGGATATGAATAGTAAATTCCCAGAAAAGAAATGCGAATGGTCATAATGTCATGATTCTCAATCTCACTGATAATCAGGCAGTTGACATTGTGATTCTGAGGCTCGGGAGAGAGTTTTGGTTTGTAGAGAGAAATTGGCTGTTGTTGGTATTGGTGTGATTGAAGGCATGTGAATGGATAAAGTTACCCATGGGGAGACCACAGGGTGAGCAGAAGGGAGAGCCAGCTGTGGACTGATTTCTAAGTGACACCGAATCCTTGGAAGCGGAGTAGAGGGGGTTCACAGGGGACACTGTGAAGAGAGGACGTGCTCCGTTGTGTCAAACATCAAAGTCAGGCTCGAGGAGGCAGTGGTGTGGGGACGTGCGGGTCTTTGGAGACCAGTGTAGTTCGGTGGTTTGGTAGCTCCGGATGAGGAAGTTGACGGGGTTGAATGGCGGGGTGGCGATGGAGAGATAAGTCTTCCTTGCTTATGCTTGAATTTGGAGGGGAGCAAAGAAATAGGGTAGTAACTTGTTAGGAAAAAAAGTGTTCAAGGGAGATTTTTTTAAAAGGAAGGGCACTTCTAAAATGTATGTGATGGTTTGGCCCAGGGTTTTCCTTTGTGCTGCAGTTCGGAGTTGCTGTAGTTTCCCAGGGGCACAGATGGGAGGCGGAGTGGGGCAGCAGTGGGGAAGGTGGGGTGGCAGAGGATGGGAAAGTCTCTCGGCCTGGGCAGCAGGAGTGGGAATGGGTGGTTTTTAAGGAGTAGATCAGCTGTGGAGGCAGGGGCAGCACCTTCAAGCCAGTGCCACTTCACCTCTTGTGTGTCCCCGATGAGGGCACTCCTTGCTGCTACTCCCCTAGGTGGCATCGGATACCATTCGGAGGAGCTGGTAAACAAAAATAGTATGCAGTTTCTAAGAATCTTCTCAACAACGCATTACTGCAAACAGATATTTACTGAGATATTTGCCTTATTTAAACAGGCATGATAAAATACACTAAGAGCTTATTAGAATACATTCATTTTTCAGTAAGATGCGACTTGTGTGAATTGTAGGAATAACTTACTGAGGAAAAGTAAAGTTGTAAAGCAACCGGTTAAGCCAGATTGGAATGGAAGTGTGATGAAGTCTGGTTTGAATGCTGAGTTTTATGATTACTGTCACAACAGCGCCATTTTTCTTGTTTCTGTGTGTAACATTAACAACAGAAGTTTGATTTAGATGTGGAAGAAATGTAGACTACAGGAACTATAATATGCTCTGTAGTGGCAATTAAAAATTAAGTATAAATAACTGTGTGTGTAAACATTCATATTGATATAAGCATTGTGTGCCATCTCTTCACTATTGATCTTGTTCTCATAAAAATCATCAACAAGTACCTGCGGAATAATCATCTCTGTGCTCCGTGTTAAGATATTATTACTAAGGTTAGCCAGAGAAATTGCATTGCATTGCCCTATAATAATGGAGGGTCAATTTTATAATAATGTGAAGAAACAGGAATAGAAGCTAAAAATGAATTGGATTCCCATAACAGTTTGCATTAGGAATTATTTTCTGTAGGGTAGATTGTTGTTTTTTTTGTGTGGGGTACCAGCTTGTCAGTGTTTCAAAATATGACAATGGAGGCAAAATTAACATTAATATCCAAATTAGGGAAGGGAAATAAAGAGATTAGAAGACTAAAAAGTGCCATCGTAGGCTGGAAGGAAGTTTTATTCTTATTATAGTTTTTCAAGTTAATAAAATATTAGTCGTGATTTTTTATACCCGTGGCCATCATTTTGTATCCACGATCTGATATACAAGTTTATTGAAAGTTAAATTTGGATTGCAAGAAGTTATAGTTCATAATTATGACATCGTTTTGAGGCGTTTCATATATGTTCTTTTGAAAAGGAAACTCAGCATGTTGTATAAGTCGATGAATGCATTAAAGAAGGAATGATTGGTTGTATTATCAAAGACTGCTTCACTTTTTACAAGGGTCGATTGTTACTGAATACCTGCATTATAGCCACTGGGAAGTTTATATTTATTTTCTCATTTAATCCTTAGACCCGCCCAACGAAGGAGTCTCCATTAAAAGTCACATAAGTCCCCATACTAATGCGTAGAAAGTTATATAGCAAAGGTCTTTCTTTGTAAGGGTCTACATAAATACTGTCCAAGGCCTTAATGATTATGGCATAAATATTAAATGTTCTAATTATGTAGAATATTCTGAGGTTCTTACCACTTATTTTTCCTATTTTAACCTAATGTTACCACTGAGAAATCTGTCACCTGCTTCCAATAATTCTTAGATAATGTCTTTGTTAAATCTTGTTCTTCAGAGCAAAATAAGATACTACTTTTTGGAATTATACAAGTATATTTCTATAACTGAAAGAGTCCTGAAAAGCTGAGATGAAACTTTCCCTCTAATCTAGATGTGACAGATGCTTAGGAGTGTTGTACGTCTGTCTGTGTGTCATTTTTCTAACATTCTTCACTAGTTTCATCGTTACCTAGGTTGTATTTATTATTAAGGACAGAAATACTTATATCTCTATGCTTGAACCCCAGTATGTAACGGGGTCCACCGCAAATCGTAGGAGCTTATCAATCCTGTCGAATCCCTTTATCACCTATCCTCCTGTTTGTAGGAACAATGTAATTCGAACCCTCTGAAAAATTAATGTAGATTCTTTTTTAAAAATCTCCAAGGGAAGGAACTCTGTAGTCTTTTATTCCTAATAGTAAATGTTAAGTGCTTCCATTTCTAATTTAAGATTCACTGTTGCCCCTTTTCTTTAACAAAGTCAGTGTTTAAAATATTTTCCTGATAAGTCAAAGGCTGCTGCCTCACACCTTGTTGTGGGCTCAGTTCTCTTGTGAGGTAGGAGATTCGCTGGACTGAGCACTCTCACTTATCCCTTCTTCCTCCAGATACCCCATTAGAATGATAGTGCAGGAATAAAAAAAGTGCATAAACCAACAACCAGAAGGAACGGAAGAGGGACCAGCACAGAAATTTCCAAATGTTTCTGGCAGCCTGAAACCTGAGGGAGTCTTGGTGACTGCTAAAACTTTGTGGGGACTTCCCCTGAAAGGGTCCCTCAAAGGCTTGGGACTTTGAATGCCAGGAGTGTGGGAGTCCCCTGTGGGGCAGAAAATCCCAGGGTTTAACAGGATGCCTGTAGTCAGAACATTGTCTGGCTCGAGCTCCCCCCACCCCACTGGTACATCCCCATGTTTATATATGGTATATATGTAGTTGTATTTTATGGACATATATGTCTTTTTTAATCCCTGTAGCAGCCTGTAAACAAAATGTTGTAAGCACCATTACACTGATGAATACACAGCATAAGAGAAATTGAACACATTACTCAACATCATATGGCCAGCGATGGCAGAGCCCAGCCCGGAGCCCGAATGTTCCCCACACCATGACTTTGCCTTTTCCACCGCACCATTATGGTGTCCTTTTGTCACAATTCCGTTCCTTGAGTTTTGGGCTAGGAATCATGCTTTTGAAGCACCTAAACAGTCTACACTTGAATCTACCACTTGAATCCTGGACCTCTCAGAAAGGCTAAGTGTTGGAGGTGCCCAGGCAGTACCCAGGCCCACTGACTCTTCATGTGCTGTGAAGGTCAGAATCGTTGTGTGGGAGGATGGGAAGCAGAGCATGTGAATCACGTGTCACTGGTTTTGCAGACCCAATGGTGTCCCAGAAAGGGTCTTCCTGGGTGTGAATGTAACCTGAAGAAGGTTTTGGAGATCTATAGCTTGGGAGTTACACCAGGAAGTTACATTTTTCTCAGGTGTTGGGTTCTAAGCACTTGTAGAACATTGGCCTTGAAGGTCTGATACTCCTTTTTTCAAAAGATGTCTTTGATATCTACATTCCTTCCTTTTCACAGAGCTTTCACCCCTCTGTTGGGCCCTGTCACTTACACTCAGTTTATCTGCAGTAACTTCTACCTTGGTTTTTCTGCCATTAGTCTCTTGTTTCCATTCAAGCCATTTTTTTTAATTGACCAGATTCATTTTATGCAAATATTTCCTATTTATTGAACATCCTTGTTGACATTTTTTCGCTCTCCATAACTTTACTCTGCCGCTGAACATCATTTCCCAGTGTTTCATGCTCAGACTGTGGCGGATCTGTCTGGGGACTGTACTGCCTTTCTCCTTTCCCCCCTCACTTCATCACTCTCCTTAGTGTATGGTCTTCCTCTCAGTCTGAAAATCTCTTCTTCTTTTTCTCTACCTCTATTCATGTTTTATATAATTCAGAGCCTGGTTTTATTTTCTCACCTAGGATACTTTCTCTGATTCTTCTAGCCCTCATTGATCTTTCTTTTTGGAACCAAGTGAATTACATACTCTATAATAACTGTTGTTCACAGAAGTTTCTAAATAGGTTGTAAGACTTCAGTACTCCCTATTTAATCTCTTTCCTGCCTGGAAGACTAGGCACCTGGGAGGTATGAAGTCACCCATTGTTGACAGATTTGTTGTTGTGATTTTAGTACTTCAGAATGGATCTTAAAACTCAGAGAAATATTGAAATAGCATACATATACAACAAAGTGCCATGCTTTTATGTTTATTTGATATTTGAGTGGTGTCGAAGTATGTTTTTTCTCTTTTGTCTCACAGCAATCAAAGAAAAGTACACAGACTGGACAGAATTTCTCATTCGTGATTTGACTGGTTCCCGGACAGCACCTGCGAACCTCCTGGAAGGTGTATGTATTACTGTTTACAGCTATTCTATGTCTGAAGCATCACAGTTACTTGAGCTCAAACCTAACAGCACCTTTGCATATATCCTTCTGCCAGGTACATGTGTACGCACAGGTATCTATATCCGAAGAGTCTAACTTCCTGTTTGGGTTTTTTTTTTTTAATTACTTAGGTTATTGATTTTAATGGCATTGAAAAATTTTTATCTGTGTGGTTACAATCAATAAATTGAAAATTTTCTTCTATGTGAACACATTTTTAAATAATAATATGTTAGACCATCTTCTCAATATCCTCTTTGTTTAAGCCTCTGCCTTATATTAGTGAATGTAAGTAAAATCCTGAGGAATAACTGTTTTGTATAGGTGAAACTAAACATATATAAGCTCTAGTATAGTTTCAGAGTATATTGATAAATGGTTCCATTAACTATTCCATTCTGGATGCATAACCCCAAATTTAAATACATGTGTTATGTAATGGTTGAAGTAACTGCTCATAAAAAACAAGAGAATTAATGGCTAATCATATTTAAATGGGATTAAGGTAATTTAAAATACTGAAAAAACAGTATAATCTGATATCTTGATGGTTAATTTGAAAATAATCTTATGATGAAACATTTTACTTTTACCGTATATAAAAGAATGGGAAGAGAAATGTATTGTGTTATAAATAATTACTGAGTTAACAAATCTGTTTGAAGAGCCTCTGAGGAAAGGGGAAGCACAACGAATAACAAGGAATATGATGTGGATTTTGACAATATCATTATTCTCTTAACCTTCCATAAATTTCCCTTCTCTCATAAAAGACATTGCTACTTTGGAACTCCACTGTCTAATATATTGGGTTATTTGGCTTGGTTTTGTGAAGATTTTGCCTGGTGTATTTGTTTATCTTAATGGCAACTAATTTAATTGTTTGGTTAACAAAATCATAATGATGATTGTTCACCCTTTAAAAGGACAAGTTGTTGTACTCTTTTAATTTTTTAAAAAACATATTTGCCTACAAAGCTGGCTGAACAAACACCCTTTTCATATCCTAACATGTGCTGAGAAGGTTGCTTAGATAGAGATACATGTATATCCTCTAAACCAACTATCAAGTTAAATGTAGAAATAACTTTACATAATAATCTAACTTAGTGTATATCATTAATGTGTATTAATTATGCCATCCACACATATTCATACTTTATGCACATAATCAAAGTATGAGAGAGGGTCTTGATTATTAGAGTAGTGGCCACTACAAGACATATGTCTGTTGAGTCGCGGTAAAAACTTGTAGCCTTATGTCTGCTATGTCTGTCTGTTAGAAAAGTAGACATTCTGCTACTACACCCTTTCTAGTTTAAGGCAAATTTGGGTATAACTCTTCTTAAAAGCATACTCATTTCTAACAAACGCAGTTTTATCTGGGAAGGGTGATTTGTTTGGTGAGAACCTAGCACAAACTGTTATTTCCTATTGACTTGTGATTTTTGTTGTTGGATACAGAGTTGGGTATATGGAAGTGTGTGTGGGAGGAGGGGGAAGGGGAGGGGGCGAGTCTGCGGAAAGGATGGGGGTGGAGGGAAACACCAGATTGTTTGCCAATAGCTTGGATGATGGTGTGAAAAAAATATTATCTTCTGCTGTCATCTGTTTCCATGAGAACCTTAAAATAAAGTTTAAAATAAGGAGTTTTGCTTCTGTTTAAACAGCCTCTGCGAGGGAAAGGCCCTATAGACCTCATTACAGTTGATTCCTTAATAGAACTTCAGGATTCTCAGAACCCTTTTCAGTACTGGATAGTTAGTGTGATTGAAAATGTTGGAGGAAGATTACGCCTTCGCTATGTGGGATTGGAGGACACTGAATCCTATGACCAGTGGTTGTTTTACTTGGATTACAGACTTCGACCAGTTGGTTGGTGTCAAGAGAATAAATACAGAATGGACCCACCTTCAGGTAAGGTCTGAAGCTTTTGCTGCCATAAATTATTTGAGAAAAAGATGTGCTTTTTTCTGAATGTGTCTCTGGAAAATTTATGAGCCGTGTGGTATCTTGTACACCTGAGTATGTGAATATTAAGCATTTTAACTTAAGAATACTTTTCATAGAGAATAAAACCCAAGACCTTAATAGTGCTCTAAAAGGAGAAAATTCTGTTGGAGGCCGTGGAAAAGTTGATCTAGTTCCTTTGGAATCACTGGTTCGAAAATTAAAGACAATAGATTGGAATCAGTTATATTCTCCCTTTTTTCTTTGGGGATTTTGATGGTCTTGCAAGGAAGTTCCAAAATCTGCATCTGTCCCTTCAGTCACACGTCCGTCCATCCATCCATCCATCCATCCATCCATCCATCCATCCATCCATCCATTCTCTCTATCCATTCATCCATCTGAATATCCAAACCAAATGCTTATCATTGTATAATCTGTTCTGACATGGAAACTGCAAAGAGAAAAAAATCACCATGCTCTTTCCCCTGACATATCAAATATTTTAATTAGCTTCAAATGCACTGCCAAGTGACTTTCCCTAGACTTAATTGGATAGAATAGTGCTTTATGCTTTCTGACATACCTAACTGGGCAGTAATCTCAGTGTTTACAAAATAATAATTCTTGAATGTTTGCTATGTTCCAGGTGATTTTACATCTGCTATTTTGTTTATTTTGATTCCAAAAAAGTGCTGCATGTTTGGTGTGAATATTTCCTTTTACAGCAGAGAAAATTGAGAATAGGTTTAATCTGCTTATCCGGGGTGACCCAGCTTGTTCGGGGGGATGCACTATAATTAAACCCCGGGTCCTTTGCCCATTCGATTCCCCCTACGCCCCTCACTAGCCTCACCAAACTTTGGATGGATAGCCTCAGAACAAAAATGTTGGATTCTTACAGAATTAAGGGCGCCAAGGAAGAAATACACATTTCTAGAAAGGCCAGTCTTCATACTGGTGAATTTTGCAGGTTTACGGGAAGCAAGGAATTGGCTCTTTGCTTTATTAACATTGCCAGAGATTTTCCTCCCGCATTAGTTGTCACTGTCAGTCTTGAATAAAGGAAGCTGAGGAGTTATATTTCCTTTTTCTGTCACTCAAGAGCTTTAATTGAAAAAACTTCCTGGTTCTGTATCTCATGTGTTTGCATTTGTGTTGAATTTGACAGGCGTATAGACATGTAGCATGGTACTTTATTAGTATTATTGTTGTCAGCATTTTGAGAAGCAGCCACGAAATCCATTTATACCCTGAGTAATTTTGGACTTTGATGACAAACAAAGAGCCTGTCGGCTTCTGAGGAGAGATCTAAGCCCACATTTGCCTTGGGATTCATAACGCTGTAGGAAAAATTTACTTTGTGTTGAAAGCTGAGTGCATAAATCTTAGCTTAGTATCTAATTGCTTTATAAATTTTAGGGGAAACATATATTTGCCAGTGTAAAAATTTATAGCAAAGCAAAGGATTACTAGTAGCTTCTTAGGTTCTTTGAAATGTTTCTTTCCCGTGAAATCATGAGACTTGTACTCAAAGCATGAATGGAAATTGTCAAGGTAGAAATTTAGGAAATATTTGGATGTGAGAGCTCTCCTCCTTCACATATTTTGATCTCTTTATAAGATAAAAATAAATTCCATTTATTTGTCTTAGTAATTTTCTGGGCACGAGTTATCCATTTCATTGAAGAGTTTGTGTGAGTCCTTAAAGACTTTGAGGCATTCCTCATTAAGAAGTTCTTTTCCCAACATTTAAATTGTCAGCAAGAAGGCTATGTATGTGATGAAGAAAAGAAAAGCTGAAACGGCACTGAAAATGTGGCTTTTAGTTCTTCAAATGCAGTAGTTACAAGATGAAAACTGGATTCTGTTACCTTATTCAGCAGAAACGTACCCCGGGGAAGCAGTTATCACCCGTGTCTCGCACGTGGGATCAGAACCCTACTCTGGGTTTGTGGAAATTAATTTCAAGTCCCAGTGTGACTTGTGAAACTTATACGGCAGTGCTATTTCTGTCACTGAAATATAGGTGGGAATAAAATTTCAGACTTGCATAGAAAATATAAGGCTACTTTAAAAAAAAAATTCCCAACACCCTTAAATAAATGAAAAGTGTTCAGCATTAGCTGGTGGTGAGAAAACAGAGTTGCAAGGGGCTGGGGGAGGCTCTACTGTGAGATAAGCCCTTGTGAGCTCTCTCTGCTCTGGACGCCATCTTTGCTGTGCACCCCACTAACACCGCCACCACCATTGCTAAAAATAATCATAGCTCTTCCTTTTGTTTCACTTATTCTTTCTGCTTTTTAAAGGGCACCATAGTTCTCAACTGTTCAGTGCAAATAGAGGTAAGAGAAATAGGTAGTAGAAAGTCGCCAGGGAGGTAGTCTTCAGAGCTTGAGGACGGGGGCTGGCTTTTACACCGTCCACCAGGGCGAACCCTGTAGTCACTCTGCCTTTTTTTTCTTTTTTTCTGCCGCAAATCAGAGGAAATAGCTTGGGGTGGCGAAGGTAGGAAAGCGGCAAAGAAGCCGCCCCACTTCACTCACACACACGGCTGTTAAGGTGTCACACAGGTGCTGATGGAGCGGGCTGAGTCCAGCCTCGGCGAACCAAGTTGTAAGGGAAGAGGAAGTGGTAAAAGGCAAATAGTCGTGGAAGCGGGCAGTAGCTTCGTGAGGTCCAAAGTGGTTCGGCCTTTAGGAGGAGAGGACTGGCAGTCCTGGCGGCGCCTTTTCTTCTGTGCTGAATGGAAGATAAGCTGTGGGGCGTCGTCAGCCTCGTAGCCCGAGCAGGCTCCACTCATTTATGCTTCAGCAGTTAGTCTCCTCTGTTCCGTGGGCTTCCCAACACGTCTCTTTTTGGAATGCTGTTGGCGTGGCCCACTCCTTCACTTCATTCAGACTATGAGAGGGTTTTACCACCCACGCTAACTGCAAGTCTGTACCTTCTGCACTGCTGTCTCCCCAGTATGTGTCACAGTTCCTGGCACATAGTAGGTGCCGGGCATGTGTGATAGGAATTGCCTGGATAAAATGTCAGGTGTGTCTAGAGGGAAGGAAGGAACCGGCCAAGTCCACCTCCTAGGAGCCAAAATTATTGGCGGGGCTTTGGAGAGGAATTTGGAGGGGAGGACCCAGAGCGAAGACATCCCCAAAATAATGACGGTTCTTTTCTCCTGCTGTGTGTTAGGGGAGCTTTTGAAAACAGGCTCAGAGCAAGGAGTGGTGTCCTTTGCTGATGCGATCTCTTGTTTAGCAACTAAGGTGGCTCTAGGACATGTGAGATGCACAGGAATATGGTCTGTGAGGTCCATGCAAGTCTTTGCTCTTTTAAAAGGATCTGCATGTGGCTCAAGCTGGAGAAACCTGGCAAAGTAGAAAGAACATGGACTTGGAATCAGGGTCCAAGTGAGCTTCTCCTTTTGCCTCTGTCATTAGCTACAGGGCCGCTGGGCAAGTGATTCTACTTCTTTGAACCTCAGTTTCCTCATCTGTAAAATGGGGTAATTACGTGTTCGCTGTCCTTCAGAGCGTTATAGGTACCCCAGATGCTTGGCATTTTCTAGGTATTCGATCTGTGGTCAAGGTATTATGGTTATATTTGGTTCTCTAAGAAATTTAAGTCTTTGAGTTTGAGTCATGTGGAGTCCCTACTGAGTGTTCAGTAAGCAAGATGGAGTCATATATGTTCTTACAGAAGCTAAGGAGATGAAACCTTTTGAGTTTTTTAATCTATTCCTAATTTTTTGTCCATATTTTTTTCCTTCAAAATCTTTGTCAACCTTAAAAATTTTTTTCTTTCTTGTTTAGATAGACCCTGGAGTCAGCAAGTTTCTGCATCTAACTTAAATGCATCCTGTCTCAACCTTTTCTCAGTCAAAAAAGAGTTGTTGCTTTCTACATTAGTTAGCTTAGCTGCCATAACAAAATGCCGTAGACTGGTGTTTGAAACAACACAAATGATTTTCTCCCACTTCTGGAGAATGGAAGTTGAAGATTAGGGTGTCAGCATGGTTGGGTCTGGTGAGGGCTTTTTCCAGGTTTGTAGATGGCCTCCTTCTTGCTCTTTCCTCACATGGCTTCTTCTTTTTGTATGTGTGCAGAGGGTATAGAGCATAAGATAGAGAAGACTACTGGTCTGTTCTTTTGAAAGGCTCTAATCTCATTATGGGGCTCCACCCTCATGACCTCCTCTAACCCAGTCACCTCCCAAAGGCCCCATCTCCAAATACCATCACATCGGTGGTTATGATTCTTAACACATCAGTTTTGAGAGGACACAAACGTTCAGTCCATAACATTTTCCAATGTGTGGCAACAACCCTAGATTAGTCGTCCCTCACTGGTCAGAACCCGGTGGAGAAGGAAGGAGTAGAGGTTTCAGGGTGTGTGAAAGAAAGGAACGGCCCCTGGAGGCCTTCTTCACGAGGCGAGGCAGTGAGATGATGATTTTGTGCGCTTTGGCTTCCTGTAGCACTTAACTGCAAATACGCCTGCCAAACACTTGACGGAGGGAGATCACCTCCTTTTCAGTTAGGATTCTAGTTAAAGATGAATCAGTACAGATTTTAATTGCTTATGACTTCCCCACAAACAGAAATTGACATGATATATTCTGTTAAATTACCTGCAACACGATCATTTTAAGAAAATGTTTTATGTTCTTTAATGGTGCTATTTATTGGCCATAAACTTGCCAATGTAACCACGTGCCTCTCGTCTAATGAAACGCACACATGGAATATTGTTCTTTGCTTATTGAAACCACTAGGTGTTTAGCTTTTGCAGATGGTTGAGCATACTGACAAAACTGAAGTTGATTTTCACCTTTTAAGAGAAGAAGTGTGCCTTGCCATGGGGTTAAGTTCCATGTTAGGATTTAATATCCACAGAAAGAAGACAAAAAATAAGACTGTAGGACAGAGACAAAAATCATGTGGAACCTGGGTGTCTTAGTCCAATTCTGTGTGCTATAACAGAATACCACCGATTCGGTGACTTATAAAAATTCATTTCTCCCAATCCTGGAGGCTGATAGCCCAAGATCAAGGCACGGGCAGACTTCGTGCCTGGTGGGGCTCTTCTCCCTGGTTCATAGATGGCTGTCTTCTCCCTGTGTCCTCACATGGTGGTATGGGTTAGGGAGCTCTCTGTTTTTTGGTTTTGTTTTTTTAAGGGCACTAATCCCATCATGAGGGCGCTACCCTACGATATGATAACCTCGTAAAGGCTCCACCTCTGAATACCATCACATTGGGGAGTATGATATTCGACATAGGGATTTGGTGGCGGGTGTGTGTGTGCAAGCTTTCAGTTCATTGCACTGGGCCTCTTGTTACATTTGTCTCTGGTTTGGTGGGAGAGAGGTGGCATCTGGTGACCAAGGGCTGTGCTTTCTGGATGACTTGGTGAGCCTCTGGGATGACTCGGGGTCTGCACATCACTTCCTTCTGTTCTGGTAGTTTGGATCTAACATTGGACGTTTTGGGTTTTCATTGTTCCGACACTGAGTAATTTTTTTAACCACTCCTCCTTTACCCTCTTCTCCATCTCTCCCCCCACCCTTAGAGACTTCAGTGATAGACTGGATGTAGCTCAGGACATCTACGCAGTGAACCATTTCTTCCCTTTTTCTCACTCTTTATGTCTGCACACCCTTCCTTGGGTCTTGTCTTGGGAAATCGCCTCCTTTCTTGTGACTCAGCTCTCCTTTTAATACCATGCTGAAGTGGAACTCCCTATCGCCTGCTTCCGGATCCCAGGAAAGGCGAATCTGTTTTTGTTTCCTCAGGAGGTCCAGGCTGTAGCTCGTTGCTAGCCTGCAGGCCCTTTGAATGGCTGCAGTTGGTGTCCTCTGGGCTTTGCCCTCTGGAGACCTCAAAATCGCCTCCCTCTTCACTAAGATTTTGATCATGCCCCTTAGCTGAAACACTGGGCACTCCAATGGGTCCTTCTACTTCTCATGGTACAGTTGATGGGTCTCTGTGACCTCGTCCCTCTTTCTACTTTGTGGGACCCTGTGGTAAGGGATTCCTCACACAGCACCCCCTTCTTACCTGGGAGGCTGGAGGAATAATTTATTCATTCTCTGTAGTGTTATTATTGGATCCTCACTGTTTCCCCCCCAAATGTGTTAGATACTCCTCAGAGGAATCACATTCTATTTTTGTTCTGACGCAGAAATGTCAAATTGGGGAAAAAAATAATCCCCAGAAGTAGAAGAGTATAAATGAAATGCTAGAAAGGGTTCTAGACAAGGTACACAGTGGAGCCTATTTAGTCATTAATACCCCTTTCTGTGCCTTTATGGAACTGACAGTGAATGAAGTGGGCAGAGCATTGATAACTTGGCTGGTTTGGGCAGCATCTTTTGCCTACCATAATTATGGTAGTCTGGAAAGACTAAATAAACTGCTAAAACACAGGGGCTTCCAGCTCAAGGTGAGTTCAGGAGCGGTGAGAATCAAAATATATGGCTCTGTGCTAAAAAGCAGACATGCAAGAAATTAAAAATATAGCCCCAAAGGTTTAATGTTGCCTTTTAACTGTGCTTAGATTCATATTCATACCCTGTCTGTCTGAGGTAGCCAGGGTTGATATAGGGAAGATATAAACATATCTACTTCAAGTGAGTGCTTCTGCAAATCCAGTTTTGATAAGGTCTTAAATCTGTTGAGATCAGATCATAAAATTTCCCTGCAGTTTCAGCAATCGGTGAACAACAAACAGTGCTCAACCATTTTTTTCTTTTAATTTTGCATTCAGACAGTGAAACCTCCATTTGTAAATCCCTCTCCCGCCACCGCCCGGGGAAAATGGTGGGCAGCACGTGGTGTGTTAGCAACATTTCAAGTGTAAATATTAAACTTGGTTGGTAAATTTTAATTTACCTTTTAATAATGTTCTGACTTACATGGACTATTTTTAGCATGTGAGAGCTTAGAGATTTAGTGAAAAATATGCTGTAATAACTGAAAATGCCAGGCAAGAGTCGTTTCTAGTTTAGCCATTTATCAGATAATAAGTTCTTCATCAGTGGATATTGCTTCCCAGGTAATATACGAAATTTGGGGCAGTGGATGACTGAAGATGTTGCTAATGTGATTTATACCATTAAATTACTTACAGAATGCCAACAGAATGCATGCAAATGTTCCCCGAAGAAGAGCCCTATTAAGTTTATTCTTCATTTCTGAAAGCAGAATCCCAAGTTGCTATTTAACTTGAGAAAATCCCTTTAGCAGGTGGCCTTTTATGGCAGGCAGGGTGTGAATTCTTACAGTTGCTGAGCGTGCAGGCTTATTATGAAATCCTGGGAAGATTGAATTCAAGAAAAAACCTCTCGGTTGGACATTTTAGTCCTTTAACTCTTGTGTGGTTTGCTGTTGATACAGAAATATATCCTTTGAAGATGACCTCTGAATGGAAATATGCTCTGGAAAAATCCCTTATTGATGCCGCAAAGTTTCCTCTTCCAATGGAAGTTTTTAAGGTAAGATGTGGATGCACAGCAATTTGTCTACTCTTGTCAAGAATAAACTGGGTAGAAAGTTTCCTATATCAGATTACTTCCCATTATTTAAAAAACTACCTTCTTGGCCAGTTTCCATCTTAAACGTTTAAAATGTTATCTGTTCCATTTTGCTAGGTTTTGTAATCTTCACAAAGACTCATATTACAAGATACAGATTAGAATTTTTCAGGTTTACTGTTTTTCTCCATAATGTATTACTGTAGAAATCTCATTTTCACTTCCGCATTCCTTTCTAACAACAGAAAAGAAAATAGAGCAATTCTATTTTAGACATTTGTTTGGTAAAAATAACAGAAAATGATGCTTGTCTTGGTGGTTCAGTTTCACTGATGGCTCAAGAAACTTTCATGAGCACCTTTTGCATGGCAGGCCCTCTTCTAGGTGCTAACAGAACATGAAAGGAAGATACCGCAACATGAAATGGATTGTTGGGTTCTCAACACTTTTAAAGTCATGCTTAAAGCTTATGTGAAATAACATATTAAGTTCTGGGCAGCGATGATCTCTTCAGCTCAGAGGAAGTCATAAAACAAGCTCTTTTTTGGAGCTTAAACACGTGAGAAAGCTGCACCGCACTGTTCTGTGCTCGAACATTGTGTGTGTAGAACACTGACGTAGGCCTGCTTTTCGGTTCCGAAAGGGCACATTTCTGCAGTGCTGTAGAAGGTTCTTATGGAAAATGAAATTAAAATGATGTTTAGGCACCGTGCGCGGCAAGAGTGAAGGCTTGGGCTGCAGCAGTGGCGTCCTGAATTTTATTTATACTGAAGTCCTCGCTCAGAATTTGAACCCATCACAGCAAATTGTGAGCTTTCTTGTTAGCACTTTCCTTGCTGGTAACATTGACTTATAAAGACCTCTGTTGAAGCTAGTTATATAATTATATTCTGAAATTTATTTGAATGATGACCTTTATAGGATTTTGAGCTGCACTAGAGGAATGGTGTGAATATAATACGTTGTTAGCAACAGTATCACTGACAATGAACATCATTTTGGGCTTTTTTTTTTTTCTAACTGACCAAATACTTCTTATTTCTCTCCTTCTCGCTTTCCTTTGTCCCTCCCTGTCTTCTCTGATAATATTCTCCCCCTGCAAATAATAGTAATAATAGTAATCATAATAATAAAGAAAAACAGCATTTACTCTTTTGTAACCGGCCTGGCCCCACTGCCTCTTCTCGGTCCAGCCTGTCCTCCTCACTCCCTTGCCCTCCACAGTTTCTATCCACTCTCTTTACAGTGACCTTAGTAACATTTTAAATGTACACACCTGATCCTGTCCATCGTCCTTGAAAAAATAAAATTTATCTTGTAGCATCTCATAGACACGCGAGGAGCTTAAAGAGCACTCTACTGAAGTAGTGTCGGCATGGGAGGTGGCTGGTGTGCTAGGAGCCTTCCACTGCCCCTGCCCCGATCCCCTCTCCTGACTCTGCCACGGTCACTGGTGCACTAACTTTTGTGTTAATTATTTCCTTGCTTCTCTTGCTAGTGTTACAGCTGTGTATGTTTTCCTAAACGTGATAGGAAGCCAACACAATCCTAACTGTTTCAGGAGGCCACTTTTCTGCTCTTTGGAGGGGAAGATGGCTGGACCGTGTCTGGGTCATCAGCTGGCTTCACTTTTCCTCAGTTTACAAGAGAACTTCATGAGCTAATCTTAAGAAAATTAGGTATCATAGTCTGGCCATCTGCCAAAGTGGTAGCACGAACCCCAGGTACTGGACAAGAGTGTGGACAGGAATCGCTGGTGACTCTTTTCTGCTTTTGCGGGTCACTCCAGTTCAGGAATAGGCCCAAACCCAGCATTTCTGTGCAGTGAATTGAATGTTCTCATTTGCCCCAGGAAGCTGGGCCTAGAGCAGGGACAGGGAGCTTGTTTAGTATGTGGTCAGAAGGAGCCAGATGTTCAGTCTTAGTCTGGCATTCGGTCTTCCGGTTACAAAGTTGATAAAACGTGACAAGCCACTTTAGTGATGTTGGCCTATAGCATTTGTTCTCCCTTCCACGGAATGAAAATGTCTTTGTTCCGTCCTCGTGCTTCACTGATGGTTTGTTTGGATACAGAATTCTAGGTTTGAATTTGGAGGCATTCCCCCATTTTTTTCTTTCCTCCTCTAGAATCTTAAATTCTCTTTTTCTCACTGTTCTGAGATTTCACAATGGCATTCTTTGGACACCTATTTTTCTCCGAAACACTGGTTTACTTCTGGCCTCTAATACTCATGCCTTTCGTTTTGGGATATTTCTTTTAAAATGATATCTTCGACCTCTCTTTCTTTTACCTTCTTGATCTGTACCTCTATGGATATGGTACTCCTAATCTGGATTTAGAACTTTTTTTTTGTCCGTTCTGTTTTTTTTAATATCCTTTTCTCTTGCCCCTCGGTCAGAAGTTTTCTCACCTTCCCTGTGCTGCCATGTTTTATGAGCACTTGCCTGGCATTTTGTCTCTGAATGCTCTGCCTCTATAGCCTCCTGTTCTCAAGACATGGAAGCATGAGTTTATTTGTTGGAATTATTGATTTAAGTTTTTCTCTCCCTGAATGATTTGTTTCCTCCACCTTGTTTTGGGTTTCCGTTGTTCTCCTTAGAGGCTTTCCTCAGATATCTGAAAATCCTTGACTGTCTGTTCTTGGGTAAGAGGGGGGATTAGAGAGCTATGAGCAGGGCTGGTCACTGAAGGTCACCTTGGAAGGCTACTCCTTTGTATAGTGTTTTTTTTTTTTCTTTAGCTGATTTCCAAGGAGGTTTTTAACTTCTTGCCTGGGGCTCAAGGTCCAGCTGCCAGTGTCCTGGGTGGTGAGAAGAGGGCCCCGGGCTTCTGCACTGAGTGCTTATGTGCCGAACCCACAAGCCGGGGACCATCTGTTTCATCTTTTTCAGAGGAAACTGGGGGAGGTCAGTGGCCTTGCAGAGTCGGGTAGTGGAGGGCATTCCGGGGCTCAACTGCTTCCCAAAGAGTTCCCCAGACTTATTAATTTATCCGCTTTCATTCACTCCCAGTTACAGACGTGTTAGGTGTTAACTGTCTTCTGAGGATTCTGCAGTCTTCACTAGGTGGGTTCTCAGCTTTTCTGATGGAGGCTTGGGATCTGACCATATTGAAATTATGAAGTTAGTTACTTCTTGTTCATTTGCACTTTAGCTTCCATACCTTTGTTGCTGTTGAATGGTTTTGTGGGGTTTTTTTTTAATCTCTTTATTCTAATTTTGGTTAGAGTTTAGGAAAAGGTAAAATGAGTGTGGCTTTTTAGTTGGCCATCTTAATCTGGCACTCACATTTTGAAAATCGTGTAGTTTGGACTAAAGGGTCAGGCCCCCTCATCCTCCCAAGACCACTGAGACTGGCATGACCTCGTGTGCTGCCCCCTGCAGTCTCCCGTTGTTAGGTTGTCCCGTGCCTTATTGGTGGGCCAGGCTGCACACACACTGGCTTTTTCTCTTTTCTTCAGGTGCCTGTTGTACTTGTTTTGTACCTCCTGTTAAATTCCTACTCATTCCGCAAATGCAAATATAAACACTCTAAAAGAGTCCTTTGCTGGGCCTCTGGCCTCGGTCCCTGTCCAAGGTGAGGTCGGGCTCCGCTGAGTGCCATCAGCTCTGCCTCATCACCAGGTCACGGTTGGGTAACATCCGTCTCCTTTTGCTTAGCTTTGAAGCTCCAAGAAGGCAAGCACCATGTCTTTTTATCGTTCATTGTTGAATCATTCAACCAAACATAACTCCTTGGCTGTAATAGCGCTCCTCAAATATTTATCAAATAAATGAACTAAGTCTTGAATGAACATATGTACTTAATTCCTTGATTTAAAAAGATTTGAGCTGATGTAGATTACTTGAATATGCAGACTTATTTAGAACTATAAATACAAAGACTCAAGCTATAAACATTACTAATCCTAATATATTTTTAATTAACAGTGTATTTATCCTTTAAATATTTACTGAGCAGCTACTGTGTGCAAATGACTGTAGCCTGGATTCCATGGCTTAATAATTTGTTTACATTTTTCCAAAATACAGTTACTTTCTTTCCTTACCTTAATGTCTTTCTATTAGAATACAGACCATTATTTTGATGGAGTACCTACAAACTGTCATCATAATCAATATTTTGTTCATAATTGATAGTTACTATAAGAGTAGATACCCAATGTTGCTTTTATTTTTCACAGAGCCTACCATAAGAAGGACGTGTGGAATAGGCATTTCATAAAATATTGGTTGAATTGAAAATTATGTTTCTTAAAAGCTTTTTAGGTACTTTTATAAATGTTTTCTCTTATTTTCATTTGATGGAAAAGAAATAGGCAGTTCTAGTTTCTTAACCTTGCTTCATATGGACTGAGTATTTACACATTTAATTTTGAAATTACGAGAGCAATCATTGTATTCATTTTCTAAGGCTGCTATAATAAATTGCTACAAATTGGGTGACTTAAAACAACGGAGATTTATCCTGTCATAGTTTTGGAGGTGAGAAGTCAGAATGGAGGCGTCGACAGGGCTCTGCTTCCTCTGAAGGCTGAGGGAGAAACTCTCTCCTGAGTCGGTCCTAGCATCTGGCGGTCGCTTGCAGTCCTTAGCCTCTCTGGGGACGTGGCACACAACTGTAATCTCTGCCTTTGTGTTCGCATGACCTCTCTGTGTCTGTCCAGGTTTCCCTCTACTGTATTGACATTAATCATTTGATTTGGGACTGTGGTACTGCTGTATGACTTCAGTTTAACTTGACTACATCTGTGAAGACCCATTACCAAATCAGGTCACATACACTGGTTCTGGGTGGATATGAATTTTTAGGGGACAGTATTTAATCCCGTGCAACCACATTTCATATATGCATAGTAATTTAAGAAATCATATAATATTCTCTATTGAGTTTTGTACTTACACAGAGCTGATGAAGTTCAAAGAAATTGCATGAGGGGGGCATGGGATGAAGTTCAAACTGTCCTAGCGCTTGCTTCACTTTATAAAATCTAGAGAAATTTTCTGTCTCCCTTAGTTTTCATTTTTTAAATATGTTTATTGATTTTAAAGAGAGAGAGAGAAACATTGATGTGAGAGAGAAACATTGATTGGTCACCTCCCATACTCACCCCAGCTGGGGATCGAACCTGCACCATGGGTATGTGCCCTAACCGGGAATCGAACCCTTAACCTTTTGGTGTATGGGATAATGCCCCAATACTGGCAAGGGCTCTCTCAAGTTTTTGGAAGTTTCAGCAAGCATTATTATCCAGAATGCAAAAATAGAACTTAAATATATATATTTTCTTTTACTACTGTTTGATTATCACTGTTTCTCAGTGAGCAAACTTATTTTTATTGCTTTCATTATGGTAAAAGGTATGTATATTTTAATTCATTTGAGAATCACCCTCAATGCATGTTGTTATAGAAAATTACCAAAGTGTTCAGCTGTTTTGAGACATAAGTCAAAGCTAATAAGCACATTTAATGGACAGAGATGAACCGCATTTCAAAGCTATTCTTTTCATTATTTTTACACTTTAGATAAAATGGTGTTTTGATGGAATGAATCTCATTATGCTGTAGTGTTTGTCATTTTGTGCAGTGTGTTCACCTGTCTGCATTGGGATATGCATATCTATGTCTGTAAATGTAATCAGATAGAGTTAGTATCCAGAACATCCCTTCTGTCCAAACACAAACAGTAATGGTGTAAAAGCAAGCTCATAATTATTAGTATTTCTACTGTTTTTACCCGTGACTTGAGAGAACACTTTGAATAGCTTTTGTATACCATATTTTTTCAGAGATTATAACATCTCTTATTAAGAAAATGCAGATAATCTTTGAAATGTACATTTAGTTGAAAGATAAAATATGCATTTTATTGAAAAATAAATAAGTCAATAATTTTTAACCTGAAATCCAGCTTCATTATTAAGAGACCTAAGTAACTGCTAAAATAATTCACATATTAATATTAATTTACTCCTAAAAAAATAAGTATATAAAGGTTATGGTGCTGCAGGTCAGCATGGTCTTTACCTGGCTATCTTTTTTACTTACTGTGTAATCTTTGCAATACGTTGTTTGATTGACTTAATGACACTTAAGCCCCATTGTCAAAGAGAAATCCTCCAGTTTCAACAAAAGCCTTTTACTTTTGTCTTTATAAAGAACTACTAGGATAGTTTTCTCTCAGAGTTTGTTTCTATCATCATCAAATGAAGTGTTTACAGGGTTAATTCAGTTTTTTAACCAGCAATTCCAGTACTGTTTCAGGTTGCTAATTCACTAACTATTCACTAAGACATAGTGCATGCGTTTTCGAGAATTTATTTAGGTTTTTAAAATAGGGCCAAGGGAGACTCAAATTTAAGAGCCTAACTATAGTTAATGTAGTATCTCATGTTTCACACATTCATAAGCCTTCTGTAATTACTGTTACTTGTCATTCTCTGCTGTTCTTGTAAATTGTAATCTACATTTGTGACTCCATTTGTTTGCAAATGTTAAATTATAGAAATTTCACTGACAATTCATATATACATCTAAAAGATCTTCAAATATGAAATAGCAGTTCCAATTTGCCAGTGACTTGGAATAAAATATTTTTCCCTCAGAGGAATATGTAGCCTGGGGAAACCTTTTCTCCAGCTCACTTCATTCCAGACCACACCTTGAATTTCAAGGAAAGAACATTATTTGAAAGGTCACTAAAATCCATTATCCATTTTTGTTTATTGAAGAAATGAAATTGTTTGGACTCTATAAAAAGCAGACTTTATTTTTTAGAGCAATTTCAGGTTCACAGAATACTTGAGGGGAGGGTACCAAGACTCTCCCCAGCCCCCTGCCCCTACAACATGCACAGCCTCCCTCACTCTCAGCGTCCCCTGCTGGAGCTGAGCCTTCGGTGGGATTGATGAAGCTACGTCGACACACCATTTTCACCCAGAGTGCAGAGCTTACATTTGGGTTCTGTCTTGGTGTCGGCTATTCTGTGGGTTTGGATAATTGTGCAATGACGTATATCCACTGTCAGCATCACACCGGGTAGTTTCACTCCCTACAGATCCTCTGTGCTCCACCTGTTCACCCTTTGCCCCACCTACTCTTTGAACTTTTAGTTGTCATTTTAAAAAAGCTTACAATCTCAGTGGTTTGAAATTACAAATAAGCTATTTAGAGATTTGCAGTAGAGTGAAGGGAAGTATAAAGGACTGAGACTAGAGACCTGAAACCTTGGCCTTCTCCCTGAAGCCTCCTTCACACTTCTGCACCAGGGGTCCCCAGATTTATTTACCCTGGGTTGGGTAATCCACCAGGACTCACAGGATGTAGGTGTTGTTATACTCAAGGTTACAGTTTACCACAGCAGAAGGATATGAGGCAAAATCAGCAAAGGGGAAGCCACGTGGGGTGATCTCTGGAAATCCCCGCACGTGCTTCCAGGAGCCCTGTCCTGGAGTGTTCCGCAGGAGACCCCTAATTCCTTTCTTAATTTCCTGTGACACCCTGTGCTAAGTGTTGTCTGCCAGGAATCTCCTTGGAGACTCAGTGCCCAGGTTGTTTATTGGGGGCTGGCCACATAGGCACCTTCTGCCTAGCCTGTTTCCAAATTCCAGATTCCCAGAAGGAAACCAGGGGTTTTAGTACAAATCGTATGGTTTGTGCAAACACTCTTGGCATAGTGAGCCACTCTTACGCGTACGGTACTATTTATCAGCCCTGTTCTCAGATGTCAGCCTGGCGCTGAGCCTGCAAGCAGCCTCTTTCTAAGGACTGCAGCCTCAAACCTGCTTTGTTAATAACCCCTTGTGCGCTCCTGCATTCAATCCGTCAACAAAGCCTGTTGGCTCTGCCTTCAAAATCTATCCCAAATTCATCACTCTTCTCTTTGTCCATCACGAGGACCCTGGTCCGAGCTGCCCTCTCTCTCCTGTGCGGTTGCATTCATTTTAGAACTTTTTTCCCGGCTTCTAATTATTGCTTGCCTACAGTGTGTGCTTCAGAGAGCAGCCATAGTGAACCTTTGGAGATGGAATTCAGATCATGTTGTTCTTTGATACGTAACTCTGGTGGTATCTCATCTGCTCAGGAGTGCTGTCCAGCTCATCGCCTGCTCCCTGAGCCGATCTGCTTCTCCAGACCCTCATGCGCTTTGCTTCCCCCTGGCGTCCTGTTATCCCTCCAGCACTAAGGTGTCCTCCGCAGGCCTTGCAGTGATGCTGTCAGCCTGGAAACTGCCTCTCCCTGATTCCTGCAGGTCTCTACTTAACATAAAAAATAGTGGTTTCCAGCACTGTCTCCCTGTCGTCATCCCCTGCTGTATTTTTCCTCAGACATATATAGTTTCTATTAATTTGCCTTTTTTTTTTTTGGCATCTGGTCTGTTTCCTCTAGCTGGAATGTAAGCTCTCTTAAGAGCAGATTGTTTATTCTACGACTGCCTCCTCCCCAGTGCCTTGGACACTGCCTGGCACACAGTAAGCAAGCAATAAAAATTATTGAGTGGATCAGTGAAGTGATAAGTACAAAGATCAACTCAGAGGAATAAAAACTCTGGCGAGGTCATCAGTATAACCTCCGTGAAGTCAATCTATGCATAGTTGGATAACTATGCATAGAGAGCAAAGAGATTGTTACAGCGCCACAAATTCACAACTAAGCTGGTATTTGCATATCAGCTCAAAGTGCCCCAGATCAGCTTATGGCAAAGAACGGGAAGTAGTTGACAGCACTAAGAACATTAGGGTGAACTGATATTAAGAAAATACCGCAACATTCAAAACACCCATGTTCCCTGAAATCCCATTGCTCATGAACTTGCTGTGTCAATGTTTGCTTCTCGCTGAAAATGATCACAGAGTAGACTTAATATTGCCTCACCTGTACTGTGTATGGGATTGTTTTTCATAGTGTTTGGCCCTTGTCTGTGATCTCTCTAGGTCTTTACAATAAGAAAATAATATATAACATCACAGTATTCTAAGATACTGTGGTGTTAATGTGTTATTTTCTCATATATAATGGAGATAAAATGAACTTGAGGAATGAGAAAACTTCAGTTCAGCGATCGAACTGGCACTACGTGACAGTCTCTCCTTCTAGTTGGTCTGGTTTTCCACTCTGCTGCATTGCGTTCCCTAATATCACACCCATGTTCCTCAGATATGCATGACCATTAGTAGATGAGATCTGGTTGAGCAGCGACAACCCAGTGCTTCTGGGTTATTTCTGTTTCATTGGAAGCTAAGGAGAGAGGCGTTTTTCGACGGGATGTGTACATCTGGGGTGCTTGCTTTGATCCATTCTGTTATTGCCTCCCTGACCAATTCCCAATCAGTATCGGTGGCTACCATGGATGTTAAAGGGAGCTGAAGTCACAAAAGCTGAGGGTTTTGTTTGTTTGTTTTTGTGGGCTTTTTTTTTACTTCATCAGGACTCGGGATTACAAGTGTGCCCAGTCCAGAGCCTGGATTAAACACCCAGCTCTTTGTCCCTCCTACAGCTCAGTTTCTGTCATCTCCGACATAGGGAACTCTTAAACGGATCCAGAATTATGTATACATACCTGGTACCAGTCAAAAGGCATGCTTGAAATCTGTAAATAAAGGGCTGCCAGTAATGTCAGAACAGTAAGTGAAACAGTAAGTTTGGTTTGGTCTCAAGCTATGCCTGTCATACTTTGTTCATTACATTTCACTTTTCCCATAGCTTAATGCTTTAATAAACAAAGAGAAGGGGAGAAAAGGCTAACTGATGACTAAAAGGTGCTACATGCGGCCATTGTTGTTGTTTTTTTTGAACACAAGTAAACAAACTTAAAGAGAGGCATTCCTTGCACTTACGTCTTCTCTGTTAAGTGTTCAGTCAGTGCTGGCAATATGCTGCAGATTGCGCATCTTGTTATTTTCTTCATTCTTTCCAGCTGTGAATTATGTACCTGTCAGTGTGACTGTACATTTAACCCTCAGGAGGGAATCTTTTCTGTACTTTAACATCTAAGACCTCGGTGAAAGGCCAGAGAGAGAATATGAAGTGTGGCAAAGAGAGAAAAGCTTTCTTTTCTTTTTCCATCTGGTACAGCCAAAGGGGTAAGAAAGGATTCGAGCTGTTCTGTAGGATAGATTGTGATGTTGCAGTTTCCATGGTGACCGATTTCCTTTTCTCTTGTTCAGCAGCTAAATACAGCAACAGGAAAAAACTCGTAGCTAAGTTTGGCCTTCAGGTGGAACACTTAGATTCTCTCAGATTTGTAGGAATAGCACTTGATTTTTTTGGCCCGACATTCCCTGTCCCACCTGGCAGAGCGTCTGATACCAAATAATTTAGCAAAAAATGTTTGTGAGGCACGTGGTTGCTATTTCCTTCTCATCGAGTTAGAACCAAATGGTTCTTTCCAAAAAAAAGGCTGTCTTAGGCAGTGGGTCATTTTGTTATCATACTTGATGGCTTCCTCCTGGAAACCTGTCAGTGTTGTTGACTTGACTTCTGTGGCCAGTACCAGGCTGTCTTACTCAGGGTCCTTCTCCACACCTGGGCCTGAAAGCAGGGACTCTGCCAGGCCTGTGCCACATTCTCTCCTTCTCTGCTCTCATTTCTTTAGAGACTTGGAGAGGATTGTTCAGCAGAGTCTCTCTGGGATGGTAAATCACAGAGAAGCCGAGCTTATGTAATGTCCATCCTTCACGACTTAGAGAAAGCCAGGGGGGAACTTGTACATGGTTATTCTTCATGTGTTCTGGGCTCTTGAATTGAAACCCATGAATTACATCACTCAGAAAGCACCGTGGGGGCCATCTCAGTTTTATAAGTATTGGAGAAAATCTTATAAGAGACATAGAAAGAGGGCACCTTTGGTCAAACAATAAATGTAACTATAAAAATCACAAACCCCAGATACACAGAGTTCTCCCCAACAGTTGCGTGATCGCAGGGGCCCAACCACTGCTGCCTGCAGTCTGCTAGATAGTGACTTGGTTTTAATTCTGAACATTAAGAATGTACGAATACAGTCAACTTTTGCTTATCTACTCTGTGAGTTATCATTCCCAAGTGGCTTCTGTTTGCCTCTGATTATTCTGGCTCTCGCCAGTTCCTGCAGTTTCAGGGAAAGCAAGATAATATTAGCATGAACTTAATGTAATTGGTGTTGGGATATGGGGAAGGGCCATAAATCTCTTATTTATAAAACAGAATCATTTCAAAGTGGTTGTCATGTCATATTTTAATGTTTTTTTCCTCAGATTTTCCATGCTACTCTCCATTAATGAGAATAATTAAAATTGATTATAATTCATTCTTCCATGGAGCATGTGATCATAACTATAAATTGTATGGAGGCAGTGCTTTTCCTCTAGGAACATGCGCAGATCCTTTGTGGGTTAGGTCACACTCTGATCTCCATAGTGCCTTTCATGAACTAGCAGTTGCAAATCATAGTATCTCATGTAGGGAAACTGATGTAAAGAGAACTTTAGGTCTTCTGAGGTTTAAGATCTAATGGAAAATGAGGACCATGTGTGAGAGGGGCCCAGCACACCAATGCTTCTGTGTTACTGAATCCCGGCCTTTAGCGTACTACCTCTCTCCCTGAGAAAGGCAGCTTGAGGGTGTGTGTGTGTGTGTGTTGTGGATCGAAATGAAAGTGTGGGAATCCTTCAGCCCTCTGTCTTCTCCCTCCATGTCTTCAGATAGCCATTCTACTCTGAGTTTCCTTGTCTTGATGACATAAAAGTCAAGGGTAAGAATAAAATCTGCCTCCAGTTTTGTCTCCAGCCCCATTTGTAACCATAAAGATGGACATAAACACATCATAAACTTTTACGTGGCTAGATAATGTTCTGAGTTTAACATTATAAGAAGGAATGAATAAGTTTAGAATAGTAGAAACCTGACTTAAAACTAATTAATATTTAAAAAAGTGTCACTCTTGTAGCTTCTGGCAAGACACTAGACCCCAAGAGGATTTTTTTTTCTAGCATCTTAACTCCTCTAAAAGTAAATACATGCATTACATAGCACACATAACACCAGTTTGCAAAATAACTGGGGAAATTTAGTCACTTCACTTGTGATTTTGTTCAAATTAGGCCACTCGCTAGATCTCAGTTGTTTCTGAGCTTCCAGTGATCCCGAGAGACTGCAGGTCAAGGAACAAGGCATGGCTGATGTGTTATAAGTCCTTGTTCTCCTGTCATAACTTACATATCTATGGAATATTTTTGGAATATAAACCATTTCAGACCCTTCAGGATAGCGTACAGTGGCACAGAGTAAAAACACCTCAGAAAAGCCGTGGACACTTCATGTGAACTCCAACATCATTCTCCAGTGGACTGTGTTTTAGTAGTACTGATGACAGCTTCTAATTCTTAAGCACCAGCAGGATGGAAAATTGTAGCAGGCACTCTCCATATGTAGTCTTCTTATCCTCGCAAGAACCTGGCACAGTAGGTATTATTAGTCCTACTGTATACTTGAGGAGCTCAAGGCTTAGGGGAGCGAATCTGCCGTCCTATTTCATCGAGGACCTGTGAGGGAACCAGGACCCAGATGCAAATCTGTCTGAGTCCCCAACTCAAGGTTTTTTTCTATCGCTTTTGTACTGTTTTTAGAAGTGAATTTGAATATTTAAGCCAAGTATTCTGTAACAAAGAACCAGAAAATGAATCCTGAGAGTATGTGTTGCCCACCAAGTGTCATATGTGAACTGGAAGAGGTTGAGTGACTCCTTCATTGTTCACTTGCCTTCGGTAGAGGCTCTGGTGGCATTCTGAGCATGTGTTTCTCATCGGGGTTGAATTTGCCCATTAGGGCACATTGGGAAGTGTCTGGAGGCATTTTGGTGATCATAGCTGGAGGTGTTGCTGACATCTAGTGGGTAGAGGTCAGAGATGTGACTAAACATCCTACAGTGCACAGGACATACCCCAGCATAGAATTACCTGGCTCCCCAATGCCAACTATGCCACGATGGAGAAACCCTGGTCTAGAGGACAATACTTCTCTCACCTGGTAACAAACCAGTTGAAGTGAGAGAAGCCAGGATTTGAGGGAGGCACTTGAGATCTTACCTGTTCCTAGATCTGTGCCAGGTTGGCTGGAAACTGGGCACTTTGTGGTTTGGAATCCTCCCCACCTGTGGCAGAACGCAGCAGAGTGGGATGTCAGCTCCCTGTGTCCAGTCGCTGCAGTCTGTGTCTAACAGGTGAACACACAGTCAGTCTGCTTTGTGAGGAAGTTTGTTCACCACTGGCTCTGCCCTCTCTCCCTGAAGGGTGGTATCCACCTGAGTGGAGACAGTGTAGGGCTGTTGGTCATATTTCCATGACAACAATTTCATTGCATTTAGGGCTCTCAGAGGAAGGGGTGCCTAGCAATAATTTTGTCAACCACAGTCTGTGAGTGGGGTGTGAGGCGGGGAGGGAGGCTGACCCTCACAGTGTCCACCATGCTCCTTTTCAGCCAGGAACTCTCAGACTGCATAGAGCGTTGCTGTGGAAACATAACAAGATACCCTCACTTACTGGGAGAGAGTTAACTAGGCGTGAGAAAAGACAGGGTAATCACTGTGTGACCTACACACATGCAAAATCAGCCTTGTTTTTTTCATAATGGTGCCTGTAAATAAGGTGGAATTTCTTGCCACTTACAAATGCATTTCTGGTGCTAAATGTTAATCAATGAAAAGCACCCTCATTGCCCCTGTTTTTTTTAAAAAAAAACAACCTAATGTACCAGTTTTTGGACTCCCAGTGAAATAGGCCTATTATAATTGCCTGTTAGAAATCTTGTGGTTCAGGTCGAAGTATATAATACTACATTTCCTCATTACTATTTTTTAACTTGATTTAACGCATGACTACTAGATAAAACTGCTATTTACAGCTGTAAGTAAAAAATGGAAATGCTTATGAGTGTTCAGCTTACAGAGCTTTTATTACGTTCGTTATAAATATTTCATTGGCTAAATTTAATTCAGTGCAGTGGAATTGAAATGTAATAATGCTACTGACTTAATAAATGCTGGCATCCTAATGTCCAGCTTTAGATGAAACGAACATGAGAGTAATTTTCTAATGAACATGAGCGATAAATCACTGTTAAAACAAAAGGGAACGATATGATGAATTGCACTGGGTCTATTTTTAGCATGACATGTTGATATAAGTAAATGAATTAAAGCGTAGTTCATTATATATCAATTTGAATGTAATACTAATTAAAACCTTCCTTTAACTTCACTGAAGCCTATTCTTAGAAATTATGCAAATTAATTGAGGCCTAAAAGATGCATATGCAATGTGTGTGCTCCTTGTGGACCAAAAACTGGCATGTTGGAACAGACAAAATTATATACTGTGCAGTATTTTTGTGTAAGTATGACACAGTAAATGAGTTCGGTACTTAAAAGATGTGGAGCGGGGCTGAACTGCATATCTGTTTGCTCATTTTATTTTGTAACAACATAAGCAGAAAGGAAGAACCAAAGAATTAAAGATTGACGCTCAGATTGCCACCACTGAAGGAAATTTCCTACAACTGTTGGTTGTGGGACTCAGGTTAAGATTTTAGTTTCTGCACAGGGAATGTTTCACTGTTCTTCGTAACAATAAAATCCTCAGCAAGTGCATGTGAATTGTGTAGTGGTAATTAGTTTGAACTCATTCTCCCCTTTGCTACATTCTTCATATTTTTATGTCATGAGAGGTGTATTTATCCAAAGCAGTAGGGATGACAGGAAGCATTGGCTATTTGGGAAGTCTGTGATAGCCACATACTAAATTTTAACAGCATAAGCTACAGTTCTTCAAATCCCAAAAGTGATTGGAGAGAGGGGAGCTACGTTCAAGGCGTGGGGGAGATAGCGCAACCTAAAACAATCGAATGTTCTTTTTTCCTTTCTTCTCTCTCTTCTGTCTCTCCATTAGCAATACTCTTCATCTTCTTCTGTAGATTAATGTTCATAGTCCTAGTCTCTTTTATTAAGTGTTCACCCTGAAGGTTTGTCACTCTGTCGGAGAAGTTAGCATTGGTGCTTACTTGCTGATGACTAATATTAAGGCAGCTCTGTGCAGCAGCATTTCTCTAATGGCTATGTTTGATTCTCCCAGAATCAGCTAGCGCCTTTATGCAGGCGTGGTAATGCCTTCAAGGGCAAAGGCTTCATCAGGGGCTAAGGTTTAGAGCGGTAGGTAACCGGCGTGTACCCAGGGAATCCTCTGAGCTGGGCTCATCTTCTTGACCCCTCTGTTTCACAGGTGAAATAAAGTGAGATGTGAACCAAAACAAGCAAATATATTGTAGTTTGTCCAAACTTCTTTTCCAGTTATTATACTTCATATTTATCACTCCTTAGTCATTTTCTAACTAAATTTCAAGCTGCTTATGTCAGGAACCATGTCATCCACTTTTCTCTTTATTCACATACATTAGTGCTTAACCCATAGTATTTACAAAAACCACAGACAGATTGAGATTTGTGTGGACTTTGCACCCAGGAACGTTTATTAGATTAACTGCATTTATCCAGTTAACCTGTCTGGGTTAACATTGATAATGTTATGAGAAAAGATAACTTTAAAATGCACCGTCGGCATAATGCTGCACGAATTTGTCAGCCTTCATTGCTTAACGGACATACACAGGCAGTTAGTAAAAATTATTCGCCCATTGTTGATGAAGACCGTGACTGACTATAAACAGCTTGGGGGCAATTTTTAGTGTCAAAATGACCTCTGACACATTTTTTTTTATAAGCCATTGAAAAGTGTCATGAATTAAGAGCAACAATTGGAGGTTTTAGTAAAGGATCCGTATTAATAGCCATCCGTTCTAACGTGGCTATATCTGTCTTTGAAATAAAATTTTTGGAGCCTGTAGGTTGTAAGGGTTTTGTTTGTTTGTATACTAATAAGCAATACATACATAAATAAATAAATAAATAAAAGTTCCTTTTTGATCTTTGCTTTTCAGCGTGTTCTATAACCCGCTAGCTAATCATGGACTTTGGCCACTCGGATTTGAGTCCTGGTCCCCCCTGTTTAGCTCTGTGTCCTCGCTTAGGTAACTCTATCTCTCTGCGTCTTAATTTCTTCACTGCAAGATGTCCAGCCTGTCGTGAGAAGAAAATGGTGCATGGTACTACAAGGAATGAGCTTACAAGTATTTGCAGTATGTCAGTTGTTATTGTTTCCATATACCTAACCAGGTTATTCTCGATGCATTCACTGTATCTTAGGAGAGCATGAGAGCTACTTGGATTCAGGAGAGAATAAAGCTGATGAAACCCGAGTGGAAAACAGAAGTTGATGTACCCATAATCTCCTTTACATTGTCATTTGACTAAAAATAAGGTTCCCTGAAGAGCGATTTTTAAGGGAGGCTGCTAAGACCTGCCTCCAATAAAATAAATGATATTTTACTTCTGATCAATATAAAGCTACTTTAGTGCAAAAATAAAATGTGTAGTGATGAATGGAGATGAGGATGACATTGCCAGCGTTTCTTAAATGAAAGGAGTTTTTCTATAAGGAGTTTAATTGGGCTCCAGAATATTTAAATAAACAGTATTTCCTGAATGTGACAGGCATATTTGTAAATGTACTGAGGATTTAGTAATCCCTCCTGATTTCAGGAATAACATCATTCTTGATCCAGTCATTGTGAGGTGTGAATGATTCTCTGGGGCTTTTGCAAAGGCCAGAACGTATCTTTCAAACCACAGTGAATTTTCCATTATCTCTCAGTAGATAATTGGTTTTGTGAATCATCTTCAGGGGCCAGGAACTCTCTCTGCTTAACATAGAGAATGATGAGCTGATGTTTGTGTAAATGAATGCATATACTCTCAACTGCATTAACAGCCCCATAGTAAATGGTCTGGAGGTGGTTAAATTTGTTTTTCACTGAGATTATCTGTACCTTTTCTTATATACTAATTTGGATGTACACGCACACACACATAGGTCAGAAGGTTTATGTATGGGCCTATTTAGAAATTCACTGGTGTGGATTTCTTTACTTACCATCAAAAACTATATTTTTTAGGAGTGTCTAAATAACTTCATTTGCCACTTAGATCAGATTCAAACCCCTCAATCAATATTTAAGGCCCAGCCTCCCAAATAAAATGTACTCTACCACCTTCCCAGAATCTTTATCATTCTAAATCACATGACTTTTCATAGTTCACAGTAAGATTCACTCCATAAATCCTTGGACTACCATCATCAGAGTGCTAATTTTTATATGTGACAAGGAAAAATATTTGTTCTGATATTTCTTCTAAGTGTGGATCTTCCATAGCCATTCTTTGCCTTTCCCTTCTTTGATAAGTCATTGTGTGTGTGTGTGTGTGTGTGTGTGCGCGCGCACGCACGTACGTGCATGTGTCCTGTGCTTCATCTAGCAGCCTACTGTGTGGCCCCTCAGTGGTTTCTCATGAGTACTTATTAAATGAATGATAGAACATAGACCTGGAGTGAATGTCCATCACCCAGTTTCTGATGTTTCTTCCCCTTAACTCAGTGAATACTTACTGGGGTCTTTCTTGGGTGAACTGCACGGTATCAGCGAGAGGGTCCGGCATGGACCAGAGAGTGTGTCACGTACCACATGACTCCCTGCACTACTTTTGAAAGACCTCCGAAGGCCAGAGGATCCAATGGCCAGCCCTTTTAGAAAATACTACGTTCTCTCTGTAGTAAAAAGCTTCTGACATCATTGTTCATGAATAATATAAGCATTAAAGTAGAAGGTAGTCCTCATTATTATGTGTCTTTGCTCCTAAATTTAAAAAAATGTCATTATGTTGACTTACCTTTGAAACTGGCAGAATTTCTACATAGCAGGATTGTCTGTTTTTGTTTTTTTTAAATGCATATTAAGAAGTGGCCTTAAGGAAGTGGATGTTAGGGCTGAGGATACAGGAATGTATTTTATAGTTTCCAAGCTCATTTCTGATATTTGGAATGCAAATTTAATAAGATACTGTAGCTAGACATGAATATTTGAGACTAGAATATAAGTACCTATGCTTGGATGCAGCTGCCGCTCAGAATGTCTGGCTTTTTCCATTATTTTAAACAAGTGGATTTAAGAGTTTTCACATAGTTTGGAACTAAAACAGATGCATTTCCACAGGTAAGAAGTTTGTGTACTGGCAGCTGAAACCTAGTAAAAAATAGTGTAAGATCTTGGAAATCTGAGCCATGACTGACAGAGGGAAGGTTCTTCCTAACCTTTGCTCACTGAACATTACCTTTAAATTGTTGAAAAATATTTTAATGTCGTCAGGAAAAAGTATTGTCAACGATATCTACATTGCTTAAAACTTTTAATGTCATTAATTTTTATTTTCATCCCACCTATGTCCGTGTGTTATTTTGACGTGACGGGTATTTATTACAGATGAGCATTGCGGAAGAGACATTCAGTGGTTGACCAAACAAACACACAGACACTCCAGGAAAGAAGGAAGAGAGCGTGTGATATCTGCTCAAAGTGATTCCCTTGTAACCTAGAGATACCATTTGACTCAGAATACACTGAAATCATTAATAATAAGCATTGATAATATAGTCTGCATCCCCGAAAGGAGATTACCTAAGAAGCAAATTGCTACCTCAAACCTTTATGCTTTATTTCAAAGGAAAGGCAGCTATTACCTGGTCCCACTAGACAACTTAGAATAAAATAAGACAGCAGTTAAAGGACAACTGTTAGTGCAGGATTCCTGGGGACCACAGAGTTTTCAGCACAGTATTGGGAGCTGTGATTGAGAGACTGTTCTGTGGGGCTCGGAGCATAGATATACGATAGTTATAGATTTGGCTAAAGACTTCAAGTCAGTCGTCAAGGTCAAGCTGAAAACCTGGGATGTAGAGAGTGTCTGGGGGTCATGGGTCAACCCTACTGCTGACAGAACACCCTTACAAAAACACAAAGGAGAAGCCAAAAGGAGAACAGGTGGGAGATGGAAATTGCAAGGAGAGCTCTGGTGATGGAGGCACTTTCATGTTTTCTGTTATTGGTGAACCACATCTCGAGAATGTTTAGCTTTGTAGCTGTGAGTAATGAGAGGGAACTTCCGCTGTAGCAGAGAAGGAAACAGAAGAACTGTGAAAATATTACCTTCATCGGGGCAGTTATTAGAGTTAGAAACGTGTCATTAGTACATACGGATATTTCTGTATTGTCACAAAGTATAATGACTACTTAAACTTGTTGAGGATATTCAGACAAAGTTTTATTACATTATAATTATACAATAATTTGTCTTTTCAAAAGGTTAATGGATTTTTGTGCTTAAAAGAGAAAAATATCTGAAAAATCCACTAATATACCTCAATTTCCACTGATAGTGAGCTATTGGGAGGCACTGATGTCTGATAGGAACATTAACTTTCAACTTTTTAATTCAGAAGTCAGTCATTTTCAATTTACTACTTTGGTCTCGACACCTGTGGTTTCTGGCTTTGCCTTGTCATTGAGGTCGTTGTGTATTAATATGCATTAAATGCTATACTGTTTCTTTTTTAATTCCTCTTCTGGATACAGCTGCCCCTTTAAAAATAAATGCTCTGTTTTTCAATTAAAATAATCTCTTGCAGCTAAGCCTAATATTTCCTTGTGTTTTTCCTCATGTGTAAAATTTTTATAGTGATGACTGTAAATTCCTAAGGAATTGACAAAGGCTGAGAATGGGCCAGTTCTTTCAGTGAGTGTTTGTCACATGAACCATCGCACACTGGCCACAACTCCCTTCTCATTCTGGATGTGGTGCTATTTGCTTCGGCCACACCCAACACGTGGGTTACAGGGACCGTTGCAGATGGCTGTGGTGACGTGAGAAGTGAGGGGGTCCTTGTGGTGCTGTAGGCAGTTACATTCTGCACCTTCTTTGGTAAAGCCGTGGCGTGGTGGGGCATCGTACAAGCAGCTCCTTTCCTCTTGTCCTGTGTCGTGCACCCGCACCATTGACCAGCTTTTGCCAGGAGAGCAGACAGTGCCTGGCGGGGCTCTTTACAATCGTCAGATGTGGAATGCCTCATTGAATTAATTAAAGAGCCACTTTAGATTTGAAGATAAAAGAAAGTAGTAGATCGCCTGGTATTTTTGCACTTCTCACCCAATTGATGTATTTAGGAATAGAGGGATTTATGTGCAGCTTTTATTTCCTCAGGGGCAGCCTTCAATACGTTCACTTATTTAGCCACTACTGTTTATACAGACTGTGAGTTATGAGGTGACCTCCATCTCAGCAAGATAAATCCTGGTATCTAGAGTCCAGCCAGCTTCATCTATTGCTATATAGCTGAAGTGGATATTGAAATTTGTTTTCTTGAGAAAGCAGGAACGCTCCACCTCGCGCACATAAGGTTGTTGCGAGTGGCTTATAAAACTGCCAGACACCTATTCATCTGGGGGCGTCGCTCATCTTTATTGAGCAAGAGTCAGGTTCCGACGGTCTGCAGGGCTGTTTTGGACCCTTGTGTGCACACATCTCCAAGATCATCAGCTCGCCACCAATAACTGGTAAGCTGTGTGCTTTTAGACACGGGACGCAGAGACGAGCTGAATCACCCACAAGGTACTCACTGAAACCCTGTGAAGTAAGCCCAGTGGCAAGAGGCCACCTCTTCTGAAGACACTCCTGCTGTGTTTTAGATGACTGATTGTCTCTATTACTCTGCTGTGCTTCATTTACAGTGCCGAAGAAGATCAAAGCAGTGCATTGTGTGTTTTTTTGCTTCATGTAAATTTAAGCGTGGCCACAAAGGCTTGTTTCCTCTCTCTTGGAAAAGCAATTTGGCTTGCAGAAAATAATTAAATCCACAGTATCTTGTAATGATTAGAAATTTGAAACAGGGAGGGTTAATTATTTCAATCCGATTTCGGTTGCCCAATTAAATGTTCAAGGATAGCATTCAGACAGTTACTGAGTTAACTTACAATACCAGCACATTCCATATTTGTACCCTTTTCTCTGCAGGATCATGCAGATTTGCGAAGCCATTTCTTCACAGTTGGGATGAAGCTAGAAACAGTGAATATGAGTGAACCCTTTCATATCTGTCCTGCATCAGTGACCAAGGTGAGTTCCCCTCACTTGCTCTTCACCTCAGCGTCCAGAGTGGATCAAATAAGTCGTTCTACTCAAAACCAACCAGATGAAATATGCTTGCACAGCATATGCCGCTACGCCAAGTACACCTAAGGTGGATTGCCTTCTCTCCTCTCCAGTACTATTTGAAGCTCTCTCTTTATCACTCGTAGCATAGAGTGGGTCTAATCAGATGTTCCCTCTTGTAATGGATGGGGTTTCATTTGTCTTGTGATAGTACCGTATGTGGACACTCGTGTCTGTGAGGGACTGCATGCCTGTGAATTGGCAGTGAACTTGCCCCTCCTGCCTGATAGTAGTTACAATGATCTATTTCTATTTCAAAAATACCTGAAAATGGTGAAAAGCAAATCCCCAGTGCCAGTGTGTCAGCACGTCTGCTTCCTTGTAGTCACCTGTTTTCATTGACTAAAGGAAAAGTCGCATCTGAGATTTGAAGATTTAAAATGAAGTTACTTTTTCATGTGAAGTCATTCTTATTATGGTCTGATAGGCTTTTAAAATTATAATTTCCCTTCTCCGTCAAAGAAATCTCAGTGATGTCAGCTATAGTAATACCTGGAGTATGTGTTTTCTACCTTAAGTATGTCTTATAAATGGTGGAAGGACCCAGCAAACTTAGCACTCTTAAACCGGTGTCTGTTTTAGTTAATGGCCTTTCATGCATTTCCTGGGGAATGTAATTAATGGCTCAAAAGTCAATTCCATGGATTCAAAACCAGGTCTCATGATTCCCACCAAAGTAATGTTTAATGTTTTAATTCCTTGGGGGCATAATGTTTTAGTTTAAATAAACATCTTGGCAGATAAATCCCAACCAGTTTTGCTAGTTACTAGCTGAATAAATTACTTATATTTTGAGAACCGTAGCTTTTATATCTATACACTAGGTATTATGTTGTCCAATTCCTGCCATTGAAAGAAATGAGGAGTCATGTATGAAGTGCCTGGCACAGTGCTTGGCGCATGTGAACGCTTGGCAAAATACTAACTGCTTCCACCCAACCCTTCAGTCCCATCGATTGGTGCTATATTATCACAGTTACCTTCCTAGAAAAAAGCATTCCACAGGTATCTTGGGATCCAAGGAAACTATTGAGTCATCTTGCCTTGTTAGCTGGTGAAATATAAACCTCATTGTTTTAGGACTGAATTTTAGGTTTGTTTCTTACAAAGTGCCGAGGTGGTTAATGGAAGATACACATCTCCGGTTTCAGCAAGCGCCAACCCTCCAACTGGAATCAAAAGTCCAGTGAATCATTCAACACACTGTATTTTCAGCACAACCACTGAAGAGAGAATGGAAATGTGTCATTTTCCCTTTAAAGCCACGCACATTGTTGAGTTTTCCACGAGCTTGCTGTGCATACACAACTTTCAAAATAAAAATATTACTGTGTGAAGAGGATGATCAAGGTAGACTGCAGTGGATTGTCACTGCAGTGGTTTGGGATGTCAGTCATTCTTAAGCTAAAAGGAACGCTTTCATGATCCAACAGGATACCTCTAATTGTACATTTATTGCCATCTTTTATTTTCACTTCTTTTGGAAACATTTACCACCTGTGTGGATCAGACTGCATTTGGTTCCTATGGAGAAATGGTCTGTCTCTAAATTTGTGATCTAAAAGGAAGAGACAAGAAATTTGTATTTTGATTTCAAATTATTTGAAAAACTTGATTATTTATCTGCTGTAGGTTTTTGTATTTCATTATTGTAGGCAGCGCAAAGAAAGGACTACATTGTGCCTTTTTTTTTCCTGAGAGTCTTCATCAATGAGGCACTTTTCCGAAGAAATAGTCACATAATTAATATAAAGAAGTCAACTGGGTGTGTTTGTTCTTTCTCTCCTTAACATAAGAATATAGTTGACTTTGCAAGTAAAAACAAAGACATTTCTTTGATGTTACTTCAAGTGGCAGAATGACTCAGTTTGTATTTGGGATGTGATCATGTTTGTCCTCAGTAGGTCCTGTAACTGTCACGTGCCTGAGATGCCCCATAAGCAAGCTAAAGCAGGACTTTTCAACCTGAGAACAATGATATGAAATGTATGACCTCCAGATGCGTGGTCGTAGCATATGATCCTTTTGGATGTCACAGAATGATTTCCAAATTTCATAAAGTTGAAGACATAAAAAAAAGTTAATTTCACTTTAATTACCTCTTTCTGAAAGAGACTCAATTTTTTTTAATGCAGTGACGAGTGTTTTAAAGTTATTTGAGTTGTGCTTTTATAAAATTTATGATTCAGTAAAATTTGAGAAATATAATGGTGACGGTGTATTGTGGAAAATGGTTATAATAATGAAATGTCTTTTACCTTGAAATTTTTTTCTTTAATGAGCATAAATTATTTCTTTAACTGTTAAAGTAATTTATTTAAAGAATAACTATATATGAGAAAAAATATTGATTTCCACTTTGAGTGATAATCTTCGGGTTGAAATGCGTGCTATCATGTTCATAACACCATCCATTAAAAACCTTTTTATTTGAAAGGACCTTCGGGGATCTTTACTGTGTATGCTGGTTGTTGCACATTTGTAGAAAACTGAAGAGTGAAATCTTGTTGAAACCTAACCACAATTTCCCTTTGTTCAAGCAGCGGGTGATATAGTGATGCCAGCCACCATTTATCGGGATATATATCGCGCCTTGTCCTCATTCTAAGACGCTGTAGTATCAGCTTACACTTGGAAGTAATTTTTTTTTAAAAAGCCAGACAGACACAGATGTGCTTAGCCTGTCAGGGGTGGACTCTCACATTTTTGTGCCTTTAAATAGTTATATATATAATGCTAGGATGTGACATACTAATTATAATTAGTTTCATTCTGCGTATCTTTATCTTGTTGGCAGACTTCCAATGTCAGTAGTTTTGTTTCCACAGTAAAGCACTTTGCTCCTTAAATAAATTTTATTGGGGCTTGGGGGTGGGAGGATATTTTTCTGATTTTTAAGATACATTTTCACTTTTCTATTTCTCTGTGTACCAAAGTTAATATACTGAAATCATTCTCTTCTGATATACCCCACCTCCCTTATTGGCCATGTGTTGTGTAATGCATGGATTTGGATGATCACCTGCCCAGGTTCAAGACTCATCTACATGTAGCAAAGTATCAGAATAATCTTCATGTAGAAGGTATTTATAAGTAAATATGTTTCTCTTAACACTGGAAAAATGTTTGAGACTATAATGCACTATGCTGTTATTACTCATCATAATGAAAATTTCATTTTTATTTTCCTTGGGGCTTTTTCTTGACAGCACAACTGTTGAAGAAATAAATAACGTTAAAGCAAATAGACAAGAAAATGGATAAGCGTGTAGCAAATCCAGTATTAAATGACCAGCCCTTAGTACAGTGGGATTATGTCTTTGGTGTTCCAAAACAGTGAGATACTGACAGATGATGGTGCTGATGAAAATATCATCTGTGTGAAATATATTGCATTGTTTAGAACAAAGAATACTGGAATTAGAAGTCTTGGGTTCTGTTTCTATTTCTGCCAGCTCTGAGCTGCACAGTCTTGGACAAGTTAGTTAAATGCTCCAGGCTTTAGTTCAAGACCTGTGCGTTTTCCAGATGGACCAGTGTTTCTGAATCATTTAGCTTTTCTCTGAAGTAATAAGTAAACAAACATAGTATGTTACATGTTAAATGAAAAGGAGAAAGATGCATCAGGGAAGGGACTAATGGAGTGTTGGCAGAAAAAGGGAAGGTGTGATTTTAAATAGGGTTGTCAGGGAAGGCCTCCCTGGGAGGGTGATGTTTGATCCTTTGCAAAGCTCAGGCAGCAGAATTCTAACTATTTACTAGAATTAACATCAAGAAGAACCGAAGTGAGTTGACTCTTCTGCTTACCTTTGAACGAGGTTGCTTTCTGGAACTATTTTGTAGATGAAGGAGCCAGGAATTATAGCTTATAGGAGGAGTGTCACATTTTATTAAGAAAGACTGGCTGATTGCTGTTGAGTTGGGAAAGTGCTGCCCCCTCGCCCCCACCCTCCGTGTGTATTACATACTTGGTTCTTAAAATCCATCATGCTTTTCACTGTTGAGGTTCACCTGATTTGTACCCTACTTTTTCCATCAGCACACCTTTTTCCTGCTTCTTCATGGACTCCTTTGTCCCCTTATATCCAGTGAACGATTACCCACTTTCTGTGTACAAGGCATTTTCTCTGCATGGTGGAAATACCTTGATGAGGGGCAAAGAGGCCATAGTCCTCAAAGCACTTGAGATCTGTGGGGGAAGACAGATGTGGTATCAGTCCACAGTGGAGGAAAATGAGGATTTTTCAGCACAGAGATACAAACCTGATGACTTGGGGGGCACAGAGCAGGTGCTCTGTATTCCAACTGAATGGTTGGGAAAATGTCCCAACAGCACTGACTTTCAGGATGGTCCTTAAATAATACACTGTGATTTGATAGACTGACAATGGAGTGGGGTGTTAGACTGTGGGAGTGCCAACTGAGGACAGGTCTGGTGTGAAATGATTTCCTCTTGGGCTGGAGGGTGGGGCAATGGGGCAGTAATAAGATGAGTGACACATGAGACTGGATGAGACTGGAAACCTCCAGACCAGGCCTTGGAGGTTCTTGAATGACCTGGTGAGAGAACTTGCATCCCTACTGTGGATGTGGGGAAACCAGTGAGACCTTTCAGTGCCTGTCCTAGGCCAGGGTTTGTCTGTCTCACTTCAGCAATTTGTTTATCTTTCAGCTATGACTATTGGTTTACATTTCATTCTCTGTCTCCTGTATATTCTTACTTGTTCACTTTTTATTCATGCGACCACAGTGATCCACTCTAACTTTCAGTAACTGGATCAGTGTAGTAATACACATTGGAATTCCAGTTTGTGGTCACACCATTTTGATGAAATATATTGATTGTGTTTGGAAGCTGTGCCAGCATTTCATTACTAGTCTCATATGTAATCCCAAGGAACTAACCATTGGCTGTATTGGTTTTCTCTTTCAGGTTTTTAATAATCATTTTTTTCAAGTGACTATTGACGACCTAAGACCGGAACCTAGTAAACTCTCAATGCTGTGTCATGCGGATTCTTTGGGGATTTTACCAGTACAGTGGTGCCTTAAAAATGGAGTCAGTCTCACACCTCCCAAAGGTTTGTATTCTGTGAAAATTTGCAGGGTTTGGGTGATTCAGAAGGGTGTCAAATTGTCACTGAAGAAAGTTATATTGTAAATAATTTAGAAGTAATGGAAAAATAGTGTGTTTCACGGTTAACTTGACACAGGAGTCGGTTATAGCTTCCTTCCGTGGTGAGGCGTGTGACCTTGAGCTTCTCAGTCCACTTCTGTGAAGTGTGGTTCCCTGTTGGTGATTGAATGATTGGCGGCTTTGCTGCTGCTGGGTAGTGGGAGTGCGTGCAGTGTTGCTGAGTGATTGAGGTTAAAAATTTGAGAGTGTCTATAAAGTGGCTTTGAAAAATGCAATAAAATGTTAATCATTTTTTATATTTTTATTTACAACAAATCAGAATTTCCCCAGAGTCCAGGTGGTCCCAGATATTCAACAATATGATGCTATAATGCATTAAAATAGTTAAATTGGGAACCAGGTTGCACTAAAATAATTTTTACATTGAGATCCACGTACCACACTGTAAGTTCAGTAACGTGACTTGTTCTTTATAGATCTAAGCTTTAGTCAGGGAAGAAAGCAGCAAGGCAAAAGGGGAGAGATGGGAGAAAAGAGAATAACAGAGTAAAAAAATCGGAAGAGATTAGAAAAGTAAACTCATGGAAGGATTTTGACAGATAACCACAAATAGTACAGGGATTTTGCGATAACCTTTCAGCTCACCAGGGACTGGTTTACATGTTGTGATAATCATTTTGGGAGATAATTGACACCCACAGGTTAAGTTCCAGTTTTTCTGGTGGCCATCATACTCTCCGTGCTGCCTTTAACTTGGGTTTCGCGCAGCTCACACATGGCATACCTGTACTCCACTGATGTGGGCGTCTTAAGCTTTTATCCTCATTTTTCCTCCATGCTCATCCCCATGAACAGATGCTTTTGAATATTTCCATTTCAGCTGTTGATTCTTCATATTCAGGTTGTGCAGAAGTAGAATAAGTTCTAATTAGAACGTGGTGAACGTCTTACATGACACCGTTCGTATTGTTTTAAGTGTCTAACTCATTTAATCCTCAAAACGGGGACTGCCCTGTGAGGAACCTTAGTCACAGAGAGTTCGTGTGACCTGCCCAAAGCCACACATAGAAGGTAACAGGGCAGGAGGCTTGGCTCCTGATCCTGCCCCCAAAGTGGTGAGGACTCCAGTTCGCGATGCCTAGGTTGCGGCTTCCACTTCGGTGCTCACGGTGCCTCTAGCTAGATCCCTGTGCTCAGAGTTCAGGGTCGTCAGAGTGGGACACCCATGGTATTCCACAGGCACTTTGCAGAATCAAAGGAAAGACAAAAGCCTAACCACATATATTGTGACAGAAAATGATTTGACTTTGGGTGATGGTCACTCAATGCCATATACAGATCGTCTATCATAGGAATGTACACTTGAAACCTATATGATCTTATGAACCGATGTCACCCCAATAAATTAAAAAAGGAAAAAAGTGCATAAGTGTTTTTATAATCCCTTAAAGTGACTATACAGGTTTTATGTTATAAAATCTATATTGGTGGTAGATAAGAGAAGTCCTTTCCTATTATAAATTTTAGCATCCGTTCACTCATAGAATTTGAAAGTCCCCTGGGCCACCTTGGTTTCCTTTTAGCTGCTATAATCCAACTATGTGCATGCGTAGGTTTCATGTCATTGAAGGAAGTCCTTTTCTAGATACTGAAAATGTGCTTTAGTAGGACTTTGCAAATTTTGAGGTAGTAATAAGATCTATTTAATAATTTTTAAAAAATTGGCTGGGTATTTCCTTACATAATGAAAAAAAGGAAAAGTATTAATACATGCATTTTTGGCTGCTTGATTATTTCATTATGGTAGAAGTTTAATGTTTACCAGAATTTTTAGAATTTTTAAATATACTTACGAATTGAAACTCTTAAAAAATATTTTTTAGAAAACAGATTTTAACATAGCTTGAATATTTACTAGGAAAATGTGTGTGCTTCTTTGGACGATTGCATTCCATGATATTAAGAAAATTGTTTTACATTAGTGTACTGAACTCTTAAAACGTATAATGAAATGACTATACAAATATATTTAGAATATTAAATGTTTTAATATATTAAGTTATTTTATACCTAACATTTAGTGACAGTTATTTTTTCTTCTCCATCACCCAAGTATGTGTGATATTTGGTGAGGTGAAACTGTCTTCATTAGGTTTCCAAACCCTTTCTTTCCCTATTGAAAATGAAGCATACCTTTTGCAAAATCACAAAAAAAAGGAAATTTCTTCATAAATATTATATATTAGATGTAGATATTGAATATAGTGGTTAGTACCTTCCAATAAGAAAATCTCATTGATAACTCCCCCCCCCATTTTTTTTTAACACTTTGAGCATTCAAGAAGTGATCAGTGTCATTAGTCAAGGACCCACTAGTAATCTATAGGGGCTGTGTTTGGGCCACAAGACTGTTATCTTGAAATAGTAGAGATTTTATTGATAAACCAGTAAGAAAAAGTCCAGCAACTTACAGAAAAAGGTTTCCAAATATCAACAGATAGTTCACACTTAAAAGTAAAACAAGGATTCTTAGGCAGACTCATCCTAACAAGAGAAATGCAAGTTAAAACCCTACTGAGATGGCATGTGTCCATAAGGCGAAGTAGAAATTCAAAAGAGAAGGAAAAGAAGTTATGTTCTGATGAGCATGTGAAGGGACAAGAATTCTCAGATTTGCCAGTGAGAACGCAGGTAGGTGCAAACTCTATCCAAGGCGTTTTGGCAAATTTTACTAAAATTATAAATGCATTTTACCCATTGACTGGGCAGTTTTATTTCTGGAAATTTCTCCTAAAGATACACTGTGCAGATAAGATGCCTAAAAGTTTGTTCTTTGCAGCATGATGTATAATACCAAAACACTGGAAAAAATCCAAGTGTCTATTGGTGTGGGTTAAATAGATATTAGATACCATATAAGGAAAACTACGCAGTTGTTAGAAAGAATGAGGAAGTCTCTGGGCACTGATTTGGGAAGCGGTCAAGATTCACTGTGAGAGCTAAAGACCAGTAGGTTAGAGTATGATGCTTTTTTGTTAGAAAAGAGGTAAACGACAATATATATTAGTGTTTGCTCATATTTCATAAAGAAACTCTGAAAGGTTCCATAAGAAAGTAATAAAAATGAGAATTTTGTATGGGGCTTCAGAGTATGGAGATGGCCAGCTGGACAGGTGGAAGTGAGGATAGGAGGGAGCCTTTGAACAGAAGACTTTAAAAATATTTTTATTTTTTCTCTTTGATCTAAAGTAATGTATTACCTATTAAAAAGAAACATATTATTAAAAGTAGAGGGTTTTTATAACTAAAGGGGATCTTAAAGATTATTTCATCAGCTCTAATCATTTTATGTATGGCGAAACAGAGGCTCAGTTGTATTGAAATTTTCAAGTCCTGTGGCAGAAGTTGGCTCAAAACCCCCCTTTTAAGATCCCAAAGATCTAGTGCTTTTAAAAAAAATAACCAAACCCGTGTTTTACTGCTGCCACCTCTCTCTGGTATCTTCACAAAAGCCATCCTCAGGAATTCTGGGGCATTGCGGTGGCCTTGCTGAGGGTTCACCGATATCAGTTGACCATGACTTTTCTATGACCAAAGTAGTCTAGATGTCAGAGCATTTGGAGAATTTCAATTCTCAGGTGTAATTTTCCAACTGTTTGCAGATATAACAAAGTCACGACTTCATTTATTGAGCTCCCTTACCATTTTGTGAGAGTGGAATATGTTTATTTTTGTAATTAAAATGAATTATAGTTTAGAGGAGGTGGTGGTGAGCTCCCTAATGGTGATTTGATGGTTTTCTTTTGAGGTAATTTGTTACGTGTCTTATGTGTCACACCAGGGCCGGGAACCACGCTGTAGAGTTTTTTTCAAACACCATTCTTTGCTTTATTAATGTATAAAAGTACTCATCTTTAAAATACATTTGTTATTTTTAACTTAAATTTTGAGCTTTATAAAGAGAGCATGTCAGATTTTATTACACATGCTAAGAAGTGTTTAGATGTTTTCTTGTGTGTATATTTTCCACTAGTGTAATACATTATTTAGATTTCTGTTAGAACTATAAACACTGCTTACAATTACATGTTGCCCAATAGCAGAAAGATACCCCATCCATTCTCTAGTCAGTGGGAAGCAGCTGACAATGAAATAAAAGACAAATGGTCTCTAGGAGATGTGCAGGAACATAGATCCTTACTTACATGTTTTTAACTCCTATTTTTTAAAAAGTCTGTCACTGAGCTTTGGAGACATGCAGTCTAAGCTCGAATGGGTAGGAATTTTTCAGTGCTGTCTCTGTGTGAGCAAGTGCTTTTCTGGCAAGCTAGGAACAGAGCCTTGGACGTTTTACCCCATTAGTTTAAACCCAGTAAACAACAATTTGATGTTATAAGCACTAAAAGTGATCAAACAAGTAAGTCAACTAAGCAAAAATGTGTATAGGGCATCAACCATTTATTTTTAAATTATTTCATTGATGTCCATGGCATGTGACATCAAAGATTAGTCGTGGAGATAGTGGAGAAAACACCCCACTCATGGGGATCCTTGTAGAAAACGTTTAGCCTTTAATTTCTGTTGTAAAATATCTGAGTGAAGGCTGAAGTAAATCACTTACTTTAGCACTTTGTCTCTACTAGCCAGCCATCTTAATTGACACATAAACTGTAAACACAATTTAGGAAGTAAGGGTGTATTTTAATTATCAAGATGCAAAGTGGTGGTCCCTAATTAGTATTCTCTTTTCCTAGGCACTGACTGATGAACTAAGTCCCTTTTTTTAAATCTACTATATTTCCTACATACCAAAGGGGACGGAAAATAAATACATACTCATGGACCTGGTACCTTGATAGAACAGCTGCTAATATTTTGCCATATTTGATTCAGATTTTTAAAAAATGAAACAAAGTATTATGGATATAATCAAAGACAGAGTCATCCTTGACTCTTTCTCATGCCCCATATCCAGTCCATCGTGAATCCTGTCAATTTTTTCAGGATCAGACCATGCCTCATCATGACCACTCTGGTCCAGGTCTCCTTTAAATCTCACTTGGGCTACTTGCAATGGCCTCCTGCTTTCCTCAGTTTACTCTCAACACAACGGTCGGACTGATCTTGTTAAAAAGTAAATCGTGCCCTGGCTGGTGTGGCTGAGTGGATTGAGCGCCAGGCTGTGAAGCAAAGGGCTGCCTGCTCGATTCCCACTCAGGGCATATGCCTGGGTTATGGACCAGGTTCCCAGTAGGGGGCGCACAAGAGGCAACCACACACTGACATTTCTCTCCCTCTCTCCCTCCCTTCCCCTCTCTCTGAAAATAAATAAATAAAATCTTTTTAAAAATGTAAATCACACTTGTCCCTCCTCTGTCTTCTCAGACCTCACTCAGTGGCCAAGTCCCCATCATAGTAATAGCCTACAGTACTCACCATTTCCCTGCCTGGCCTTATCTCCTAAGATGCCCCCTAGCCAACTCCATCGCACTGGCCTCCTTTGCTTTCCTGGAACATGGTGCACATTCACTCCACAGGACATTGGCATTCACTGTTCCCTCTGCTTGGCACACTCTTCCCCTTCCTCAGTCCAGACTCAGGTGGCACATTTTGCGTGGTCTATTTTGGCTGTCCTGTTTTAATGTCAATTACAAATCACCCCAACAACGATTTTGCCTCCTTCCTTGTCTGGCTTTCCACGGGAGCAGGAATTTCTGTCTTGTTCTCTGTTCTTCCCCAGTAGCTAGAATAGTGTGTGGCTCTTGGTAAATATTTGCCGAGTGTCGAATGAATTAAAGTCCTGCCCCCATTCTGTCCCTCTCCCTTCCCCTTTCCCTTAACCCTTTATACTCATCTGACACCTTCTAAAGACTTTATGCTTTACCGCATGGCTACATTGGTTTCTGAATCTATCTCTGCACAAGTCTCTCATTTTTATTACAATCGCTGTACAATAGATTTTATTTTGATATATACAATAAATGATATCATGCTATGTGTGTCTTTGACTTTTATTCATTAGCATTTTTTATGTTTATGTTGATGCATGTTTATTTTATCTGCTTTATGAATATACTATAATTTTTGAAATCCATATCCCATTGCTAGATGTTTAAGGTATTTCCGATTTTCTTTTTTGCGGACAACTCTCATGTACATCTTTGTACATATACCCAAGTGTGCGAGGTCCTTTTGGGGATTTACCTAAATGTGGAACTGCTGGAATTCCCTAGATATTGCCAAATGCTTACCACCTTCCACCAGTTTATGTTTTCACCAGTAGGGTCTGAGAGTTCCCATTTCGCATTATCTTTACTACTGGGTGAGAGTCTTATGCTTGTGGACATCGCCACTCTGATGAGAGTGAAATGGGCCTCCTTGTTTCATTTGGGTGCCTCTGACTACTAGTGCAGTTGAGCAGGTCGTATGCTTGTTAGCAATTTGTGTTTCCTTTGAATTGTCGATTATATTTTTTTGCCATTTTTTAAATTATAGAAGCGTTTATATAGTCTAATGTGAATTCTTTCTCAGCAATGCACTTCCCAAATACAATAGTCTGTGGCTTTTTTTTTATGTTTTCATGGTGTTTTATGTTACATTAAAGTATTAAATTGTAATATAGTCAAAATCCATCCATTTTAATGGCTTGTATGTATGTCTCTGTAGAGCCTTCCTACCCAATGTTCTATATTTTCTTTATAAGTCTTGCAGTTTTGTTTTTCCTGTTTAGCTCTCAATACTTAGAATTTTTGTATGCCACGAGGACAGATAAATTTTTAATTGTAATTTTTTTTTGCTTCAATTGAATTGGATTTTCAAATTCACCGATTGCCTCAGCATCATTCACTGACTCGTCTGCTGTTTCTTCTCTGATTCGCAGTGCCACCACGGGCACACGTCAGGCCCCTTTCTGTGCGTGAACCATATCCTGTTCTTAGTTATTCCACCTCATCGGTCTGTTTGTCCATCCCGGCACACATCCCTCACTTTTAAAAAATGATTTTACTTTATGATAAGAATTGATATCCATTGGGTGAATCCCTTTACTTTTTCTTCCTTTCCAAATTGTCTTGGTTATTATTGTGCATGAATTTTACAATCTTTTTGTATGGCTCTAAAAAAGGGTCCATTGGATTTTAATTGGCATTGCATTGGATTTATAGGTCAATTTAGAAAAATTGGTATTTCATTACTGTTTTATAACTTGTACTCTTTTGCTAGAATTTCATTTTCGCAGTTGGTAGTACGGCTTCCTGGCACACCCTTCCCCCAGATGGCCACATGGTTCGCTTCCACAACACCTACTTTTCAACTATTCGTTAAGGCGTTCCTCGGGGCAGCCCTCCCTGCGCCTCTTGTCCACTTTCTCTCCATAGCACTTGTGATCATCTGCCTTTCTATATTTATGTATTGTCTGTCTCCTGTCGCTGATAGGTGAAAGCTCTGTGAAAGTTAGGATTTTTGTCGGTTTGGTTCTTTTCTGTATCCCTAGCATTAGAACCCTCCCCGGCATATAGCATATACTTACGAAATATTTCTAAATAAATGAAGATGTAAATGAACGAATGGCTAGACTGGAGAAGTAGACACCTTCTTAAAAATTTTGACACACGTTGCCAGATTGGCATCTGCAATGGCTTTTAAAGATATGCGACAACCAGAAATACATAAAGTATCTGCTTTCTAGCAGTAATTACAATGGTGGAGTCACATTGGTTTTCATTTTGCCAGTCAGGGAGATGGCAAGCTTGATATTCTTTTTATTTTTTATTTAGACTGTACAATTTTATTTTTCATATCCACCCAACATAGAAGAGCAGCTCCTTAACTCCCGTGGTCTCTTTTATGAGAGAGGGAAATATTTTTTCCATCCCAAGTCACTGGCAAGGGTCCTGACCACCACGATTGTCTCGGGACTGTGGGGATCATTTCCTGGCAGTGAGCTGAGACCTAACTTCACGAGGAACTGGATACAGTCAGGAATCTGTTAGCACACCAGGGGTGGGAGGATAGCTGTGGGGAGGCAGTCCCGATGTAGTCTATGGGCTGAATTAACCCTTGATGGATTGACTGGTGCCTTGATTGTCTTTTAAGATAGAATAAAGTTGCTATACTTTCAAATAAACTATGGTCATTAGTGAAAGCTTGGAAAATGCAAAGAGCTAGAGGGAAAAAAGCATCTACGCGTCCCACCACTCAGATAATAACTTTGATATTTACTGTTAAGTTTTTGTTACATTGCCTCTGGTATTTTTCTTTGCATATTTTCAATATAAATTTGATAATTCTGTATATGCTTAACCAATCTTTTAATCTAATAGGGGTGTCCAACCCACAGCCCGCAGGCCACATGTGGCCCAGGATGGCTATGAATGCAACCCAACACACAAAATCGTACATTTACTTAAAACCTTTTCTTTTGCTCATCAGTTTTCGTTAGTGTTTGTGTATTTAATGTGTGACCCAAGACAACTGTTCTTCTTCCAGTGTGGCCCAGAGACGCCAAAAGGTTGGACACCCTGAAAATAATAGCTATCATTTTTCATAACTTTTTTAAACCATGTGCAATTTCATGTCTGCATGACTTTCCATGGACTTGGATAAGTTTTATATAATTTGTTATACTTGGATACAAAGTCCTCCGCCTCCAGTATTATCAATAATAATGCCATTATATCTTAATATGTAACACTTTTTTGGTCTTTAGGGTTGTTTTTATGTGATAAATTTCTAGAAATGAAATCGTGTCAGAAATGAAATCGTGTCAAAGTCCATGAACATTTTAACTGTCAAATTGTTTTTTTTTAAAAGAATCGTCTGCTAACACTGCCAATAGCAATGTTTGCAAGTGGAGCTGTTTTATGTCAATTAACTTATGTCATGTGGATATGGGCCATCGACCTGTTCCGTTCTGGACCTGTAACAGTTAGAACTTTATTCAGAATAACCACTAATAAAAGCTGAAATAACTCCCGTGGTTGTGGCTCAACAGTCTCCTATGGCAGCTTGTTGCAAATTTGAATAGCCCAAGGGATTTTGATTTTCTTTTATTTTCTTTTCCCCTCTGCTGTTTCCCTCTCTCCCAGGTTTAAAACATGTTTTCCTGGCTGCAGTTAAGCCTCAGAACTTCTTGTTCTGTCTTTGTTGATTAATGAGTATAATTGACCCCTGTTGTCTCTATTATACAAGGCACAGCAATTTGTTTTTATGTAGCAGTTATTTTCTGAGCTGTCACAAAACTGCCTTACAAAGAGAGCTCATTATCAAGCCTGAAGGAAAAGAATTTTAAGTGAATAAAGGTCCCTAAGAGGAGGAGGAGGAGGAAAAGTCTTGGCTGTTCGGATGTTCAGGGGAAAGAGAGAGTTCTAGGGCAGAATAATTAGTTGTTGCTTCCGTACTCAGCAAAACTCGGTTATCTCTTGAAATCATTAGATTAAAAATGGCTTCCCATAGAGAGTCTTAAAGACTGGATATAGCGGATTAAATGTTGGTCTGAGAACCCATGGAGCATGACATTTTATGGAGTGGGTTGAAGCCCATTGGAGGTTAGTGGTTATAGAAACCCCTGCTAAATGCCTGTCTGTAGAAGTAGGAGGGACTTCTAAGTTGAAAAGTTTTATCTGAACAGGTATTGACTATAAAGAACCGAAATTTCATAACATAGTTTACTATTCATTTTTAGGTGTTTTCCTTATTTTCCTTTCCCCCATGATCTTGAGGAGATTTTCTCACCAAATAACGAAGGTAGTAGCAGAGGTCTAGGGAGGAGACATGGAACTGAAGGAGATCTTGATTAACGGTCAGTGGGCCACACCCCTAAGCAAACAGGGTCCTTCTCTTGCAGGAAGTCATCTTGCCTTCAGCTGTTCAATTGAGAGCTGGTCTAGGGAATGTCTTATTGCATAACCTCTGTCAACCCTTCCACACTTTTCTCGTAGGAGGAGAAAAGGCCATTAACCACAGAGGGAAGGGAAAAATCCTGAGCAACAACAGTAAACTATTAGTGGCGGTTGCTCTGAATCATGGAACGCAGCCACCAGAGGAGACTGTAGAGATCTCCTTGCTTTGTGAATTAGTAGATAAAGCCTGTTGCGCAGAAGATTTTTACCTTGCTGCATCTGGTTCCTGGTAAAACCGGGTCTAAATCAGTCCTCCCTTCTGGTTCAGCACCCTTCATACTGTTAGGTAACTTCTCACCAGTTTGAGGTATGTTTTGGTGAATTCTCCTATTATTCATTAATGTGAGCATTTGATCCCCGACAGTTTCAGACAGACTAATACTCTTAAAGTGGAGGGCTACAGTAATTGTCCAGAAACTTGCATCACCTTGTTTTAGACATATTTTGTTTTGCTTATGAGTATGCCGAAGAAGGTTGGTTTGGTTCCTTCCAGAAACCTCTGATGCAAGAGCATCTGGCTGGAGAAACAGCCCCGGAGAGAGTAGGGGAAGGGCAGGTGGAAGTTGTGCGAGGCCTCTTGAGAACTAGCTCGAAAGAGTACATAGCATCTCAAAACTCAGATTTCTTACCTCCTTTTTGGAAAGAAATGAGGAATTGTTGGTCTTTATAGAATGAGAGGGATATCTTACAAGGAAGGGGGTACCTCTGCTACTGATGGGCAGCAGGGTATGGGAGGGTCAGGGGCCAGAGGAGGACAGCTGCTTTCTTGGTCAATCCCCCCATCTTAAGAAAAGTTGGTTAAATTGAGCTTACTTAATGAAAAGAATATTATTTTGTGCTTGTGAGTACAGTTGGAGGCAGGAGGCAAACAGTATCTTGAGTTTCTTTAATAAAGAGTTTCTGTAGTCACTCTGCAACTGTGGGAGTTACTGAAGTCCCCACATTAAGTGAATTTGCAGGTACAAATTTATGGACAATACGGAGGAAAAGAAATTCCCCAATTTCTTTGGCATCAAAGATATGCTTAGATATCCTTTACATAAACTCAAACCAATAAAGAGAGAGCACTAAATGAAGACTACGGTGACATTTGGTACAGTTTCAATGAATCCTAATAGCTACTGCATTTTTCATTTCTATCACTTTTTTTACAGAAAATGCAAATATCCATGTCAAAATGTATTTTCTTATCTAAGTTAAGCCATATACCCAATGTCATTCTTATTTTATAATTTAGAACTGTTCTCTCACCTTCTTCCATGTCTTTTGGTAATTATGGTGTGTATGTATTGTGTAATTGTACCCCCCAAAATAAAAATGAATAAAGAAAGAAAAAACCTATTTTGGTAAGATCAGTATTTAATTAAATTTAGTATACAAGGTCTATCCAGAAGGTATCCAGCTATGTAATATGAAAAATAGAGACATTTATTGTACATAGGACAATGATGCCTCAGTCCCCGTCAAAGTAGGCACCTTGGGGCCTCACACAGTTCTCCCAGTCACCATCAGCTGCCCCATTGTATTTTGCTGAATCTCAGCAATGATCTGAAATCTCCTCTCTTTTAAAGGCGATTTTAGTTTTGGGAAAAACCAGATATCGCAGGGCACCAAATCTGAGCTGTAGGGGGCTGAGTCACCTAGGTGAGATTTGATGTTTTGCAAAAAAACTCTGCACGAGATGTGATGTATGAGCGGGTGCATTGTCGTGATGAAACTGCCAATCGCCAGTTGCCCATAGCTGCAGTGTTCTGAATCATCCAGTTTCTGTGAAGGAGTGTTCAAACTTAATGCAAAATTTGTTGCAAATCCGTTACTCTGTTCGCTCTGTCATTTTGCATGTGACAGCCACGCAGTACACATGCTCACTCAATGGCGTCTACTGCCTCCACTGACTAGTTCAGTGAATTTGTCACTGTTCACTCACATGCATTCTAGTCCACTCTCCTTGGCTGCCAGGTTACACCTATGTTGTGCTAACCGTTCTCATTATATTAGTGGCTAGACTTTTTCCAGATAGACCCGGAATATGAATAATTGTTTCTTAAACCCCTCTCTCAGTATCTTCTATTTTTCCCCAAAGCAGACCTACCCACTGTCGTGCACTGATGTGGGTAAATTCCACCTTCTTCACCTGGTTTGGGGTACCACGTTGTGATAATAGCCGTGTACCTTACCTGTATGTAGTACTTAACATTTTTCAAAATATTTTATTTGACCCTCATAAAATCTGATGTGCTATGAGGCTTAAGAAAGGGTTCTGCCTTTTGGGGGCCTGTTCTTCCGCCCCTTATTATTTTCATTAGTGACATACCATAAAGCTGTTCATTTGTCTGAGGTTTAGCTTGACTAACGCTCTTCTGTTGGTGTTCTGTCCCGCACAGGTCACTCTGGCCAGGACTTTGACTGGGCAGATTATCACAAGCAGCATGGAACAGAAGAAGCACCTCCTTTCTGCTTCAAAAATGTAAGATGCTTATTTCCTGTTACTCCTTTTATCATCGATGTTGCTTACTATAAACTCGACCAGTTGTTTTCTGTTTATTCAGCCAAATTAGAATGCTGGTGTATTCTGCAGGATCCAGAAACTCTCATAGTTTTTGAAAAGTCCTCCTTTCAAGCTTGTATATTAAAGTAATTCTGATGTAGTAACAGGTTGACTACTGAATGTATAATGGCTGAACACGTTATCAATTTACTTCCCATGTAGGGAAGGGTCCAGGATGTTTCTGACTACTGGGTGGTTCTTCTCATTGTGGTGAGCCTTAGTCTAATCATGTTTTGGTGAGAAGATAGGGAAAGAGATCCAGGAGAAGACAGTCCTAGTTCTAAGCACTGTAGCCAGTACTGATACTACCACTCTGCTCACTTTGCATTGGTGAGAACCAGCCACTCGGCTCCCCAGGCCGTGAGAGAGACTAGGATGTGCCCTGGCTGGTCTGTTGTTCGTCAGCATGATTTCGTACTGTGGAAGAAGGAGGATAAAGTGGTGAACAACTGGCCACCTGTGCCACCAAGAGCTATGCACTTGCTATGGAGTGTGATATCGATAAGCCCATCAGTAGGAGATTCTTTGTCCCCGAGGAATAGTATTAAAATATGTTTTTAAATTTTTTTGTCTTGGATGATTGTAGTCGGATGCTAGTCCAACGATTTTGTACATTGCTTTGCTAACTTTAAGCCCTTACCTTGTTCAAATAGAACTTATTAACGTATAGTAATAGGGTTTTTGTGACAAATAAATTAGCAGTGTGTGTTTGTTCATACATGTGTGCACTTGCTTAGTGATAGGAGTTGGTTGTATTAAGTAGTTTATAAATTACTCATTTAAACTTCATCAACCCTGGGAACTATGAAAAGGGATACACATTATTATTTCTGATTTAAGAATAAGCATAAATGGATAGCCTAGCATGTTGAACATGCATTCAGTGATGAAAGGTAATTCCTTAGGCTAAGAAGGAAGCGTCCCAGTTGAGGATTGCTAATGCTACAGTGCAGAGCGCTGCCCAATCAAAAACTTGTGTTCTAGACATGTGTCGCTCTTGCTGCTGATTCACTGCAACCCCACCTATAATTTGTTCTACAGGGTAACAGAGTATGAGAACTGAGAGGAGGAAAGGGTTGACTTTATAGAGAGAAACTCAATACTGAGCATAACTCAAAAACGGATTTTGGAGAATTAAGTAGGTTGATTACTAGGTCAACTTGTTCTCCTAAATACAGAAACAAGTCAGCGGTAGAGTGGAAATCAAAGCTTTATAAATGATTAAGTGAGCTTTCTACTTGGATGGTATTGCCTTTGCACAAAGGTAGTTCTTCTGTAGCTTTGAAGGAACTGCATGGTGAGTGTTCAGTTGGTATGAAGGGGACAGCTGTGTAACTATGCCACCGTGAGGATAGCAGCTCGTTAGCACTGAAGGCTTATGAAGTCCAGTGCAGTCTTATTAAACTTTTTACCCTGTTGAAATCACCTATGACAGAATCTCCTGGCCTTATGGCCTTTCATTTTAGATCATAAAAACACTTCATCACTTCCCCAAACTCCTTTACTTTGTGTTTTCTACCTGACAAGAAGAAAAATCTTTCCCTGATCCTTTAACTTTGGAAAGAAAATTCTCAAATCTCCCCTAGTTCTGTATTTAAGGAGCTGTTTCTTCTGTGACAGCATAGTTCCACCAAAGCTTCTTTTTATCTGTCCACTGCTCCCATTCAGCCAGCTGTTGCCCAAATGGATTTTAATAGTGGAGCAGGTAGCCACATCCCCGAGTGACCTCTGAGCTTCTAAGACTTTAGCTACCCAGGTTAAATCTGTTCTAGTAAATAAGCTAGCATATTCATTAGGGATGCACTTGTTACAGATATGCTCCTCTTTGTTTCTGGCTTTTCGTTTATATAATCGACAGGATTGTTATCTGCTTGTTGACGAATGCATTGCATTACTGGTACTTTGCTGAATTTTATTAGCCTGCTACAGTGCTCTTTAATGGAATACTTATTATGAATTCACTTTTTAATCACCCATCTCATGTATACCAGAGGAGAGGTAGTTTGGAAGTAGATGCATGGAAGATGTTTCCCTGAGGATGTTTAACAATCACAGGCAGTTCTGAAATAGATTGACACAGCCAAATGCTTAGTAAAATAAACTCACAGGTAACAATTTTACCATTGATCCTTTATAAATTACCCCCAACCAGTGAGTTGAAACTAAAATAGATCATGTGGTTGTAGCTTTCCCTTATTAAGTAGGATAAAATGCATTCTAACTTACTGAGGGGCTTTTCAGGTAGCTTGTTGAGTTGTATTATCAGAAAGAAGCTCAATACATAATAGGTGTGGATAAGTTTGGATGACTTTTAGGAATGTAGCCCACGTGGAGTAGCTTTCATTCCTACTTCCAAAGAAACATAAAGAAAAAGAGCAAATTGATTTCTCAACATAGATTGGATAATTTCGTTCTGTTTACATAAAGATAGACTTTCATTTCAACTTAATGTATATAAAAAGACATGTAAACATGAATTACCTTGGTTTCCTTCCATGAGTAACAGAGATGTAATCTCTTACTTACAGGAACTTATCTTAGTTTATATATTTCAAAATAGATACATTTATGTAGTATTGTAATATCTGGTTAAAATTTATAGTATGGGTGATTTTGGAAATTTTTTATATTATATTTATTTAGGAAGGAATGTTGCTTTCAATAATAGCTAAGCTCATAGTGAATTGATCCTCCCACAGTTGGCAACTAAACTTTGGACAGAATAAAAACAGCTACCTGAAGGGTGTGGAGAATGAACAAAAGCAGGCAGGTTCTGGAGGGGAACAGGTGTTTAGAAAAAAGGAAGACTATAGGTTGATCATCCCAGAATTTTCAGGCAAGTGGCCTGAGGTTGGCCACAGCTGACACCATATGGGATGCCTAAAGCATTGATACAAAGTCTCTGATTTTTCTGTGCTTATGAACCTGCTAACAGAATTTGGGCAATGACAGCTACTAGAAAGTGAGAGGGGCCACAGACAGGGGAGAGCCAGGAGGGGGAACCACAAATTCTGTATAGAAACCCTCCCTAAATCTTTGGCTGATCCCTGAACCATGTGCTTGAACGGCAAACTCCAAGCAGTTAGTAGCTAAGGATGAAAGAGCTGAACTGAGATTTGAACTACTGCTGAAGAGATAAGAGTGTATAGTTTGCGTCCAGCACAGTTCATTGCTTGCTAAAACAGAAAAATCAACACTCTTAGGAGGAATATAGCACAATCTAGAGTTTCTATGACATAACATTTAAAACATCCAGATTTCAATCCAAAGTTGCTCAGCACATGAAGAAATAGGAAACTCTGACTCATTCTCAGTGGAAGAGATAGATAATCAACAGAGACCAAACCCAAGATGACCCAGATGTTGGTAGCAGACAAGTGTTTTAAAGCCCGTATTATAACTAAGGTCAATAGTAGAAAGCACTGGTTCCCAAAATGTGGCACTAAGGCCACCTCCTTCAGCATCACCTGGGGACTTCTTGGAAATACAGACTCTTTGGCTTTACTTTCAATAAACCGAATCACAGACTTTGGGATGAGGCCCAGCAGTCTATGTTTTTAAGAGGCTTTCCAAATGATTTCAATATATTCTAAGTTTTAGAAATGTTGATGTAAAAGAAAATATTCTCCTAGTGAATGAAAAGATAGGAAATGCCAGAATAGAAGCATAAAAAAAGAGAAACTCTAAAACTGATGAATACAATATCTGAAATAAGCAAATTTATTGGAAGGGCATAATGGCAGAATAGAGATGAGAGAGGAAAGAGTTTATAAAATTGAAGACAGAAATTATTCTATATGAAGAACAGAGAAAAAAATTGGCAAGGGGTTGGGAGGAAGATGAAGAGAACCTTGGGGATCTGAGGGACAGTCTCTTGTGTAATTAGAGACTCAGAAGAAGTGGGCAGAGTGTGTGGAAGGAGAAAATAGATGAAGAAATAATGGTCCCAAATTAAACAAAGTAGCTGAAAAATCTAAACTTCACAGGTTCAGGAATCTCAGTGAACTCCAAGCAGCATAAATACAAAGAAACTCAATATAATCAAATCGCTGATATGCAAACATAGAAAAATTGTGAAAACATCCAGAGAGAAATGGTACATTTCAAATAGAGGAATAACAGTTTGAATAATAACAAACTTCTCATCAGAATCAATGGAGGCCAAAAGACAGTGAAGCAACTACTTTAGAGTGCTTAACGAAAAAAAAAAAGAAACCCTGTAATTCTTTATCCAGTAAAAATATACTTCAAGAATGAAGATAAAAACAGACACTTCACCAAAGAAGATATACTAATGACAAATGTGAAACATTGCTTAACGTCATTAGTCATAGGGAAAATGCAAGTTAAAACCACTTACCTATAAGAATGGCTAAAATTTGAAAAATTGGCAATATCAGTTGGTGAGGATGTTTAGCAACTGGAACTCTATACACTGCTGATGAGAATGCAAAATGATATATTAGGAAATAATTTGACAGTTGTTTTAGAAACATTCATGCACCATAAGGTCCAGCAATTCTGTTTCTAGAGAAATGAAAATGGTGTTATAGGCTGAATTGTGTCCCTCCAAAATTCATGCTTTGAAGTCCTAACTCCTAGGACCTCTGAGTGTGTCTCTCTTTGGAATCAGAGTCTTTAAAGAGGCAATTAAGGTAAAATGAGATCATATGGGTGGGCCTTAATCCAATGTGACTGGTGTCTTTGTAAGAAGAAGAGATGAAAACACACCAAATGCATGGAGGAAAGAACGTGGAGACCCAAGGAGAAGACAGCTGTTTACAAGCCAAGGAGAGAGGCCTAAGAAGACACTGACCCTGCTGACACTCTCATCTCAGACTTCCAACCTGCAGAGCTGTGAGACAATACATTTCTGCTGTTTGGGCCACCTGGCCTGTGGTATATTTTTATGGCAGCTGGAGCTGACTAATATATTTCTGTTTACACAAAAACTTGTGCTTAAATGTTTATGGTGGCTTTATTCACAGCCACCAAAAATTAGAAACAACTCAAATGTCCCTCAGCTGGCAAATGGGCGGACAGGTCGTGGTACATACATCTACATAAGCTACTAAACAGCCAGTAAAACATGATGAGCTACTGATTTGTGCAAGAGCGTGGATGATACTCAAATGGAGTTTGCTTAGCGAAAGAAGCCAGACTCACAGGCTACACAGTATATCATTCCTTTTATATGACACATGGAAAAGGTGGGGTTACAGGAACAGTGGTCTGGGAACTGGGAGCCGGGGAGGAATTGATTACTGAAAGGCCAGTGCACGGGAGCGTTGGAGGTGAAGGGACCGTTCTGTGTCTCGCTGGTGGGGATGACCGCACAACTGTAGGCATTCATCCAACAGCCTCACCCTCGCAGAATGGTGCACCAAAAAGAGTGAATTTTCCTGTATGTAATTTTTTTAAATGTGAATTTAGAAAGTAAATAAACTAAAGCAAAAAGCAGGAAGGCAAAGTAAAGATACTTTGAGAGAAAGGAAAACTCTGGAGTTCCCCACCGGCACACCTGCACTGAAAGAGATGCTGAAGGACGTTCTTCGGGCTGAAGGCAGATGATCCCAGCTGGAGACTCGATCCGCTTTCCCACCCTCAAATATGTGCAGGTCTGATGTGGGCAAGGAATATCGGGAAATGGAAGAAATTACGTGTGTCTCAGTGATTCTGCAGAAGCAAGCATGCCTGTGGGACTGGAAAGAGAATGTATTCCTCCTCTCACTCAACACATTGTTAGGCTCCTGCTGTATGCCCAGCAGAGTTCTGATTTCTGGGATACAAATGGAGAAGGCAGCGTTCTTTTCCTCATGAGCGGCGGGAAGGACAGCCCTGCGAGAACAGCCTGTGTGTCTTATAATAAGGCCTGTGTGCGTGGGTGTGTGCGTGCGCGTCTTACCGCATCAGCTGGCCAGCCGTGTTGCTGTGCGCCCTCTCGCTGTGGTATCTGCTGGCTCAGTGTCGGTTCTCTCTTTCAGACATCATTCAGCCGGGGTTTCACAAAGAACATGAAGCTCGAAGCCGTAAACCCCAGGAACCCAAGAGAACTCTGTGTGGCCTCTGTCGTGAGGGTGAAGGGGAGGTTGATGTGGCTTCACCTGGAAGGTATGCATAGTTTGTAATCATTCTGGAGAATTTAGGGTCCATCCAGAAATGGCGGAGTGCAGAAGACTCCAGCACTTCTCAGAAGTGCCCTTTTTGTGTGTTTCTTTTATTTAAACAGATCTTAAATTATTCAGTGTTCTTAAATTAGTGAAACTAATCAAACACAAATTCCTACAGAGGCTCTCATTTTAATTTAATAATTTCATGAAATGAGATGCTGGAGTGATAAGTGTTTTGAACACAGTGGTTTTTTACATCTATGATTATAAAAGCTAATGTCACAAATTAATATGGGTCACTAAAACTAGTATTTGCGGTCTTGGTTATTATGAAGATAGAACTGTACATTTTCATGTGAATAATACCCTTTACTTTGGTTTCTTCCATAGATGTTCAATTTTTCCTTAACATAGTAACTGGAGATGATTTTGTCCCCATATATACAAGGGAGGGCCAAAGTAGTTTTAAAATTATAATTCAAATAAATAATACAATAATTAATAAGTAATAATACAAGAATAAACTCTGTGTTTCACTTACTCACAACTGTAAACCTACTTTTACCCCCCACCCTTGTATAATCAGGTTTTATGTTTGTTTAATGGTGTTCAAACTGTTCTTTATAGCCACATTTTATTTACAGTGGTACAGGTAATTCACAGAATAATGTGCTTTGTAAGTAAAATCATGATCAGGTTTTGGGTTTAGATAGAAGGCTATATTCTCCACTCGTTATATTTTCAGTGAAAAAGGATTGAAATGGATTGGATCTCTAAGATTTTCCCATCTTTCTGTGATTTAAAATACTTTGTTTCTTTTTTTTTTGTTTAATGGTTTTTCAGTTTTGTAGCACTCAATAGTTATTTCAAGTGCATATGGAAAAAGCAATAAGACTAGATATGAATAATAAGGTTATGTTAGCTTTCCTGGTCTATATTTTAAATCATTCAACATGTTCATACTGCCATTGGAATAGAAAGTTTGGAAGGCCATAGAATTGCTGCTACTATCTTCTTTATTTCATCAGTAAGCAGCTCAAAAAGTGCTGAGAGTTTTTAGATACACCTACCATCTCATCAATATTGTAGTTCAACAGAGCAGGAAGGTGGAGAGCAATGATTTTAGCCGAACATCATAGGTGTTGTTAATTCCCAGAAAATAGTTTAAAACATTACCATGGTTTAGTATTTCCAACTTTAAATATGAGGAAATTCTCAAAAAGCAGATTGCTTAGTAGATTTTCAAGTAGAATGGCCTCTTGTTGGAATTAGCCAAAATGTAGACATGGGCATCATAGTGATATTTCTGCAGCTACAGGAATAGAATGTGACCTTACGTTCTTCATTACGTGTAAAGTCGAGCCAACTGCTCTTGGGAAAATGGGAGCTCTAGGATGATTTTGAATCCCTTAATTGAACATGCCACCTAATACTATAAGCCATATTATAAGGTTGGAGTCTTGTTTGCATTATTAACTTGAAAACAAAAATGGTAAAGTTCAGAGCCCATGTGTCATCATTATTATTTAGCACATTATGGTTAAAATTCTTCAGCAGTCATAATTTTTTTTAACAGTTTGTACTTCCATAGTTCACCACAGGTGTTAATTACCTAATGCAGACAGCAGTAGGAGTATTCGGATTTCCATAGACAGAGGAACCACCTAAGCCTTAAGATGTGCCTCGCGTTCAATTCCATCGCTCTTCACATCTTTGTTGCTTAATTCACCAGACCCCACAGCTTCCCAGTTTCTAAAAGAATGATGAGTAACTTTGTTTATTTAACATTTCTGTCAGTCTTTTCTCCTTATTGCTGTTTTTCTTTGGATATAAATTTCTGGATTTATAGCAAAGAAATATGTCAGTTCACGCCGGCTCTTCTGCTCATTCTCCAGAGTGCTTTCATTCTGTAGGAATGACAGTGAGTTTAACATTAGGAAGAAGGTCAGAAAGTAAATTGTCCATTTTCCCAGACCTTACAGAGTTAAAGAAAAAAATTTAAACCGTCTGTTAGATATTATCTACCTGGAATTACTGGTCAAAATTATGCATTTGTCTCATTGAATAAAGTAAAATTCCACTCAGTCTCCTTGAACTGGCTTAGTGGAGTTTTTGTTTGTTTGTTTGTTTCTTTGTTTCTTTTGTTTTTGGCCCTCACTGAACCTTTACCGTTTGCTATAACAGTAGGTTTACTGGCATGCACTTCTCGTTATTTCAGTTTTATATATATACTGTTGTCTTTCCTGAGTCCTGGCGATAAAATATTAGAGATTCACTGTGGTCACTTTGTGGCTGTGGGAGTATTTTTATGATGATGGTGATTCCGATTATAGACTATTTATTTGACACTTAAATTTATAAAGTACTTCATAATAATTTATCAGTTATATTTGTGCATTAAATTGATTTGAAGTATTTTTAACTCATGGCTAATTGGCCACTTTCAGGTCTTTAAAATGGTGATTTTTATTTAATACGTCACTTCTCTTGAAGTCAGGTAGTTCTTTGAGTGTCTGGGAAGGAGCTGATGTTGAAAGGGGAGCAGTGAATAAAATTCATATGAGATTAGTGTAATATTATTTTAGGTGCATATTTGGATAGAATCTCACACTCGCACAAGCTTCCCACAGCAAGCGAGGGCAGTTTATGATGATGGGGCTTTGTGTTTTGGGAAGGACATTGACGTGTTTTTTCTTGTGGTGGCATTCTGCTTTCAGTAATCTAGGTGCAGTTACGAGCATTATCCACATAATATAAATTGCCTTCAGCTTTAACACCTCTAGCATTGCAGCCACACAGTGTGCCAGTCTGCAGTCCCTCTGCATTTTCACAGAACAAGTCATTTCACATGCATTTCAGATCGTTTTCTTCTGGGACAAATAGGGTGAGGGTGTTCTGTTCACCCTCACAGTGCGTTAACTCTCTCAGAGAGGTTACACTTTGCATTGCCTTCTTGGTTTGTCTCACCCTCATTATTATTAATATGATTTTCTCATTTAGAAGAGGTGTGATATGCTCCATATTCCTGAATATAAAGTATTTTTTTTTAACCTTTCAGCTGAAGCAGAGTTACCTGGTATGTCATTAAAAGGCATGACGATTAGTAGACTTCATTTTTGCTAAGTTATTTACTTCTTTTAGTTGTTGCCACTATAGTAACTTCCATAGAGAGCTTTAGAACATGAACATCAAGACGTGGTTTGGAAGTTGAAATCACTGTTGTGAATGAAAACAAAGAAGGGATTCCTGGTGAGTGAGTGCACACTTGGAACCTAGGGAGAGAAGGATGTCCCATGGGGTTTGTTACCCAGGGCTTTCAGTTCCGGTCTGTATAACACGGCGCATACCCTTCAGTCTCTGTGAATCAGTGCAATGTATGGCTTTGGGAAGTAGCTTTCTAGACTCCATCCTTCCCCATGAACTTCACATTCCTCGCTGACAAGCACAGAACATTCAGGACCCAGTTGGAATATGGTCCCTGGCTTCTGCAGGCGACAGCCATCATCAGCAACACGTGAACTCCGAGCCTATGTGCCTCATGTAGGTATTTAAACACAGGATGCAGTGACAATTCAAGGACAGATACGCTCTCTCCTTTTACCCTCTTAAGAAATGCCATGCTCTTTGGAATTGTCCGGTGCCAGTTTTTTATGTATCTGATTTTTTTTTTCTCAGTTTCTTGGCTGTGGTGAGAAAGACGTTGGCATGCGATCCTCTGCTGATTTCCTTTCCTACTTTCTTTGACGTCGGAACACTACACAGCACCTTGCAGGACGCTTCCCTGACCAGGCCGGGCTTGCAGGGCCATGTCCTCGCCCCCTTCACCTGCAGCCAGCAGTGTCCTAACCCGGCTTACAGCTGTGCTGTTAGGAGTGATGGCGGAGAGGTTCAGGCCTTTCGCTTTTGGTGCGTGGCATTTCCCGTAATCCCATTTCATCCCTTGTTTTTTCCCTGTTCTCAGCTGTCTCCTGGTGTTTCCAACACTACGTTGCTCTGATTCATCTTTTCTAGAGGGTAAACCTCTAGCCCTCAGCCCGCATGGGGGTGTGACCTGGCTGTGCAGAATCGTCAGGGGATTTAGAGTCTCCCTGCTTCTCAGACTTTCAACCAGTGTTTTCTCAGTTCAGCCCCACCCATCCTTTGCCTCCACTGCACTGTCTTTCTAGGGCCCAGTGGCCTAAATTGGCTTGTTTCTTGCCTTCCTTGTTCTGTACTTTGTAGACTATCCACCATCTGATGAATGAATAAATGACGTAATATACTAAGCATGGTTAATGGAGTTTTGTGCCTGAGCCCCTTGTGGCAAAAATTGATTCCATGTCAGACGCAGGGATGAGGACCAAAACCAGGGTGGACATGAAAAAGTATTTTCATAGAGGGCCTAGGTGGTTCCCATATAGATTCCTGGAAAATGAAATCTACTTTGGACCAGGTGATCTTATTGGAACTGAGGAATGCTGGCATTCTTAGCATGGTCCCCAGTCTCATAACATTTTTTTTTTGGTACATTTTCAGTAGGACATTTGAGATTCTGATAAAAGCTGTGAACACTCAGAGAAATGTACTTGCCTGTGTATACAATTTTCGATGCAATTTCAGGTGATTCATGGGCCCTTTTAAAGCAGTTCGCGGATGGATCTCCGTGGAATTCATGGGCCCCAGATCCAAAACCTGCAGGAGAGATTCTCGGGATATAGGAATAGATTTTATATCTGTGCTGTGCAACGTGTGGCTTCTAGTCGCAAGTTGCTTTATGTCATGTTAAAGTAATTAAAATTAAGTTACAGTTTCAGTTTCAGTTCCTCAGTTGTACCCTCTGAAGCGACGTGCACAATGGTCACATGAGGCATGTGGCTGCTAGTTTGTAGAGCCCAGACACACAGCATTTCCACCCACACTGGAAGCTCTTCTGAAGAGCACTGTTCTAGATGCCCAAATAAGTCAAAAGGAAGTTCCTTAGGTCTGTCGAGACCCGGCACTCAGATCCTCTTGGAATGTACGGGCTGCAAAATGCAATTTACTCTGAAGAGTAGCTCAATGCCAGGCTGTAAGTTTCACCATTTAATTGTAAGATGAAATGAGCTTTTAGGACCCATAGAAGATAGAAACTGGAGGTACAGTCCATTCTGCCCTGGCATCAGTCAAGAAAGCACAATACATGTTTCAAGCAGGAAGGGGCTATAGCCGGAAACGAGGTGCCTAGGCAGAAATCATGAGGCCAACAATGGACTCTATTTTAAGGCCACGGTGGAATCCCATGGGCAGGAAGCTGCGACCCACAGCCTGCCACCGGTTCCAGCCCCTCTCACAGCTACAAAGCTTGTGAGGAAACGTTGGAAGTGCTCCAGCAGCCTCTAGAGACCCTTGAAGCTTATGAATAGACATGGACATACCCAGTCCAGCTGCTGACACTCCAAGGCCTTGCTTGCCAGTAGTAATAACAGCAGGAAGGTAGCCCTGTCTCATTCTGTCCTTCGAAGCTCACAGGAGTAGATACCAGCAATGGAACCTATTTTGAACTCAGCACTCTATCATGTAAAGGAGTCTGGGAGTTTAATTTTTCAGATCTCCATCCCCTGCAGGCAGAGAGGAAGGTGGGGCTTGGAGCTGAGAACCAATCAGCCATAACCCGCATTCCCTCGTTCTACTTGATCTTAAAAGAAAAGTTTGTTTTGTGGAAACAAAATCTACAAGATCCCAGATTACATAATGAAAAAATGGAGGCTTATTCTTTTCAGCAAGTTAGCTGATAAACAGTAAGTTTCATTTTTAACATTAAGTAACAAAACAAGACATGCCTTGTTAGCTCTGCTCATATATTGGAAGCAGCAATGGATAAACAGGAGGCAATTTCCGTGATGTCTTACACCCCTGATAGGGCAGGTGTCATGTCATGCCGTTACTAGTAATTCCCTTTCCTATCTCCATTTCCCCCTCACACTCAGTTTTCTCTTCTCCTCTTGTGAAGAAAGTTAATGTACACTTTCCATCCCTTGCTTTCGTTGTTTTTTTGTTTTTTACTGAGGATGTTTCCTTTTTACGTAAGTTCCTCTGTAGTCATTTGTAATTCTCCTTCTGTAGGGCAGTTCTGTCCTGCTTCTCTTTGCAGCATTTGACCTACATTGGTCCCTCCTTCATAGTCTTCCTTCCTTAGAATACTGTCCAGCCAGTATTCTAGTTTTCCAGAATACTGGCTAGACAGGTTTCTCTTCTGCTCTGACTTTTCCTTAGATGAGGTTCTTAGTTTCACCTTTGTCCTGCTTTCCTCACACATAAAGGTCAGAATTCTTCAAAGTCCTTTTCTTCCCTGGTGCCCATACAACCTCATGTTTCTTTGTGACTTCAAATAGCAGTTCTGTGCTGACAAACCCATATACCCTCCTGTCACAGCAAACACATCCATAACTCCCGTTTTCACCTCCCTGCAAAGCACCTCTGTGTGCACATCACCGTCTTCCAACCAGATGTCACTGTGTAACCCCTGCACTTGCTCTTCTCCTCGAGTTTTTGGTCTGACCTCATGGCACCATTATTTTACCCATGTTAGAAACCACAAAGTCATCCGAGTTAGCTTTAGAATAACTCTTGTCTCTTTGCACCCCCACAGCTCTCCTGACCCGGTTGTCACTTCAGTAGCCCAGTGCCCCCTCCGCATCTCTCTCTGTTCTCACTGCCACACCCCAGTTTAGGTCTTCATCCCTGACTCCGAGGATTTCATTAGTCTCCTAACCGTTTCCCCTACTGTCTTCATGGGACGCTCAGAGTTGGCTTTGTAAAATACTGTCATTGCCTCCCTCCTAACAGGTGTGGCGCCTGTATTCCTACCAGAGCCAAGATTCAAATTCTGTAACGTGGCCTTCAGCAACCCCCTCCCAGTATATGAACCTGCTTCCTAGATGTATGATCATGAGTACTTTTTGAGTTTAAAATCCCTTTTCTTATTAGTACAGCTCTATACAATGTATATAATAATGGGCTCTACCTTTTAGGATGGTTGTGGAGATTGGCTGAGAGAATTAGTGTCTATGAGGTGCCTAGAGTTGTGTTTGGCACATAATAGTCAGAACCCAGCAAGTGAAGGTGGTGATGAGCAAAGCGGAAGGCGGCGCCTGTCCAGTGCAGCTTTATCTCCTTGCACAGAGCCTGTGCTCCGTCCGAATAGGCCACTCACGGTGTCTGTGGACGTCCTGTTGCCAGTGGTGTTGTGAGTCATTGCACAGGGTTCTGCCGCCGTCCTAGCCTATCAGATAGCCTGGTGTTTGTACACGAGTCCATGTGCATTTAGCTCACCCAGTGCTTGCTGAATATACATGAGGGATAAATAAAATCTGTGTTCCTGAACGAGAAAGCAATTTAGGATACAGCAGCCCTTTAAGAACTGTTTTGTGAACCATATTTTCAAATGGTGAGGTATTTTATACTTCTAAGCTAAAACGTAAAAACTTCTTGGTTGGTTTTTTTACATGCTTGGTTAAGTACCTTCCATATTGTAATCAACAGGGGTCCTACTAAAATTCAGATTCCTGGGGCTACCACAGGCCCGAGTGCCTCTGAGTCCCAGGAGTGGGGCCTGGGGATCTGCATTTTAAAGTCCCCCTCCTCAGGCGATTCGTGTGCACACTGGAGTTTGTAAAGGACCCTAAGAGATCAAATGGCCAGAGTGTGGTGTGGTTCAAAGAAACGTGTGAGTAAACCAGTCTTGTTTAAGAGACCAGGTGCAAAAAGCTGGCCCTTAAACCTTCCCATAATTTGTGAAAAACTCAGGTGGTTAATAAGCATTTCTCTGGACTTGCGAAAATGAAACAAAGGAAAATGCAAATGTGAAAGTAATTACATTTCTAGTCAGTGTGGATGGTTTTAAAATCTTCAAAAAGAGGTTATGGCCTGCATGAGATATTTTGGGGAGAAGCTGCTTCAGCAAATGAGGATACAGGAGCAGCATTTCCTGCACAGTCAGAGAAGGTGGCCAAACGGCAGAAGCCATCTGTGGAACGGACCTTAATTACTCCCAAATTTGTTTTGTCCCAAAAGCTAATGCTCAGCTAGACAGGTGCTTGGTGGCCAGCAGCAGAACTGGCTCTGGCTGTCGTAGCAAAATGGGAATTTGGGAGGGAGGCTTTTTGAAGGATGCTCCAGGAGGCTTTGCAGCAGGAATCAAAGCAGAGTTTCGGCTTTCAGGCTGCCAATGTGGTGAATGAGACTTCTGACTGACCATGTTCCCATTGAAGAGGTCTGAGCCCAGCATCCTCTGCCCACAGAGAGGGTAGACCTGGCTCCTGCCCCTTCTGCAGTGGGCGGCAATGGCTACCTCATAACAGAATTCTGCAGAAGGGATAGGAAGCCCGAAGAGGAATTAAGACATGCTAGATAGGCCAGAAAGAGCAAACGACAGAGAGACAGAGAGACAGAGAACTGCCCACCTCAAATGCTTTTAAAGGCTCTGGAGCTAGACTGCTTGGGTTCAAATCCTGATCTGCCACTTGTTGGCTGTTTGGTCTTTTTCTGTGCCTCGGTTTACTCATCTGTAAAACGGGGATGGAAATAGTCCCTGTCTCTGAGGATTAAACTCTTGGAAAAGTGAGTGGCCCATAGTAACGGTGTAAGCATTTGCAATTCTGTGAGTGTATGTGTCGCTTATCTCCACACACACACATTTAATTCCATGTTTGTGGTTTTTCTGTAGGTTGTCTGTTTTCTGTCCTATCTGGTTACTGCTAGCCATAGTTTAGCTCCTCTGTTTATTTCTTAGAAATTCAGCTCCAGAGCTGACAAAAGGTATTCTCTAAAATCTTATTCCAAATGGTCATTTGTAAATGAAAGAAGTATGACAGGTGACCTGCGGTGTTCCTAGCATACAGTTCTTGCTTGCTCACGATAATCAGCTAGCTTTCCATTCTCCCAGTGCTTTACTTTTTTAAAAATCCTCATCGGAGGATATGTTTATTGATTTTAGAGAGAGAGAGAAGGAGAGAGAAACATCGATGGGCTGCCTCCCGTACGCGCCCTGATCAGGGATCGAACCTGCAATTCTTTGGTGCACAGGACGATGCTTGAACCAGATGAGCAGTCCGGCCAGGTCTGCTGCTTTTCCTTTTAATCGTGCACTGAGCCCATCACAGTTTGGTGTGACCTTTAACTATAACATTAATGAGGATACTGAACAAGGTTAACTTGTTTCCTTAAATCCTCTTGCCCTTCTTCCCTTCCCAGCTTTTAACTGAGGTGGAGGGGTCGTTCCAGTTTTCTTACTGGCGTCAATGAAAATCAATTACCTTTCCCATGGTTGGCTCTTAACCTCTTCCCTCACACCCTCCTTGCCTCCAGTCCCATAGGAGCATCTCCTATTCCTGTGCTCACCCGTACTTGTTCTCTCCCATAATTTGCTGGGAATTAAGCAGTTATGTAATGTTAGGAGTGTGATAGGGTCGTATTTCTAAGATATTTCGGCATCATGACAAGCAATCTCATTTTTTCATCGGGATGTCCTGAATGGAACGTGCCTCTTTCTGTGGCAGCGCCCCGAGTTACCTGCCGGGTTAGACCACGACACAGTCTCCGTAATAAAAAGGGCAAGTGAAACTTTGCAGAAGTGAATGGTATCTGCTGGCCTGAGGACACAGTCTCAGGATGCAGCAAATTACAATATTATTTTAAGGTTCCAAAATGATTCTTACAAATTGATATGCTTGTCCATTTGCTTTGTGAGTATGATAAAGTCTCCTCTTAGCAGTGAAATAATTCATGGCTTAGCTTTACTTCCTTTTAAGGTAACTAACTTGTCCTTCATTAATCTGACCTCTTGGCACCCATATTCATGTATGAGACTCCCCCTTTCTTTGAATATTTTGTGTTGTGTTGTTATTGTGATGGTAGTGAGGTTGTCATTGTAAAATAAGGAATTCATTCACAAGGGCCCAAAATACGTGAAAGTATCTTTGGGCAGATTCTCTCTCCCACTGCTGCCCCCCGAGCCTACAGACACTCAGTTCTTTTCCCAGCAGACATCCACTGCATTCATATTTTGCCTTCCTTTCAGATGTATTTCACGCACATGTAAATACATGTTCTTTTCCTTTTCTTAAACAGATGGCGGCGTGCTGTCCATACAGAGCGTTCCGCACCATGCTGAACACCGTGTGTTCAACTATGTGTACATGTTTTTACATATAAGTATATAAAGAGGCTTCTTACCACTTTTTATAGCAGCAGAATATTCCATCTTATGGATGTGTGATCATTTATGTAAGTTCTTCCCCATAGATGTAGATTTAGGCCCCCTGATGGTTTTTGAGATGAAGGTTCTGGATACGAATGAATAAGTAGAATCCATATTGACTTGATGCAGCTGGAAAGAGATTAAGCATGGTCTTGTGTCATTTGTGAGAGACTTTTCTGTGAAAGGATAAAAATACTGCAATGTTCCTTACTGGAACATCGAGTTTTGCATAGGTAGTTTGGGCAACCCTGGGATAATCAAGAAAAGAACATTGCATACATTTTTAATGGATTATTTTGTAAACTACTAAGCCTCCAATCTTGGAAAGTAAGGGCTATGTCCCAGCTGACTGTTCTGAGCCCAGCCACATGTACCCAGATTCATGAGGCAGATAAAAGAAAATAAAAAATCAGTGTCCATCATTCAGAACAGCATTGGAAAAGTTTCAGGGTCAGGAAGCCTTTCTCGGGTGATAAAGAACCCTTTTTTTCATTAGTTATTGTTTAATACTTGCCTTAATGGGCTAGGTTTGAGGGTGGAAGGAAGGCAGTTTTATAACTTTCTTGAGAATATGGTAGCTGACACATTATAGCTCATAAATATTTGATTGAATGGGAAGCATGATGAAAGAATTTTAAAATACTGTAAAGACAGCTTTAGAAATGTATTAATGTATACATTGTTAAACAGTGTATATATTAAAGCATTAATATGATGTGATGTTTGAACTAGCAGAGCATTGGAAGACAAAAGTCCTAATCCAGGAAGGAATAAACTATAAACTTCAGTTTATGCTGCTTTTTGAAGTACTACTTTGAACTTGAAAATATTACTTGTACCTAAACATAAATCTGGAAACACAAATATATCTGGTAGATGAATTCAGCTTGCTAGCAAAATTGTCGAGTAGCCAAGAAACACGCTATTTTTGTGAGTCTGAAGATGAGAGCATCTCCATCCCCTATGCACGGGAAAACAGGCCAGAGACTCTCCTCACTGCACCCTCTGGAGAACTGTGTGCCCTTGCAGACAAGACCAATCACTCAGTTCCACATTTGAAGCTAATTGGAAAGTTTCTTTACCTTTTGTTTGTTTTGGATGTCTTCTTATTTATTTGATGATTTCTTTGACAAATAGGTTAAATGTTGATCGTGTTGACTTTAAATGGGCAGCCAGATATATCTCCATCAAATAGATCTCCTGGGTTTATTCAGGACAACAGAGAGCTGCAGTTTGGGATATGTGGCCTAGGCACACCACAGACATTCATAAACAAAGGAAACAGTCTTTTATAGAATAGAGAAGGGTTGTTGTAAACGACGAGTCCATTGGAGGCAACAGAAAGTTTGAAGTATAGTGACTTCTCATTGGCTGAGTTGTTGCTGGGCAAGGTAGAATCTTCCTCCTTCTGAGGTAGTATAGTAGTACCACTTCCTGTCAGGGATGCAAGGTACATCTCTTCCTTTCGGGGTATCTTCCTGTTGGGGTCAGCAGTGCATGTTGAGTGACACACCTGAGAGTTCTCTCTCCTAATCTCCCTTTTAAGTGACTTTTCTGTTTGTCCTGGCTGGTAGCTCAGTTGTTTAGAGCATTGTCCAGATACACCAAGGTAGTGGGTTCAATCCCTGGTCAGGGCAAATACAAGAGTCAACCAGTGAATGCATAAATAAGTGGAACAACAAATTGACGTCCTCCCCTCCCCTTCTTTCCCCCTCTCTCCCCCACTTCCCTCCCCTCTCCTTTCCTCTCTCTCTTTAAAATCAATTAAAATTGTATTTATTTTATTTATTTTTAGAGAGAGAAAGGGAGAGAGAGAGGGAGAGACTCATCATCATCAATGTGTGAGAGAAACATCGAACAGCTGACTCTCGCACGTGCCCCCATCCTGGGACCAGCCTGCAACCCACGCATGCGCCCTGACTGGGAACTGAAGCAGCCACCTTTCCCTTTGTGGGACGATGCTCAACCCACTAAGCTATGCTGGTCAGGGCCGATAAAAAAATATGAATGAGGTTTCTGTGTATTAATTTTCACACCTGAGTTGTATGAAACAGAAAAGATTTCTGTCGATTCAACCATGTTGAAAAATAATCCCTATAAACATGGTTGCATTTATTTAGGTTGTATATCTTTTACATTATATGAAAATTAAGCAAAAAGTAAGTTAAGATTGATAATCAAAGTAATTTCTTTCTCTGAGAACAAATTGAAAGTTCAAAGTGACTAATGGTGATGATAATGTGTATATCAGAATCTGCATTCAGTGCTCACTTCAGCAACACATATGTTAGAATCTGCATTCAGAGTGTTCAGGGCACTTTATATGCACCAATATATTGGTTTAACACTAAATTGGGAATCTGTATTTATCAAATAACATGGTGTTGCCCCAGTGGATTGAGCATCGGCCTGTGAACCAATGGGTCATGGGTTCAATTCCCTAGTCAGGGCACATGCCTGGGTTGCTGACCAGGTCCCCAGTAGGGGGTACGTGAGAGGCAACCACACGTGGATGTTTCTCTCCCTGTCTTTCTCCCTCCCCACCCTGTCTAAAAATAAAATAAATAAAATAAAGTACAAATAACATGGCGTTTTCACAATACCTACTTGAGGATGAGAATTAAGAGGTTGGGAGCCAATATAGCTGTAGCTAATATCCAAGTTAAAATGGTTAGGTCCGTTGTGTGTTCGCTGGCGTTTAGCTTTATGAAGTCACATGTTTTGAGGCGACATGATTAAAAATTCAGCAAGTGTACGATGAGCCCTGGAGTGAGGGCTCTACTGTGTGGTTTTCGTCCTGGCTCTCGGCGAAGAAACCAGAGCAAAGCAAGATTAAGTTGTCAGAGCCAGCTAGTCACTCTCTGTTAACAGGGCCCTTATCTTTGGATTTCTTGCTTCAAGAGTGTCTTCTCGCAGAGTGTTTTCTTAAAGAACTATTGATTCAGAGTAGAAGTTCCTTCTTTTCACTAGTTTTCTGGGTTCCAAATTCATTCTCTCAGTAGCTAGGGCTCCTTAAATTTTTAGCTAATATTATATCCAGATCTCTTTTTCAGAGTCTCAGCTGTGATGCTGATTTATCACAGGGCATTATTATGATTATCGAAACAGGAGGTAGGCAAATCCCCGCTAAAAGGGCAGTAGTACATAAATGACTTTTGTGTGACACGGCAAAAGCCTGCAGGCCACAAACTGAGTACAAAGGGAGTGACTCCAATCCAACTTATAAGGGAACATGTTCCCTAGAGATACTGTGTCTCTGTGCCCATTGCTCATAATTGATGTTACAGTCTTACCATTTCTTTTTAACAGTCATGGTTAACTTTCATTAACGGTTGATCTTTTCTTGGTGTTGGATGACTTAAATGTGTGCCCTGTGGCCCACCCCCCAACTCAGCCACATTTCTTTAATTTCAAAGCTGTTAAGGAAGAGACTCATTTCTAGGTTACTTCCTTCTTCCATTTTCAGTGGGAAGTCTCTCTCTTTTGGAAACCTCCACTTTATTTGAACCCCTCATACTCTTGCTGTTTTGTATTTCAGGTGTTTGTATGTGTCCTAAGGCTTTTGCCAGTTTTATGTTTAATATCCAGGAGAATGTTTTCCTCAATCTCAGGGATGCTCAGTGTTTTCCGTTTTCCCTCAGTCTTTTTGGTTAAACCTCTCTGTACTTGTCATCTCGGTTTTTCCATGCAGGTCTGCAGACTCCTGCTCCAGAGTTTATTGTTGACGTTGAGTCCATGGATATCTTCCCAGTGGGCTGGTGTGAAGCGAATTCTTACCCTTTGACCACACCACACAAAACAGTCTGTAAGTATCGCCCCGTTTGGAGCCGAGATGAATAACCTCTGGGGTTGGGGGAAAAAATAGGCAGTTTTGTAAAGATGGTATAGCCAAGCTGTGAAACGGAAAATGTTTCAGATTTCCCACAGAGCACTAGTTTTTTTAATCTCATATATCCTTTAAATGTCTGTGTGAGATGAACCTTTCACAGGTTGACAAACTAAGTGACAACGATGAGACCATTGAATGTCATAAAGAGGCAAAGATAATGTCTGGAAGTTTTACTCTGTTTTGTATGCAATTCAGTGTTTTGATTTAAAAATTAAACTAAATACTATATTTTTGTATTATCACCTAAGAGAAAGGACTAGTTTTTCTCTTGAAGTTTACTTCCAACGAGTCATAATTGGCCTCAATAATTTGGTAACATAGATATAAACACCTCCTTACTCTTAACACTAACCCACCAGTGAGATTTCAACATCACTTTGAAAAGAGCATCACATCACATCCTTCTGATAACAAATTACCAACTTAAAACAATCATTAGTGGGGGGAAAATATTCTTGGTTAAACAAACCAACATCCCACACACTTACATACATACAATAGTGTGTTTTAACATACGTTTTATAGGTAGTTATCTTGAAAAGATACCATTTAAAAATCTTCAGACCTAATAAAACTTGGCATTAATGTTACTTGGCACCAAGTAACTTGGTGTCAAAAGTATTATTTAAAATTTTGGGTCCTTAAAGATAAGGGGCTTTAATTTTTTATGAAATAGACTATGTTTCTCATATATTTTTAAATTTGTTATTATCCTCACCTGAGGACATGTTTTGATTACTTGGGGAGAGAGCGAAAGAGAAAGAATGAAGGAGAGAGAGAGAGAGAGAAACGTCTGTGTGAGCAGAACATCGATTGGTTGCCCTCTCATACGTGCCTTGACCGGGGACTGAACCCGCAACCTGGGTATGTGCCCTGACCAGGAATTGAACTCAGGACCTTTCAGTCTACAGGATGATGCTCCAACCAACTGAGCCACACTGGCCAGGGCTATTTTTCATATTTTTAACGTAACTTATATACTAGCTTTACTTCTTTCTAGCAGTATACCAGAATGTGCACTATGTGTATACTAAATGTACTGTATCATACACTTGTATAGAATCTCAGAACATTGCTACAGAGAAAGTTCCATCTCACAGTTGGCCTTTCATTTCCTGATGTCAACAGATTATGAAGGGAACCTAGAGTCCTCCTATTCAATATTCATCAAGAGTAGGGTGAGACGTTGTGTGAGATAAAGAAGGTAGCTCTGACTGTAGACAAAGGTGGATTTTAAGGGATTCTTCTCTTGCAAGTATCATACTGCTCCGTGAGTCTGATCCAGTGAGAGTATTATCTTCCCCTCACTTTAAAATATTTTTAATATTTTGATCTCAGGATAACTATTTCAGTCTCGAGGCATTCTTTTTTTAAATTTTTCCCTCTAAGTCTAAACCCACCACTCTTTGACAGCTTTAGAAGTTTTGTTGGGATTAATTTATGCTTATGTTGGAAGATTCAGGAATATCTGTGCCAAAATTAATAGATGCCAAAAGCTCTGGTCTGTCTTTGTTAAGGTGGTTCTAATTGGTTATAAATATGAACTGGAAATGTTCTTTTCCAAAAAATTGTCATTGACTGGTTTATGTTAATATTTGACAGACATATTTGCTAGGCACCAATCCTCCTTTCAATAATAAAATGTTTTAGTTTAAAAACATGCCTCTAATCCTAATTTTGGAATAGCCATTATGGTAATGTTATTTGACTTATCACACTTTCTTTGGGGAAAAAAGTCATCTGGATAATTGTGCTTGCAACAATTTATCTTATCAGGTGTGTTCATGTGAGGTATGATATGTGTGCTATTTTTCTTCTGCATTAAAATCTCATTTTAAAATGAAGTAGACAGTGTGTAGTGATAAGATTAAATACTAAATTCTATTTAGACCTCATTTCTGATAAGTCCGAGTCTATTTTATGCTAGAAGAAATTAAGATAAAATTGTGGCATGAATGAAATAACTTTCCGTATTTAAATTGTTACTTTAAAACTGAGTTTTACACCAAGCTGTTTTTTAAAATGCTTTTGCCCAACTAGCTAGCCATGTTGATTTTCTTTCTTTTTTTTTTTCAACCTGTGTTACAGCACAAAAGAAGAGAAAGATTGCAGTTGTGCAACCAGAAAAACAGTAGGTTTTTCTTTTCCTTTTTTATTGTTGTTCAGTTTTCAAAAACTACGTAATAACCTATGGAGCATCTTTATAGAGGATGAGAAGCATGACTGTTGTTGTTAGAGAGTTACCACGTAGCACAGTACTAAAGATGACAGTAAAATATATCTACTCTGATTTATTGTGCACGTATTTTGTGCACGACACGGGGCCTTCTTCTGCAGGGACTTCTATTCCAGATTGTAACTTCTCCTTTTGATGCCATGTCAGCACACCCGAAGTACACCCCAGTCCCGTGCAGTACCGGTAGAGGCTTTCTGTGATAGTGGTTCTGCCCGAGAGGCCAGGCAGCCCCACCCGGCGCGTTCCAGCCACCAGTCGTGGCCAGGCCTGGTGGGCGGAGACTTCCGGCTGGGTGAACTTTGGCAAGCTGGTTTAGTTTTTTGCATCTCAGTGCCCTCATTTGTAAAATACCTATTTCTCAGGGTTTTTAGGAAAGCCAAATTAGATTCCACGTGTAAAATTTGTAGGCCCTACATTGTTAGATAAATACAGATCATCCCATGTTTCAGTTGTATTGTGATTTTATGAGGAAGGAGGGCGTTCGAGCTGAGTGTGTAGATGCCAGCAGTATGTTTTTGGAAACTTGTAACTGTGGGTAGTATTTTTATATGTTGGAAAATATCTGAAATATACCGAAATACATTTCCCTTGCCAAGCCTTTCTGTTTTCTTAATATACTGGTGGGAATGAAATCAAAAACAGCATTTTTTCATGTACTCAAATTGAAATAAAATGAAATTGAATAATAACTGCATTACAGTTGGAATGTGAATAACAGTTTTGTGGGTATTTTTTGCACATCCATTTCCAAACAGTGTATCAGGTTAATCATCTGAGTCCAATTTTATCTGGATAACATTGAAATTAAGAATAAATAATAAAGTAGTTTCATCATTGAAATCCATTTTGAATTCATAACTCCTGAATTTACAGCCTGTGGATCAGTCACCTAGACCACTCATGGAACACAGATTGCTAGGCTCCTGTCCTCCAGGTTTCTGACTCAGCATGTCTGGAGGGGGGCCTGAGCATCTATCTGCATGTCTAACAAGTCCCCAAGGGACTTTGAGAACCAGTGTTGTAGATAACCCAACTCGTAGCTCTCATATTGGTTTACTTTGACTTTATGTAGCTTTTCAACTGTGATTTCGACCCAACCAACCTGGATAACCCTGTGAAACCCATTCTACTTTTTTCCCCCTAAGTCACCGTTTTTAAATATTCAGCAACTTTTTACTGAACTACAATGTAGACTTGCGTCCTAGAATAAGCCTACTTCACATTTTAAGAATCATCAGTACATAGGTTTTCTTTGAAGTTCTTGTTTTCAGTGTGGCCATGACCTATGCAAACCTAGTCTTCAGAAATCAAAGGTCACCAGAAAATAGTTTTCATTTAGATGTTAAAGAGAAACATGACTATAATTAAAGTTCATTTACGTTGATGTTTCTTCATGTCCAAAATCTAATTAAAGACATTGTTATAATTCTATAACAAGAGACCAGCCCATGACCTACAGGAACCTCCTCGATCAGTGATGACCGCTCGAGGGTCAGGCATCTTAGAGTTATTACAAGAGCTGAGAAGAACCTGCCTAAGTGATGTTTTTATGTGTTCTTACTGTTGTTGCTCCTAGATGCACACGTCCTATCTTAGTAGCCTCTTCGCTTCGATTTCTCTAATAGTCACTTTACATTATAAAAAGACTTTGGAATGTAATGGTCTCTCCTACAGTGTGTGACCCATGGGAGTTTTATTTTCTTTATCAACAGATTGCCGTCCACAGTGCCTGTTGAGAAAATACCTCATGACCTTTGTTTATTCCCTTCCCTGGACACCACAGGTAAATAAGCCTACTTAGGGCTCTCTGCCGCTTCCCAATTTGTTGCTGGGAGTGGAGAAATGCACATAATTTTAGGTCGAGATGAGAATATCTCGGCTTTGAGCCTCTTCTCTTTTACTCTGTTGCTTATTAATGGATACCTACTCTTTAAAGAAAGTTTTTTTCTAAGCTAAATTCTTTGTGCCTCTTCTTCTCTGCTTCTTGGTCAGTAGCTCTAGATAGTTCTCTTGGTCTGCGGGAAAAGGATCCATGTGCTACTGAGACATTCTGAGCCCAGTTCAGTCTGCGTATCGTGGAAAATAATGTGGAAAAAGGAGTTGAAAATAATCATTATTAGGCATTCATTTTTTGATACCTTATGCCAGCTCCACTTGCATTTTTACAATAGTGGTTAGTAGTTACAGACTTTAGAATTGTTCCTTAAAACCCTCTCTCTGTGTTGAATAACTGGTTGTAAATAATATGTATTTTAACATATAAAGCCCTGCATCTTAGAGTAATCTTTGAAAACACGAAAGGGAGTTACCCTTTTTCACCACAAATCTGGTTGTAGACTAGTTGGTACATTAGTATATTTGATTAGGAATTCTATTTTCTAGTCAAAATGAAACCTCCTCTGAATTCTGGGATTAAAACCTATACGCTCTGGAAAAATTCTGTTAGTTGAAGTTATCTTTGTTGTAAAGAGAGCAGTTTTATGAGTAGGCTTACTAAAATTATTTTTCTAAAGGTCTGGGCAGAGTAATTCTACCAAAAATTTCCATGTAAATGCAGTTGTGGACTTAAATTTTTAGCCTATTGTTGAGAATTCAAACTTCAAAATGGTTTTAAAAGAGCCACATCTGTGACTCTTTCAGAGCCTGTAATTATTTTACTCCTTGCCTTATATCCAGAAAATCGTATTTCTCCCTTCTTACCCGCTAGTTTTTAGTTGAAGTTCTGAGAGAACAAAACTTCCTGGACTGTTAACTTGCCATCTTAATTATAACAGTTTTTATAAAGAAAGACCACAGTGAGTGTAGCTGAGCTTGGAGCAGCAGTGGGAGACCGTGAATCTCTCAACTGGAAGAAAAGCCTCATTCTGTGTGTTGAGGCATCAGGGGGCTTCAGAGTGATATCTTATCATTTAGTTTATTCTCCTTTTTCCCACAGCAGCTCTAGATACAACTAGACCAACAACTTGCCCTGTTCACTTTCTAAGTTGAAAGAATAATGAGGGAAATGCAAATGTGTTTAGAACATTTCACACCCATCAGATTGGCAAAATGAAGAAGCTCAATACCTAGGGTTGGCCTGGATCCTGGGAGACAAGGAACTCTTACGCAGTGCTCTTTTGAGTATCAGTTTGGGTAATCATTGGGAAAACAATTTGGCCATATCTAGTAAAACTAGAGATACGCAGGCCCCATGGCTGCATGTCTTTACTCTTTGTTATATACTTGGAAGACTCTCTGGCCCTTAAGCAGAAGTAGATTTTTACAGTTTTATTCATTAAAACACTGTTGGTAACGTTGAGAAAGTGGAAGCAGCTTAATGCCCATCAAGACGGGAATGGAAACCTCAGTCGTAACCTATTCCTACAATGGAATAATCCGCGGAAGTGAAAAATGAATGAATGTTCGGGATAATCATTTACTAACTTGGGTGGATCTCAGAAACTTCATGTTGAACAAACAGAATGTTGCCAAAACCATTTATGAAATATATATATATATATATATATATATATACACACACACACACACACACACACACATATATGGCTTGTTGTTATGCAATATATGTGTCTGTGTGTGGCTGAATTTATAGAATATGCTAAATACCAGTGCCGGGTAGTGGCTGCCTCTGGGAGGAGTTTCTGGGGCTGGACACACGGGAACTTAGCTGTGTGTGTTTTTTTTCCCCTAAGTCTCATCCTGATACCTTAGTTATTATTGTCTTATTTTTTGCATTTTTTGTGTCTTAAATTACTGCATAATAAACAGAAAATTTATACAGTAGAAAAATAATCAGAATTTCAAAGACATTATATCTATAAAATGTTCTGATATTAAGACACAGTGCACCTCTGGGTAGTTTTGCCAACTAAGTGGGTGGAGCAAGCTCTTTGTCGGTCCCTAAAGCATCAACTGTGCTGTTCTTTCCCACAGGTACTGTCAATGGGAAATACTGCTGTCCTCAGCTTTTCATCAACCACAGGTGTTTCTCAGGCCCTTACCTAAACAAGGGGAGAATCGCAGAGCTACCTCAGTCCGTGGGACCAGGCAAATGTGTGCTGGTTCTTAAAGAGGTAAGCTGCATCCAGAATCACAGGTGGCTTATTCCCACTGGACGTTGAACGTGTAGGTACAGTTTCTGAAGGAGAAAATAGAAATGTGAATCACTTCAGGTGACATTGACCAAGCACCTCCTGCCTCTCAATCCCGTGGGCTGGAAGCTGGTCATGTGAAGATGGAAAATGGTGTTTGTGTCCGTGAAAGACCCACAGTCAAGTGGGAGGGATGTGCCTGCAATCCTCGGAGTCGGGGGAGACGTTGCCCTAGTTTTGGACAAAAAGCTTCAGGAAGACAGAGGAAGGATCAGTTGTGAGTGGAGTGAGGGTTCCCCTGAAGAGGTGAGTAAGCCTGGAAGGGCAAAAGAAAGGGCTTCCTGAGACCGTGGAGGATGTCGTTAAGAACAGACGCTCCTCAGCCGGCTGGGGAGCAGTCCCTCCCCCAGCGCCTGCCCGCGGGAGGTGAGTAAAGAGTGCCCTGTGGTCCCCGGGCACTGGGTGAAGTTTCTGTTCTGACTGCATCCAGAAAAAGCCTAAGGCGCTCACCACTTTGATGGCATTATTTCCCGTTTCTCTCCCCACCTTTAGGAAACAGCCTCCAGATAAAGGTGAATTATAACCATGCCGATGGGGGTTTTCCTCTGTTACATTTTTGTAGCTTAGCCCCAGACAGTGTTTGGAGACAGGTCGGAATTTTGGAGCCATTTCCAAACTGCTCTTGAACGCTGTTTTTTTCACACACATCAGTGCTTTTTCTTAAGAAAAAGGACACCACATGTGTCTTCTCTATTGCTACTGGGCTCTGATGAATGTGTTTTAATTCCTTGGGCACAACAATTCCTTTATTCACCGAACAGTTGTTTGCTAGGCAGCTTTGAGGAGCCAGGCACTGCACCCGGTAGTAGATCAAAAAATCCTCTGCCCTCTGCTTGTTTGGGTTCCGCGTCCCTGTTGGGCAGATGACATGATTCTGAGCGTGATGTACATTATGGTGAACACAGAATAGAGACAGTAGCGAAGTGCCGTGGCTGCACAGGGGAGGAAGCAACAAACACTGACACCTGCTATGACTTAGACCAAGTACGTTTAGAACCCTGAACCGCAGCATGGATAAGAGTGCAGAGGTGGAAGCTCGGGGTGGTATCTGGGAAGAAGGTGGTCGTGTACGGCTGGAAGATAGGGTAGGCCCTTCGACTGGGGACAAATCATAGGTATAAAAGAGAGTTATATTTAGAAAAGAAAAAGAATTCCATCTTTCAGGGATACCTCTGAAAGGGTGCAATGATGTGGGTAAACGGTAGGGCCACTGGTTAACGCCAACTCTATAAATTGGCACAGACATAAATCTCTACAGATGTTAGGCTCGATCAAAGAACTCAAACCAGGATTACCTGTAAGAATTTCTGTCAGTATAAATTAAGACCCCTAGACAGACAATTGACTCTTCAGTCTTCCATTGCTTTCAGGCTCAGGGCATCTTTGCTGCGTGTTGTCTGCCTGAATTTGTGCCTGTTTTTGTTGTAAGTGATCAGAACACAACACAGGAAGCTAATAAAAATACAGTGAACTGACAGATTTCTTTGAAGCTGCCTGCAAGACCCTTTTCATTGCACATCCCAGTCACCTGCTGGCTCTGTTAACAAACAAGATGACCTTAGGTTCTAACTCTCTTTAGAGTTGGTATTTTACTACATGATTTTTTTAGTCAAAAGTAGTTATCCCTGATCAATTCTTAGATAGGTGCAAGCAGCCAGATTTAAAAGCCAGGCCAGAGCAGTTTTCTGATGACAAAACTAGTTTTTTGCTGATGTTCAGAAAATGCATGAGGCAGGAAGGAAGGAAAAAAAAAAAAAGCAAGCACTTCAGTTCTGGGAGTGCAAGAAAAATGTAAGTTCCGCCAAGCCAATATTTATGCTAATGCTCTCCCTTCAGCACCAGAACCTCTGTATGGTTTCAGATTTCATTTTGCTTCAAGAGAATGAGGTAATTGGAGCAAAGACAGAGTGTGTTTGCAGTTACAGGTTTTTATATCTTTGGAAAATGTACACTCCGTCCAGTCTGCTAGAAATAGATAATGTCTGTGCGTTTGGATGCAGAGCCGGCCTGTGGAGGACTTAGTGCAGGTTGAGAGGAGGGGTCCTGAACTCCAAGAGGGCAGTGGAATTCCAGACGGCAGTTTCTGGCAAAAGTGATTTTTATTTTTATTTTGGAAAAGTAATTATTAATGTGTGTCCTTATTCACCTTCTGGTCAAGGAGCGAGCTGAGGGTCAGACTTGAGTGAGGTTTTGAGAGACTAAGAGCTGTGACTGGCCTCAGTCCCAGCAAGGCTGCAGCCAAGGGAGGTGGGTGACCTCTGAGGAACTGGGGTCAGAGCCAGAGCCGGCAGACGGCCCAGCCAAGTTCAGTCCATCCACATCAGGAAACTCGGAACAAGCAGGCCTGGGCTCGGGGTGGGGCTGGGCTTGTGAGCCTGTTGGTGCTCCCTTGGTGTCTGGGGTGTTTTTATGGGACCTGGGGACCCTGTTGCGTGGAGGGTCGAACTTGTAAGTACAGGCAGTAAGCGGTGGTGGTTATCATCAGTCTAACCCGTACGCTCAGTATGATCATTGTCAGCCAGGACTGTCTTTTCTCTCCCAAACACTTCCGCCTATACGCCTCCCCCAGCAATGCCAGGGTCTCCCAAAGTATACATAGATTACATATCTGCGTGGGCCCTTGGCAAACTCATGAGGTTTTTGGTGTCACAAACCTGCCATACCTCAGAGCTTGTTCGCGTCATTCTTGTTGGCCATTCACAAAGGTGTCGGGAAATTTCTGCTTTATGCTTTATATGCAATCTCCTTAATCACCAGATCTGTGATACTTACTTTACATACAGTGAAATAAGGCAGGTGTTGTGTGCTTATGTCTGTGTGAAAGAGACATTAAATGAGTGAGCCAGCCTGAGTACAATAGAAAAAGAGAGAGTGGAACATCTAATAATATGTTTACTCGTGACATTATGTCCTGCCATGAAAAGTCCACCTTCTGATAGACATATGATGAAACAGGAGAACACCAGCCAAGCCCTGCTGGCAGAAATGACTCTTAAAAACACCAGCTCAGGAAGAAATGTAGTCTCTGCTTTTATTAAGATGCTACAGGCCATGAATGTAAAGGCGGCATACCAAGATAACGTCCCTGGTTGATCACAGAGACTGGGAGAGCATCCGTGGTTTTTCCTAAGCATTATTTGGCTTAAGTTATTTGCCAATATGTAACCTCTGTTTTTAGCAAAAAAGAGAAACCTGTCATTTCCAGAGGGGGATCTCTAGGAGTCCTGCTCACATGTGGCCCACCCCTTTTTGACGTGTGAAGCGGGCAGCTGCTGTGGAATGTGCTGGCTCAGCAGCAGAAATGGCCTGCGTTTTACCTGTTGCTTTTTGGCATCGTGGGTCGGTCATTTAAGGGGTGAACTTTTATAGAGGGGAAATCGACCATTGTGTACTTTCCATGAAAAGGCAAAGCCATTGCACCTGATACTCTACTCCCTCTTTTCTTGTCTCATGCTTAAAGGAAGCCTGCGGAGAAAGCAGCCTGAGTCCTGCACACTCAGGAAGCGCTCTGACGTGCTAAGCTTCCGTGCCCTATCCTTTCCCCAGCAGAACTCCCTGCCCCACTGAGCTGAGAGAGCACGAGATGCTGATTTGAGGCCTGCGAGCTCAAGCTTACTTCAGGATCAGTCTGCCCGTAATAGAATAGAGCAGTGAGATAAAATAAGTAAGACTAGATTTAACTTCTGCTTGCCAAGGCAGAAATATTGTTACCGATGGGTGAAATACAGATTCTCATGTGTGCACCCACACGGTCCCACCTCACCCCGCCCCCCTACCTACCTGTCCATCTTTTTATCATCCATCTGTTTATCCATCCATCTATCTATCATCCCTCCGTCCATCCATATCTCTTGATCTGTCTTTCTATCTTTCTTTCATTCCATCATGTACCCATCCATTATTCATCATCTATGTATCATTTATCATATCTGTCTATCTGTCATGTCTAAAAGAGTCACATTGGTACTCTTCATCGTAGTCTAGTTACAGGATGCAATGGTTTAGATGTGACCAATTAAGAGAATAGGTTGTAATAACTTTAACTTTGCAGAAAGTAACTGCAGAAATGATTAGAGACATGCGCGCAGTTCCGAGGACGCAGAGTCTGGGGCAGCTTAACTGGGTTGCCGTCAGGGCACTTGAGAACTGTAGGCGAGACTGGAGTGTTCACCTCTGTTGAGCAAAATTTGTATCCCCCTCAGTCTGCTTCTGTGGCTTCAGAAAGTGCAGAATGATATGGGGACTGCATTGTGCCACAGTGGTCCATGTATATATATATTTTTCATCGATTCACAGTCTTGGTAGGGTCTTTTGGATACCAAGGAGTTCGGTTATTCAACATTCAGCATATGTTTACTGAGCATCTGCCACCTCACATGACCTTCTAGCCCTGGGTACACAGCAGTGAATAAAACATCATCCATCCATTCATTCCTTCGGGCCCTGAACAACTCACGAGTCATAACCATGTACCAGGTGGGCACTGTGCAAGAAGCGGGGGGTTGTGGTGAGCAAGAGATGTGGGCCCTTCCTCTGGGAGTTGACAGAACCCCTGCAGACAGCAAGGAGGCTTGTCTTTTCTTTACTCTAGGCCTGCCTCACTGTAACAAGCCCACCTGAGTACAATTACAGTGGCAGAATCTGTGCCTGCTTACGTTAGAATAATACCCCAGTTCTGTGTTATCTGGGCCCACTGGAGCACTAAATGTGGTGGCCTTTAAATCTGGAACCCAGTGCTGTCTGTTGCTTTGACAGTAAGTAAGAGGATGAAAAGATGACTCTCACAGAGGTCTCACTTCCGATCTCTCTTTCCCTGGGCTTCATGTGCTCTCTACGGCTCAGAACCCAGAGTCACAACCCTTTTTTTTACTGGCTAATAGAAAGGGAGGAAATGTGCCCAACACAAGCATCTGGTAATCTCTGACTTTGGGATTCTTCCATGAAGCAGGACAAATAGAAGCCAGCCAGGTGAGGTATGATTTCAAACATTCTATCAGAAATATTGAACATCGAGTCTCAAGCAGAAAGCGAGTGTGCAGATGTGTTACTGAGGGTTCAGGGCCCTGCACTGACTCCGCTCTGCTCTACTGATACATGAAATAGGTTGTTGGAGCAGGAGGTTCCAAAGAAACCCTGTGGTTTCACAAGGCTGGAGCCCTGTTTGCTCTCCCAGCCTCAGAGCCCTTAGAAGTCACTGGCCTCCCTGCCCTCCCCTGCCGTCAGCCAGATGACAGACTGCGAATAGTGATGTGCGTGCCCCAGAGAGGGAGAGTGACCACTGCCTCCCCAGCCCTCCAGTCTTGGAAGTTTTTAGTGTGACCTGGCTGTTAGGAAATTGGCTTCAGTTGTGGCTTATAGCTCACCTTTCTGCCACATGGTTGACCCATTTAGCTGTTTCCTTCAATTTCTTGGTTTTGATTACAGTGTTTATTTCCCACCTTGGGAGTTTGCGATGGCTTGTTTGCATTTCTCCTTTGTTATGTATCTGTGAACATTTGTGCTGGGCTACCTGTCACAACTTTTAAAAACGAGAGAGCCTTCATGTGGGAACCCAGGAAGTAAGAAATCCGAAGCTAGCTGCCTTAACTATATATAAATAATATATTGAAAATGAGGATAGCTTTTATGTTTTGAAGTATCATGGGTTTATTAGTATAATTGAGAGAGGGTGGCGTTAAGGCAGCAGGAAATACGGCTTCAGAGCAAAGACTTACCCTTTTCAGGTAATGATGGACAGAGGAAAAGTCTTGCCTGGGTGATATCCAGTTAAGTCAGTGAACAAAACTGAAGATGTGGACATGCCTCTTGATAGTCTATGGTGTTTTCGTGGCAGCTGTGTTAAGTTGATGCTGAACATTAACCCATTAAGAACAATGTCCTAAGGTCATGGGTGGGTATAAACTCGAAGACACACACATAATCTGTGATGCAGAAACTGACAGGACACTGCACGATGTCTGCGGAGGCTGGGAAAGCAAAAGTGCAGACGTTTTTGGTTGTTAGATCTTTATGATTTGCCTGTAAAGAAGATAAGCTACCTTCGTTGACTTTCTCATCATACCATAGGATAAGATTTTGTAGCAGAGAAAAGATCAGCACCAAACGCTATCTCCCAGGCCTCCATTCAAATAAATTATATGGGGTCAAATAAATTCATGGAGTGAATTAGTAATTAATTTTTATTTTTTTGAAATATATTTTATTGATTTTCTTATTACAGTTGTCCCAGTTTTTTTCCCTTTGCCCCCTTCCACCCAGTACCCTCAACTCCCATCCCTCAGTTCATGTCCATGGGTCGTGCATGTAAGTTCTTTGGCTTCTCCATTCCCTGTACTGTTCTTAACATCCCCCTGTCTATTCTGTACCTACCAATTTGTACTTCCTAATCCCTGCACCTTTGCCCTTCATTCTCCCTCTTCCTCCTCCTAGGTGATAACCCTCCAAATGATCTCCGTGTCTATGGTTCTGTTCCTGTTCTGCTTGTTTGCTTAGTTTATTTTTTTAGATTCAGTTGTTGATAGTTGCGAATGTTTGCCATTTTAATGTTCATAGTTTTGATCTTCGTTTTCTTATATAGTTCCCTTTAAGATTTCATATAATAATGGCTTGGGGATGATGAACTCCTTTAGTTTTACCTTATCTGGGAAGCACTTTGTCTGCCCTTCCATTCTAAATGATAGTTTTGCTGAATGGAATAATCTAGGTTGTAGGCCTTTGCTTTTCTTCACTTTGAATGTTTCTTGCCAGTCCCTTGTAGCTTGCAAAGTTTCTCTTGAAAAATCAGCTGACAGCCTTATGGGAACTCCTTTGTAGGTAATTATTTGCTTTTCTCTGGCTGCTTTTAAGATTCTCTTTTTTTTAAATATATAATCTTTATTATATTTTTTCCATTACCATTTAGTCTCCTTATGTCCTCCTTCCCCCACTAATCACCACCCTGTTGTCCATGTCCATAAGTCCTTTTTCTTTTTTCCTCAATCCCTCTGCCCTTAATCTCCCCCGCCACTACCTGTCATCTGCTCTCCATCTGTGAGTGTTTCTGTTTTGCTTCTTAGTTCAGTTTGTTCATTAAGATTTCACATATGAGTGAAATCATATAGTATTTGTCTTTCTCTGACTGGCTTATTTCTCTTAACATAATATTCTCCAGGTCCATCCACACCGTTGCAGGGTAAAATTTCCTTCTTTTTTACGGCCGAGTAAAATTTCATTGTGTAAATGTCGCATAGTTGTTTTGAGCACTCATCTATTGATGGACATTTCAGCCACCTCTCTATCTTGGCGATTGTAAATAACGCTGCAGTGAACATAGGGGTGTTTATGTTCGAATTAGTGTTTTGGGTTCCTTCACATATATTCCCAGAAGTGGGATTGCTGGGTCAAAAGGCAGATCCACTTTTAATTTTTTGAAGTATCTCCATACTGTTTTCCACAGTGGCAGCACCAGTCTGCATTCCCTTTTCTCCACATCCTCGCCAGCAGTTGTTGTTTTTTTTGATTTATTGATGGTAACCATCCTGACAGATGTGAAATGGTATCTCATTGTGGTTTTAATTTGCATTTTTCCCATGATTAGTGACATTGAGCATCTTTTCATGTGTCTATTAGACATTGATACGTCCTCTTCGGAGAAATTTCTGTTTGGGTCTTTTGCCCATTTTTTAATTGGGTCGTTTGGTTTTTTTTGGTGTTGAGTTTTGTAAGTACTTTATAAACTTTGGATATTAACCCCTTATCAGATGTATCAGTGAATATGTTCCCCCATTCTGTGGGTTGTCTTTTTTTTTTTTTAAGATTTTATTTATTTATTTTTAGACAGAGGGGAAGGGAGGGAGAAAGAGAGGGAGAGAAACATCAATGTGTGGTTTCCTCTCATGCGCCCCCTACTGGAGACCTGGCCTGCAACCCAGGCATGTGCCCTGACTGGAAATTGAACCGGCGACCCTTTCGTTCACAGGCTGGCACTCAACCCAGTGAGCCACACCAGCCAGGGCTGGATTGTTTTTTGTTGTTGTTGAAAATTTCCTTTGCTGTTCAGAACCTTTTTGGTTTGCGGTAGCCCCATTTGTTTATTTTTTCTTTTGTTCCCCTTGCCTGGGGAAATATATCTGATAAAAATTTTGACAAGCAATGTCCAAGATTTTGCTGCCTATCTTTTCTTTTAGGAGTTTTATGGTTTGGGGCCTAACATTTAAGTCTTTGATCCATTTTGAATTTATTCTTGTGTGTGGTGTAAGAAGGTGGTGTAGTTTCATTTTTCTGCATCTATCCAATTTTCCCAGCACCATTTATTGAATAAACTATCTTTACCAATTGTATGTACTTGCTTACCATGTCAAATATTAATTGACTATAAAGGTGTGGGTTTATTTCTGGGCTGTCTATTCTCTTCCATTTATCTATGTGTCTGTTTTTATACCAGTACCAGGCTATTTTGATTACTATGGCCCTGTAGTATAGTTTGGTATAATTTAGCGTGATTCCTCCAACTTTGTTCTTCTTTTTCAGGATCACTGTTGCCATGCAGAGCTGTGGTTCCATATAAATTCTTGAAATATTTGTTCTAGTTCTGTGAAATAATTGTTGGAATCTTATTGGGAATTGCATTGAATCTATAGATTGCTTTGGGTAGTACAGACATTTTAATGATGTTAATTCATCCTGTTCATGATCATGGTATGTGCTTCCACTCATTTGTATCTTCTTCACTTTCTTTCTTCATTTTTTTATAACTTTCTGAGTACAGGTCTTTTACATCTCTGATTAGGTTTATTCCTATGTATTTTATCTTTTTAAATCAATTGTGAATCGATTGTTTTCTTAATTTCCCATTTGGTTAGTTCATTATTGGCATATAAAAATGCAGTGGATTTCTGAATATTAATTTTGCATACTGATATTTTGCTGAATTCATTTCAGTTTTAATAGTTTCTTGGTGGAATCTTTGGGGTTCTCTATGTACAGTATCATACCATCTGCAAAAAAAGACAGTTTTACTTCTTCCTTTCCAATTTGGATGCCTTTTATTTCTTCTTGTTATCTGATTGATCACTATGGCTAGGACCTCCAGTACTATGTTGAATAAGACAGGTGAAAGTGGACATCCCTATCTTGTTCCTGATTTTAAGGGGAACGCTTGTAGTTTTGCTCAATGAGTAAGATGCTGGAAGTGGGTTTGTCATATATGGTCTTTATTAGGTTTAGGCCTAGTATTATGTATATTCCCTCTCTTCCTACTTTGCTGAGAGTTTTTATCACAAATGGGTGCTAGATTTTATCAAATGCTTTTTCTACATCCCATAGACATGATCATGTGATTTTTGGCTTTCATTTTTTATGTGGTGTATCACATTTATAGACTTGCAAATGTTGTACCATCCTTGCATTCCCGGAATAAATCCTACTTGATTATGGTATATGTTCTTTTTGATACATTGTTGTATTTGGTTTGCTAATATTTTGTTGAGGATTTTAGCATATATGTTCATCAGTAATATTGACCTATAATTTTATTTTGTTGTAGTGTCTTTATCTGGTTTTGGAATTAGGATAATGCTGGCCTCGTAAAATGAGTTTGGGAGCCTTCCCTCCTCTTGAATTTTATGAAATAGTTTGAGGAGAAGAAGAGCTGTTAGTTCTTCTCTAAATGTTTGGTAAAATTCAACTGTGAAGCCATCTGGCCCAGGGCTTTGTTCGTTGGGAGTTTTCTGATTACTGCTTCAATTTCATTAGGTGTAATCTGTGTATTCAGATTCTCTGATTCTTCCTGATTTATTTTTGGAAGAGTGTATGTTTCTAGGAATTTATGCATTTCATCCAAGTTGTCCAGTTTGTTGGCATATAGTAGTTGTTTGTAATATTTTCCTACAGTCCTTTGTATTTATTTGGTGTTAGTTGTTATTTCTCCTCTTCCATCCCTGATTTTATTTATTTAGGTCCTCTCTCTCTTTTTTACTTGATCAGTCTACTTAAAGGTTTGTCAATCTTATTTATCTTTTCAAAGAACCAGCTCTTGGATTCATTGATCTTTTGTGTCATTTTTTTAGACCCTATTTCATTTATTTCTGCTCTGACTTTAATTCTTCGTACTCACATTGAGCTTTGTTTTTCCTTTTCAAGTTCCTTTAAGAGTGAAGTTAGATAGTTTATTTGAGCATTTTCCTTGTTTTTTGAGATGGGCCTGTGATGCTATGAATTTCCTTCTTAGGATTGTTTTCCCAGTGTCCCACAGAATTTGGATGGTTGTGTCCTCATTTTCATTTATTTCAAGGTATCTTTTGTTTTCTTCCTTGATCTCATTGTTGATCCTCTCATTGTTTAATAACATGTTATTTAACATCCATGTCTGTGTGTGTTTTTCAGTGTTCTTCATGAGGTCGATTTCTGGTTTCATAGCATTGTGATCAGAGAAGACGCTTGATATCATTTCAATCTTCTTAAATTTATTGAGACTGGTTTTGTGTCCTACCATGTGATCTATCCTAGAAAATGTTCCATGTGCATTTGAAAAATATGTATATTCTGCTGCTTTGTGGTGAAATGCTCTGAAGATAATAATTAAATCTATTTGGTCTAGTGTGCAATTTAAGGCCACTGTCTCCTTGTTGATTTTCTGCCTGGAAGATCTATTCACTGAAGTCAGTGGGGTGTTAAAATCTCCAGCTATGACTGTATTTCTGTTGATCTCTCCCTTTATGTCCATCAAGATTTGCTTTACGTATTTAGGTGCTCCTATGTTGGGTATGTAAATGTTTACTAGGGTTATACCTCCTTGTTGGATTGTTCCCTTATTATTATATAGTGCTCTTGTTTGTCTCTTGCGATAGCCTTGATTTTAAAGTGTATTTTGTCAGATATAAATACTGTTACCCTAGCTTTTTTTTATTTTCCACTTGCATGAAATATCTTTTCCCAATTCTTTACTTTTAGTCTGTGGGTATCTTTCGATCTGAGATTGGTCTTTTGGAGGCAGCATATATATGGGTCTTGTTTTCTTATGCATTCAGCTACCCCCTATCTTTTGGTTGGAGTATTTAAGCCATTTATATTTAAGGTGATTAGCAATAGACACATTTTATTTTTAGACTGTTTTCCTCTGTTTTAGGGTTTCTTTTTTTCCCTTTCTCTTTTTCTTCTTCTTAAAGCAAGCCCTTTAACATTTGTTGCAGGATTGGTTTGGTGTTAACAAACTCCTTTAGCTTTTTCTTGTCTGGGAAGCTCCTTATTTCTCCTTCGATTTTAAATGATGACCTTGCTGGGTAAAGTAGCCTTGATTTCAAGTCCTTGCTTTTCATCACCTTGGATATTTCACATCACTCCTTTCTGGCCTGAAATATTTCTGATGAGTAATCAGATGACAGTCTAATTGGCGCCCCCTTGTAGGTAACTACTTGCTTTTCTCTTGCAGCTATTAGGATTCTCTATACTTATCATTAAGCTTTGTCATTTTAACTATGATGTGTCTTGGTATAGGCCTCTTTGGATCAAACTTGTTTGCGACTCTGAACTCCCTAGACTTGTATGACTTTTTCCTTCACCAGATTAGGGAAGTTTTCTGTTATTATTTCTTCACATAGGTTCTCGATCTTTGCTTGTTCTCTTCCCCTTCTGGTATTCCCATGGTGAGGATATTGTTAATACTTCAAGTTGACCAAGATGTTTCTTAAGCTCTCCTAATTTTTTTTCATTCTTTTTTCTTTTTGATGCTCTGCCTGATTGTTTTCTTCTACCTTGTCTTCCAAAGCACTGATTCAATCCTCTGCTTCATCTAACCTACTGTTTATTCCTCCCAGTGTATTATTTATCTCAGGTATTTGTGACTGAACCTTTTTTATGGTTTCTATGTGTTTTTTCATGTTGTTGAATATCCTTATAATCATTGCTCTGAACTCTCTATCTGATAAATTTCTTACTCCCATTTCATCTAGTTCTTCCGGAAAATACTCTTGTTCTTTCATTTGGGGTCTTTTTCTTTGTCTTCCCATTTTGGCTGCTTCTTTGTATTTTCCGCCTTAGATGTCTAACTAATCAGATGTTAATCCAATCATTTGTCAATCTAATTAGTCTGTGATCAGCGGTCAGGTTTGAATACCACGGGGTGGGGCAGAGTAATTCCTGTGGGTGGGGCTCTTGCTTCTCTTCAGGCTGATGCCATTCAGAGAGGAGTGCTCTGCCTGAGAGAGATGGCTCCTGCAATATGGGGAATGACTCAGCGCATAGATCCGGTGGCTGTTCCCTCATTCTTTTCCCCAGAGCCACCAACCCCAGACTCTCCTCAAGCGTCTCTAGTCCACTCTGCCCTCCCTTTGCTGCCACCCAAGGTAAGTGGCAGCAAACAAAATTTTGTGCTTTGACCCTTTAAAACACTCTCTGCATCTGCAGCCAACTCTCCCTGGGCAACAGAATCCCTGCAGCTTTTCACAGCTGGATGTTATCTGGGTTCCTTTCCAGCTATGGTGCTGAAGGCTAGGGAGCCCAGCTTGGGGTTTAGACCCCACACTTCTCAGGGGAACCCCCCTGCTTCTGAAATATCCCTCCGGCACTTCATCTGCCACCCATGGGAGCGCAGCCAGCCCTCTTGCATCTCCTCCACACTTCCTACCAGTCACGTTGTGCTGAAGTGTTTTCTTCCATCTGTCCGTGGTCGTAAGGCTGGTCTCCAGCTAGTGTTCGGTTGGTAATTCAAGGTGATTTCTCTAAAATTTAATTATAATTCCACATTGGTCCTTGGAGGAGGTTAGTGTAGCTTCCACTTACTCCTCCACCATCATGGATCTCCTCCAGTAATTAATTTTTAGATGTATGGAATAATTTTATCTAATTTCAGTACCCCTATTGAAATTCGTTAAACAAAATAAAAATTATGTTTATTGAGAACCTACCATTGCCAGGTATTGTTCCAGCTACTGTGACTATAGCAGCAAACAAAATTAAGTGCCTGATTTCTTGGTGCTTGTATTCTAGTGGGAGTGGACCATGAACACATAAACCAACACATTTTAGATACAGGGGAGGTTTCCTGGCAAACTGGATATAAACCACAAGAGTAACAGAATTCATGGAGGCCATAGCCTGGCCTTGGCAGTTAGAAGAGGGAGCCTGTAGCCTGATGTGGACAGGCTAGGTTTGCCCATTCAGCATCTAAGTGGAGATGGACGTATGAGTTCAAGGAAAGGTCTGGGATAGAAGTACAGGTTTGGTAACTGTGCATTTGCTAGTGTGTGGGTAGTGTGTAAAGCCAGACGCACTGTGGAGTGAATTGAGATAGCTGTAACAGTCCTGAGGCTCACTGTCATTGGAAGTTGGAGGCTAGGGCCACAGAAGGATGCCAGGATAGCTGACCGTGACATAGGAGACTCAGGGGAGACTGGAGTCATGGCCGTGTGGATAGAAAGTGTCTGCAGGTCTCGGAGGAGGGAGTGGTGGATGTGGCCCTCATTAGCGACAGGTAGAATAAGAACAGAACTGACAATTACCCATGCTTTGGTTATTTCGGGCATCATAGGTGATCTTGATGAGACCAGTTTCGGGTGGTTGTGGACTTGGAAGCCTTGTCGGATTGGGTTCCAGAGAGGACTGAAAGAGGGAACACGAAGGCAGTGAATGCGAACAATTCTTAAGGATTTTACTGACAAAGAGAACAGAGAAATGAGGTGGCTGAAGGAAGATGAGAGATGAAGGGGGAAATTCATTGTTTCTGTATTTTAAGATAGGCACTGTTCCCACAGTTTTACACTCTAAGAGAAATGATCCAGTAGAGAGGAGGGGAAGTAGCGGTGTAGGGGAGGAAAGGTGTCAGTTGGCTCCTGCTACTGACAAGATACAACAGACAGGATGGCTCAGGCAGCAGAAATTTACTTCTCACAGTTCTGGAAGCTGGAAGGCTGAGATCAGGGTGTCAGCAGGTGTAGGTTCTGGGTTGAGCTTTCTTCCTGGGCTCACACACAGCTGCTGCCTTGCTACATCCTCACATACAGAGAGAAAGGGAGAGCAAGCCGTCTGGTCTCTGCTCAGGAGGACATTAATCCCATCGTGAATCTCCTCCCTTAGGACCTCATCTAACCCAAATCATCCTCTAAAGGCCTCACCTCTTAATACCATCCCATGGGAGGCTAACGGTTTCACACATGAATCCGTGGGGGAGAGGGGCACAATTCAATTCATGACAGAAGAGAAAACTGCAAGGTAAAAAAGAATTTTCTGAAAAGAGGTCCAGTGTATAGGGTATTTTGCTAATGATGCACCATGGGTTCAGAGGGCATAATGGGTGGTTTTGGTGGGCAGGGAAGGATTTGAGATTGGGTCAGACTAGGGGAAAATACAGAACCAAATGGAAATCATTTTCTGGGTAGAAAGAATATTCTAGAAGTTTTGGGTTTCTGGTGACTGAGGTAATTGAAGGTATAGGGCATGACAGGATTCTCCTCTTGGTCTTCCAGGGTGAGGTAGAAAATTCCTGAAAATTATAGCCTCCTGTGGGGAGAAGGGAGCCTACCTACCAGGGAAACAGTGGGAGGAGGGAGCCCCTCCTCTCCAGGGGCCATTGCCCAGGGGAGGTCAGCTTTGTGTTAAGAATCTAAGTAAAGGTAGAAGTCAGTTTGGGCCAAAGCAAAAGAGTTCTCCACCTGGTCAAATGTCAGATTATTACTCTTCATTATTAAAGTTTTTGTAACTAATAACAAAAGGAGAGATTAACATAACACTTATCATTAGGTAATCTTTGGTTGAGTGTATTAGATGTCATGGAGACAGAATGAAAATACCCACTTTCAAGGGTAAATAACTTGAAAAAATTATTTGCCTTGTCATCTTTTCAAAGCTCATTTTCCTGCTTTTCACTGGCTTCATTAGGTTTGTACTAAAAAAAAGACTGTCATGGATCCTGTCTTCTCTTACAAGCACATCGTCCTGATTTCCAGTTTTTTATGGCACTTAATCATAATTGATACAGTGCAGACCTCTGATTTGGAGGGTAGTCTTGATAGAATTCTGGGAAAAGAAGTACAACTGCTATAATTCTTTCAAACCCCAAACTCCTTCAGCCAAGGAGGCAGGTCTTAATTAACATTCTCCCTTTAAGTCTGATTCCGACACTTAAAGACTCGGCTTGTCTTGCTCTGCAATTCATTGGGCCTCCTATTGTATTGACAAGGCCAGGTACTAAAGTCAAAATCTTTCCTCATTTTATTCCTTTTGAAAATTTCCGCATAAGATCTCATTCATGAGTGAAACCCTATTGATAAAGTGCTAAGTAAAAATTTTTTTTATCATTTTAGTTTTTAAAAAAGTATTCATAAAATTAACTTCACTCCATCTGAATTTGAAGGTGAAAAGAAGAAATCTTTTAGCCCGCGAGGGCTTTTGATGATCTTGATTTTTGTAAAAAGCCAGTTATTATAACCATGGTCCTTGGACAGACTGCAAAGGAGAAAGGCCTCTTGGAACGGTGAACTCTTGGGGGAACGCTCCTTTTCATCCAGAGCCTTTTACTGACCCTTCAAGAGAAAGAATATTCTCCTTGATGTATCCTTGTGGGCCAGCCTGTCTCTAAAAGTCTGCCCCAAAGAGACCTCTCCGCTGGTCACTAGAAGTGAACACACTACAAACCTTTAAAGTCAAGAATCTGTTGTCTTCACATTAAGTCAGCTGAGCCCAAGCCATGGGAGCCGTCTTTGCATTCTGAAGTGTGTTCTGGTTTCGACACTCAAAGATTTAATTTTTCTGTGTTCAGTGATTCCTTGCACTTTCAACATAGTTAAAACTTTAAGCACAGGATGTAGTTAAGGTTGGAAATTATCTAAATAACTTTTGTTTTGGGGGGAGAAGTTTTCACGAGAGCGAATATGAAAGGAAATTATGGAATTACATAATTTCATGAAGTGAACGGGAAAAAAATCCCATGGATTTACACAATATTTTGAGTGCTGACATTGTACATGAAAGAAGGAAGTCGACATTTATCGAGTAGCTCCTGTGTCTCAAACACTGTTGCAGTGTTTGCTCCTTTCCCTTCTAATAGCACTTGCACTCTTCTCTCTTCTTTGTCCCTTCCTCCCTCTGGTTATTCCTTCCCTCTTCCCCATACCCTGACCCCTCGCCACCTTCTGAACAAACTCTCGTGCCTGATGGAGCAGAGGTAGGAGAGCAAAGCAACTCTGCAGACCTGGGCAGTGAGCACGCTATCAGGTCGCTCACTGAGAGGTCCAGAAGGAGGGAGTGCTCACTGGGTTTGATGTTAGGTCTCGGTGCCCTTCCCAAAGCATCTTTGTGTGGCAGCTAGAAAGGAAAGTAGATTTGGATATGTTGGGAGTTGAAGTGAAGATGAATAATTTGAAAGGATGAATTATTTTTACGAGGTGTTCAGTTCTAAAAAGGCAGCAGTAATAAGAAAGTCAAGAAACATCTCAGAAAAGTTATTTTGCAAGGATGCGAGACAAATATAAACATGGGCCAGTGGTGATAGGGAGGCTGAAAGCACAGGAGAGTTTATTTTATGGTTCACTAAGACTGCGTTGATATTAACAAGAGGGAACCTTTAAATATTTTGTTATGCCAGATCGTTACCTCCTTTGTTTCTCACAATTTCCCTGTTGTAGAAGAGGAAAATCTTTTCTTCCACTCTTCAAATTCAGTGGCTGGGGCCTGCAAATTAATCTGACAAAAGACAGATTAACAGGAGAAAGGGTTTATTTTGAATACACACAGGCCTCACAGAAAAGAAGTGAAAGATTTTTACATACCATGTTAACAAAAGGCAGTAAATTATGGAGAGGTGATAACGCAAAGGAAAAGGGGTTTGAGCTTCTAGGGGTGGTATTGCGGGAAGGTAAATATACAGGGGAAACTAATGGAAGATAAGGGCTCTTTTCCTAAGGTTTGTTTGTGCAGAGTCGTCTCTGTGCCGTCTTTCTTTCTGCAGTGACAAGGGTTGTTCTCTTTCTGGTATGGGAGAGAGGGGACAGGCACTTTCACAAAGGGAAATTTATGCCCTGCTTCTGAGCAGGAAGGGGGAGGGCAGAGAATTCTTTTGTGTCTGCTGTTTCTCACTTGCTTTCATGGCAAAATGATCCAATGTCGAAGCCGCATATTTTGAGGACACATGTTCCGATCCCCTTCATTATGATCCAGGTAAACGGCAGTGCCCCCATTATACAGAGGAGGAAATTTAATCACGTATCTTCCCTAAGGACTCATAGCTTCTATGGGATGGAACTGGGGTTTGATCCGGGATCTGTCCAGTTACGAAGGTTATTGCCTTTCTGCCGTAACAGGCTGTGGGGGCTTCTCTATAGAAGTATGTTCCCAACAAACATTTTATGAACTCCAAGAAATCGAGCGGGTCGTTGCTCTAGCAAGAGTCATGTCCTGTTAATTGTAGGCCGGGTCCATACTCCACTTTCTGATCAAGAGCATAATGAACGGAGTTCTGGTGTTTTACAAGGTACAGTCATTCAGTCTAACGCTGGATATTAATAACAGCTGTCAACTTAGTTATTGTCACAGACGTAACTGCAAAACACTAAGATGCCATGTACACAAAAATTAGCTCACAATCCCAAAGTTTTATAGGTAGCTGGTTGAATTCAGAGATGAATGATGTGACATTGAGAAAAGTCATGGAAAAATTATTCAATATTGTATGCTTTTTTACAATTTAATTGCTGCCTGCTTCCAGACTGAATTGAACTCTGGAAGGCATTTTCTTTTCACAGGCATAAAACGCATTTCAATATACAGCAAATAACAGGTAGCTCTGGGGTTTTCTCAGTGAAACACAATGAAAAGAATCAGTTGAATTTTTATTGTCTGTTGATAAACACTTCGCACATTATTTCAGCCAGTTCTAATTGGATTTATTTTTAAACTCGCTCTCTGTAAATTGTACTGACAGTAAACAATAAAATCAGATGATTATTCTAATACAGAACACAAAAATACACCAAAACTGCTTGTTCTGCCTCATCCTGGCCTTTGAGCACCTTGGCTGATCCAAGAACATCGCAAAATGCTACTCAAGGAGAGAAAAGGCGGTTGCCACGCTGACTGCATAGTATAAAATGTTTTAAGGTCAAATCCTCAGTTATAATATGAGAAAGCGATATTGTTTTTCAGAATTAAATCAGGGTACAAACTACGCCAGTCACATTCCGGAGCACATCAAGGAGCATGAAAATTCTTCTAACATGCTTCTATTTCCTCCTTTCCTGCTGATACTGTGCTGGGATCCTCCAAAAACCAGTAGGTGCTTTGACAATGATGCCAGTGTCTCACCTCAATAAGATATTTTTGTCACTTTTTCAGTGGTGTTTTGCTCTGAAACTTGAGACGTAAACTCGGTGTCTGGCTTCTTCCTCTCTTGGACTGGGAGGGACGTGAGGAACGGCGGGCGCCGTGTCCTGTGCTGTACATGCTCCTAGGGCCCAGCACATGGCAGATCCCGACAGAGGGGTGTTTTGTGGTGGGTCCCATGTTCCTTTATACACAGCGTTGCACCTTCACGTTCTTTCAGTTCTCTATCCAAGTAACAACTCATGAACTTGCCAGAACTTATAAATGTTCATGGTTAATGACGATTTGCTCATGGAAAGGTGAGGGCCCCGAGGGATCTAAATTCCTTGTTCTTTTTCATTTGAGAAGCACATCGAGGTTAACAGGGATATGTCATCTCTTCAGACCATGCAGTTGAGGCTTTAGAAGGGAAGGGTGTGGTCCTCCCGGGGTGTTGCAGTAGGCAAAGACAATATACTTATTCTCTTTGACTTGGGACTTGGGGCTGAAGGGGCTATTTGAGGAAATACCATAAGATGGTGTTGGATGTTCCAGTCTTCCTTTTGAAACTGCCATCTCTTGAGAGAATTGTCCTGGTAATAAGTAGCCATAAATGGGGGCAGCGTCAGGTGGGTTTCACATAATGGTTACCGTCCTCACAGGTATCCGAAGTCTATCCAGAAGCGCTGGCATGAACCTGTTGCCTCTGTCTTATTGATGCCTTCTGAAATTTATCTTTAAGAATAAAATGAAATTCTCAGGAGCCGGTCCTCCTGAAGAATAATGCTGTTGAAGAATAATCAGTGGCTCTTTGGAGGCCGTAGGCACGGGTCCACAGGAGCTGAGCCAGGCTCTCGAGGACAGGACTGTGGACGTCATTCACTCATTGGGTTACCAGGTGTCAGAGCCAACTCAATGACACGTAACACACACCCATTGGAAGAAATGGTTGGGTTTTTCCCCAACCGGAAATGTGAGAGTCTGCCATCCCCACTCACCAGCAGAGGGATTGGATTGTACCACCGTTTTTCTCCCATTGATGGTTAGCCTGCAGAATTCCAATTTAATGTCTTCACAGCCCTTTTTACCTAAAGGAGTTGTAGAGCAAATGCTTCTTGCGTCAGCAGACTGGGTTCCAAAGCATCCTTGTGTTAGCAGGAATGGCTACGATACAAGTTCATTGGGGTTCTTTTTTTCCCAACAGGTTCTTAGCATGATAATCAATGCAGCTTACAAGCCTGGGAGGGTATTGAGGGAATTACAGCTGGTGGAAGATCCACACTGGAATTTTCAGGAGGAGACGCTGAAGGCAAAGTAAGTGTTTTCAGTTCTGGAAAACAGGGCTCTTGTAATTCTTGACCTGCTCCTTTGAAACTTGTTCTTCCTCCTTTTGACAGAAAAATGGAAGCAAAGGGCAGGCTGTCGTTCTGCAGTTCTGTGTGCTGCATACAGAATATTGGCATTTTTCTCCAGAGTTGCCTGGAGCCTTAGGGTTCCTAAAGTGAACCAGAGAGTTGCTCAACTGATATTTACTGTTAAACATTCAAAATAAAAACATACTGTGTTCAGGTCCAATAGACTATTAGATCAGAAGGGGACATTGTTATAAAAGAGAGGCTATCTCTTATCGACATTTTACATTGTTCATTAGCAGCTCTTACTTAATACTTGATACTGTAAAGGGTTTATTTAAGCCAGATCCAGACATTCTTAACTCTGAGAGTTGCTAGTTTTTAAAAAATAAAAAGACCCAATACCTCTGTTTGGTTTTGGTGAATGAGCTGCAGGTTAACATGTACTTGCTCATTTGTTCCTTTATTTGGAAACAGACTAATTGCAAAGGTGCCGATTTTCCTTTGCTTTAAGTTTCTTGAACTCTGAAACCGAGAACACTAACTGGATCGATAGCCTTGAACTCAGTGGCTTAGGAAACAGGTAGAAATAGATCCATTTCTCTTGATAAATTTATGTTTAATAATTGCTCTGGTGTTCTGAGAGGGCTTTTAATATTAGTTCAAGCAGAATAGATCTTAGTGGTCAGCTTCTTGTATAAGTGAACTAACATGTCATTTAGATTTAACATTTGAGAAATGATACTGTTTGAAAGAGTGAACTACTTTTCAATAGCAAACATATGCATATGTAAGCCCTGCTTTAAAGAAAATACCTACATTATTCATCGTAAAAGTTGAGGGATATCAAATAATTTGTACAAGCAGTAATTATTTACTCTGTCATTAACTTATACTGGTACTGAGTAGAGTTGTTGAGATACTGCAATTTTCTTCAACCTTTTTTGTCAGTTATCCAGTCAGCATTGTCTAGTGTCTTTTTTGAACATCTCTGTGATTTCATATTCAGTAAAACTCACTTATAGGCTACTGATGCCCTACCAAATCACAAAAGTTACGAGAATATACAAGAAGGGACCCCAAAAAACACCCCGAAGTTATATTCTGGAGGGCGGGCCCCTTGTAGTACAGGCTTCTCTGTGCTAGGTGAGCATTCTAAGAACCCAACTGTATCAGTGCACCAGCTGGCATTGTTGTAAGAGGCTGCATTTGGCTTCAGTGAATTATTTTTTAAGATTCTTTCAACGCTTTTGCCCATTTCATGCTGGGTGATTTACGAATGTACCTACCCACACTGCACTGAGTGTTCAGCAGTTGTTGTTTTTTAATCAAAAACAACATGATCCTCATGCCCAACCCTCCCTATTCACCCACTCTCGCCCAGAGCCACTTTTTTCTGTTTCCCCAGATGAAAAAAAGTCCTCAAAGGGAAACATTTTGCTGATGTGAAAGAGATGAAACCAGAAAAATATGGCAGAAGCACTAAATAAAGGCATCAAAATTGACAAGTTCAGAAACTGTTTTGAACAGTGGAATAAATGTCTCGATAGTTGTATTGCATGAAATGGAGAGTACTTTGAAGGTGACTGAACTTTAAACATGTAACAATAACTACACAATTTTTTATAAATAAATTCCATTTTTTGGGTCCCGCCTTCATAAGTAATTAAGGAGAATACACATGTGTAGAAGTGGCATATGCCAGTGAAAGATGGCACCACATCTCATCCTTCATTTCTTTCCCAGGAAATATTTAAATGAGCTTCACATGTAGCCCAGAAAAATACAGAACAAGTTTTTTTTCCCCAAGGTAATATTCTATATATTTCTACTTTATTCAAGGGGATGGTCATCAACAATAATAAAACACTTTATTAGAAAGGTCAGTTCATCATAGTAGTGGTGGCAGAAAACCTAAGCAAGTATTATTTATACAAAAACCCTTGTTAATTCTTATTTTAAAAAGTTCCTCTAACACTCAGTATATCCAAAATATTCCTAATGGATATGGAAATGGTAAAACTAAAAATAACTTAAATTCCATTAAAACCTGCCCTTCTCCTAAGTAAGCCAGAAAATTGTTCCAGGTACCAGAATGACAGGGAGCGTTCATTCTGCAGCGTTTGCACTCATTTTCATGTTTCCAAGTTCATCAGAGCCTTTATTAAACCCAGCCTGATACAATCAAAACAGACACAGTGCGATCCAGCCCTGCTGTGTTATAAAGGCAACGTAGTACCTGTTATATCAAATGTGACAGTGAATTCCTTAGTAAAATCTTACACAGCAACTTAGGCGAAAACGTGTCTGAACTGGCTTTCAAGTGTATGGGATCACAGCAGCATCTCCCAGCACCTGCTAATGATGACAGATTTACAGTCAGCGGGAGCGTGCCTGTTCTAATACTGCGTGTTGAGTCACCACTCCTCCTGATGTAAAACTACAACTTTTTAGATCTCGACAACTTTGCTCTGCCTTTGGTGCAAATGGGAGGAGAGAGAGCTCACTTCTGCCCATTTAACTGAAAGGCTGACACGGTTTCTGTCATGAATAAATTAACTCAGCAAGGGGAGACCTGCATTTAAGGCATTCAGCTGTCTTAGATGCGGTCATGGATTTATAACATGACGAAGTGTTTTCAGGAAGAAATGGCATAAGATCCTTCACAGGGCTGTGTGAATGCTGTCACTGAGCACCTGGGGGTTCCGATGGGTTTTTCTTCTGAGGAGTAAAGACGAATAGACTCATTTACTGGAGAGGATGGAGGTGTCATTGAGAAGGTTTGACTTGTAAATAGAAGGAAAACTGACGCTGTTACCTTTAGTTATTCCTCAGTATTTTTTTTTCCTGTTTATCCAACAGAAAAAAGCCATTTTCTTTGAATGGCTTTTGTGATGATCTTTATAAAAACCAGCTAGAGACTTAATAGATTTTCCCAGTCATTCTTAGAGTAATTCAGAATATTTAAAGAGGATATATCCTGATACAATTTTGAGTGAATTAGACTTCATTATCAGCTACGCAGAAGCGAGGAGATAGTCAAATCTTCACTTTTAAGCGAGTCATTCTCAGCTTTTTGGAAAAAATATTTGGGTTTCCTGTTTTTCCTAAGCAGCGGCTAATTTTGTATGTGATTTTATTTATTTTATTGTGGGGGGCCTTTTATTCGTGCCCACATTTTGCGAAGAATACGATGTAATATTTGGCTGTAAAGAGATTTATGGGGGAAAAAAATTCCCAAACTGAGAGACTTTTTACTAAAAAAGATTTTGTTTCCTTATTTGTTAATTTTTACCTTGCTCAGATTTATGCAATTTGCTTTCCTGAGAATGTATACTGCACACATTACATGACACAGGCGGATGAACCAGTCCGTGAAGAGAAGACTGAATTTCTGTATGTGTACTCAGGTTCATCAGATTACAGGTGTGGTGCTTCAGGTTCAAACACAGAGCACTTTACGATGCGCTGAGTTAGACGTGGTCTTCCTAACATGAACACACACCGCATGTATTGCACAGAGCGCGCATTACTTCAAATGCAGGGATCAAGAAAGAAGAGAGAAATTTCCAAGGAGCTGAGTATCATAAGACTGAAAACAAGGGAGTAAACCAACGTATTGACACTAGTTCAGATGATGTGACCAATGAAATTTTGAAGGAAATCAGAAGAGAAGAGTGGTTTTCTCACAGCTTGTGAAAAATCTCTATTTCCGCAGAGTTATCAGGGCTACCACCTTTTTTCCCTTTTAATTCTTCCTTTAATAAACAAGGGTGTGAATTCCATTTGACAGCCTGAACCTTCCTGCTCTCCATTCTCAGTCCCCTCTCACTACCTACCAAGATTTTGTGACAAGGTCCTGATGTGAGCCATTTTCAAGATGATTGATAGAAATCATTCAAGTGCAGGCTAAACGGAAGTCATCCTACTTGGACCATGCTGACGGTTATGAATCAACTGGTAGGCCAGTGTCAGTCTTTTCACTCTGAATTTCTTTTGACTCAAAATCCATTTTGATTTTTCTCAACTCTTAAAGAGAAGAGGCCAGTTTTTCCAGCACTCTTGTTTCTCCATCTTCATCTGTCTTTCTCCACCCTGCCATTTGTAGTCACTCGTGGAAATAAATCCTTGCTTTGGTAGGTTGAAAGATATTGGAAGGCCCCCCCATGTTTCCTTATTAATAGTAAGGAGGAAAGCTTTTTCTTTACCTCTTATGTTCAGTGCCTGGGAGTTTGCAAATTAAACTGACAGAAGACAGATTAGTAAGAGGAGGAAAAAAAAACGTTTACTTACAGGTGCAGTGTTTATACATGCAGTAGTGCTCTGTGATGAGTAACCCAGAGGGGCAGTTAGATTTGGAACTTACACCCAAGTTATACTGAACTTAGTAGGGGGACAGGAGGGTGCAGGGAAGGCCTCTGGGGAAGGAGGAGGTGGGTTTCCTTAGGAAAGACAAATGATTTTTTAGGAGAACAAATGGGAAGTAAGAAAGTTTGTGATAATGTTTGTTTATGCGGTGCGAACCTTCTTTCTGTCTTGGCCATGAAACTCCCCTGAGCGAGGATTTATAGTAGATTTACTCTTGGTCTCCCTCCTGTGATTAGAAGCTGCCTCAAAGAGGAAAGTTATGGCAGTCTCCATTTTTCAGAAGTTTCTGCTTTACGTCAGATAATGGAAGCTCTGAAAAAGCTGCTTTCTGCATCTGTTGAGTCTCAGATGTCTTCATCTTAAAATAATCTTTATATTAACTCTAGGGTTCTGAGTGGGTCCCCACATTGGCAGCCAGGGAGAGTATCCCTCCTCTGTCGGCCTGTCGATGTCTAACTTCCTGAACTGTTTCGAAGTGCGCGTCTGAGACTAGAGTCCTCTCAGCATCTCCTGCTGCGCTCCCACCCAGAGAGGGACCTTTTACTTCTTGCTTCCTTCCTTCCTTCTGAGGTTATTTACAACGCCAAGGGGTTTTCTGCTATGGACTAGCTTGTTTGTCTTTTTCAATATTTTCCTCTTTTTTTTCACAAAACTTGTCATATTTACTTTAAAAATATGATCTTTGTGTTTTCAGTAGCCTTGTTGGGCCATTTAATAAATTGTACGGCCTAATATTTTTTTTCCAGATTCACAGTGAGAGAATAAAGGGAAAGGCATTATCCTGTGCTTTTGAACTCTTCTCCTATAAGATTATGTCATTAGAATATGACTTTTAAGCCTTTTGTGGGAGGGAAAGCCACAAAACAGATTCTTCTTTTCTCCTGTGGTAAAATAAAGAGTAGCGCAGTGACAGGACTATCGCCTCCCAGCTCCCCAGGATGCCTCGAGAGCTGTTGAAGGTGTCAGCTGTCCTTCCACATTTGTGTGTCTGTCAGGTGGGGCTACTGACATCTGCCCATTCCTTCTGTCTCTGAAGGTTCTATACTGATCACATGGTATTGAGTCCTTGAGAAAATAGAAATGACAATATTAAGTCAACCCCGCCATTGCTAGAACCTTAGCGCTGCCTTTTGCCAGTGTATCTGGGTAGACCAATATCTGTATATTTCATATGTCTTCGTGAAAAACAGCTCTTTGAACAATTACCCTAATTTGCCAACCAACTCCAAAACAAGCCACATCATTGCTTCAGCCGGGAATCGGATGTTCCCAACAGGTTTTCTTCCACTTTTGTGATAATAACTGAAAATGATTCCCATACTAATAGTGCCAGAAAATAAACATTTGTTGGAAAATACATATTAAGCATAATGTAGTTTGACTCATGTATAAGATAACAAAATTTATTTTTGTTAGTTTTAAATACTTTGAAACAATCTAAGAATTACAGAAATTTTGCAAGTATGGGATAGAAGGACTTTCTTCCTCCAGATTAATTTCAGAGTAAGTTGTCGGCCTGGTGCCCCAATATCCCCAGTGTAAATGGGAAACCTGACCCACTCTGCCTCCAGTCTGTTTGCTCATTTGACCAAGCCCTGGTGTGGCACCGGTTTCTCGTAACGTTGTTCCTCCCTCACCCTGCTCGGGGGCCAAAACTCAGTGCCCGACCCTCACACCCAACCCATGCTGGGCTTTCCCCAGCATGCTGACGTCTTCCTCGCCCTGGACAGCAAGTCCTTCAGGGAAGGGAGGCCCCTGCAGTACTCACAGTGTCCACACCCTGAGTCAAGACACTGAGGGTCCCATCTTGACGCCCCCAGCTTGTACATCTTCTTTACTCAGTAACCCCACCCTTCAGCCGCCAGCATGGCTTTTAGACAGAATTGTTCCAGAAGGGCAGGAAAGAGGAGAGGAATCTATTACTTTTAAACCATACTATAATTTTATTTTCATGAATTTAGATTGGCTTCTCCTAATTGTGAAGGGTGTTACTGAAACACTTTCTTCCGTCCATTTTTTTTTTTTTTTTAATTTACCATGGCATTTGTTCCCTTTCTCCTTACAGCCCCTTCATGTGTTTCTGGAAGCATCTGCTTGGGAATTGGAGGCCTGGAAACAGAAATATCTATCTTTGGTCCCTACTTCCACCAAAATTTGAATTTTGACCTTATTTCATGGATCTCTTGCTTTTTTACCTTCTATTCTTTTACTATTTTAAAAGGACTGTCAGAACCTTGGTATTGAGTTCTTCAGAAGAGAGAGCTCCAAGAACACAAAATTGTGGTGGAAAAAAAAATGGCAAGGGAAAATGTAGAGTAAACCTCATTTTTATTCTCTGTTTCCACCAACATTAACGATATGCTATGTTTATTTTGAAACATGACAGAAGCAGTAAGCAGGAACCATCTAAAGTGAGTCAGGCCGCGCCCCCACCCCAGGGGCAGAGGATGCCTCTATGTCCCGGGTCAGTAGGGGTCCTAGAAAGGTCAACAGTTGTACAAGGTTGCGGGACCTAAAGCATGATCTTATCTACAAAGGATTGCCTTTCAGTTCTTACTATACGGAGAGTCAGGCTTCACCTCCAGAGACACAGAAGAAGAAGGAGGACAGGGACCTGCACTTGAAAGACCAGTGAATAAACAGAAAGGCCAGCTTTTCCAAGTTAACATTTAATGTTTTTGTTGTTAACACTTTAAAAATGATTTTTAGGGGGAAAATATTTTAGGGCAGGAAAAAAAAACAAGTTGGAATAAATCCAGGAGCAGTTTATTATCCTGTTTATTTCCATCACTGCATTTTTCTTAGTGAGCCAGACTGAGGCTTTGAACTTAACATTTTATTCACAAAATACAAGGCTAATGATCTTCTGAGGTTACACTCCTGTTTCCACGAATTGCCAGATATCCCTGTTGTGTTGCATGATGCGTTTTTGGGACCCGGACGTATGCGTGTGTGAACGACAGGCCGGCGAAGAGCTCACAGCGTCACCTCACCAGTGGGCGGTGTCAGTCTTCCTCCAGAGTTCATGCCTCTGGAGTTTGGTTCATTTTCCAAAAACGAACATGTATTCTACACCAGAGCTACCGCCCCATGCTATTTTTCTGGAAAATAATTTCTTGCTCAAGATTTCGATTTGAAAATTAGGGTACATATCAAGGGCATAGTTTAATAGGCCCCACTATTTTGATGCATTCCCATTGTAGCGGACTCCAAGTTTAGTAAGTATGACGTAAAAATAAAGACCTGTGATCTGTCGCCAACTGAAAAGTTTACAATTATTTTATACCAATGATACTTTAAAAAAATATATTGAAAGGTGATTCAAACCTATTGCCAAATGCTCATCTTTTCAGCCAGGTATTATTTACATCATCATAGCCATAAATATTTGGACAAGACCCGCAGGACTTATTTTTAAAACAAGAATCCAACCTGCTTTTCCAGAAGATCTGGTTTCTAGTTTCATCTTGGTGACATCACTGAAGATGGTTTTTCTTTGGCAGGAGGAAGTTTTTCTCTCAAAGGAGATGAGGAACAAATGACAATATCTAGATTCCAGGAGTGTCTGGAATCAGTGTTAAATTACACAGGCTGCCCTGAGAATATGCGAGATGGAAATCTTTATTGCGGTGATTCTGTTTTAGCACTGTCATCACACATATTGTGGTATTTCTGAAAAATATTCTTGTGAGAACATAAAGAACAACAAAAAACAACCGACATGGAAATCACGCAGAGCCTGCTTTATTGTTAGAAAATAAAGGGGTACTTCGGGATACACTGTACAGAATAGGCCTGAGTAATTCTGTGGTCCTGACACCGTTCTTCCTTCCTCCCTTCCTTCTAGGTACAGAGGCAAAACATACAGGGCTGTGGCCAAGATTGTCCGAACTTCTGACCAAGTAGCGGACTTCTGCAGACGGGTTTGTGCCAAGCTGGAGTGCTGTCCAAATTTGTTCAGTCCTGTGCTGGTTTCTGAAAACTGCCCAGAAAACTGCTCCATTCACACCAAAACCAAATACAGTGAGTACTAACAATGAGCACAATGTTGGTCCGTGGGCCTGAACTGCGGGGCCATGTAGTTGGTGTTTATAGTCTTTAAAATAACCTTTTGAATAGTTTTCATAGGAATTACTGTGGAAGAATTCATCAAGAATTCCTGGGGCAGACAGTTCTGTGTATCCTAGCTCAGTACACAGAAGGGACGGGGTGATGAAAACCAGGATGAATTATCATTGGTAGGCATTGACATGAGGAGCTCTGTGCTGTCATGAGTTCAGTGGATTGGTTCATTCTGAACACTGCGTGGCTGAAAGAAGAACAAAACGCAATGGATTATGGGAAATGGCCAGTAACCAGAGTCCCTTCTTGGTTTTCAGCGCTGAGGAATTATAACGACTCTTTCATTGTCCTCCCGTACACGGGCAACCTCCTTGTCACAGTTAGTTTCTTCCCTGTTTATACCACTTAGCTCAGACTCTCTCCAGTGGAGTAGCTGAGGGTGCCAAGCACTCCTCCACTTCTTTGTTCCTGACTGCCTCTGCTTCTCCGCTGTGAGAGTGGCCACCACGGCCCGTACCGCCTTTGCTTTGACCTCTTCCTGGAAGGATGTTCTCTCCTTCAGCCCCTGCCTCTTCCATCTCCCCATCACATTGGCGACCTCTCCCTTCTTCTTCTTGGCCTCCCCGGGCCCTGTCCTGCCTCTGTTCTGGTCTCACCTCTGTGCATCGGCCACTCTCAGACACCTACACCGTGGGGAGTGCAAGCCCTGATAACTGGCTTCTGCTCTTTCTGCATCTCCCTTAGGTTATCTCTACTCTAAGGGGTGTCTGCATCCCTGTCACAGTGACCTGGAAGTTTGCTCTGCCAGCCAGTGTTCCAGCTAATTGCTAGGGTATCACCAGGATCCACAAGGGCAGTCGGTGTTCTGTGAGCCCAGCCAGTTGGGATTTGTCAGCTTGTGTGTCAGAACGAGGAATCTGAACATACATGAAACACTATTCAGAGTGTGAATTTTCATATATATATTCTCTTCTCATTCTGCACACACGGCCCCTCAGGGAGGACTCACGGGGATCTCCCCCTATCTCCCTCTTGCCTCTGTACTACATGTATATATGTATGTGTAACCTTTATAAAAAAGTTTTTAATTCTCTCTCCTTGTAGCCTATTATTATGGGAAGAGAAAGAAGATCGTTAAGCCCCCAATTGGGGAAAGCAACATTGAAAGTGGACACTCTAAACCAGCCCGGCGTAGGAAACGGCGAAAATCCATTTTTGTGCAGAAGAAGCGGAGGTCTTCTACCGTGGACTTCGCGGCGGGCTCGGGGGAGGTACGCACTACCAAAGTACCTTCCAGCCCTCCACAGGGACGCAGCACCCTGGCTGGCGAGTGTGACGGCCTCACAGTGAAGGCCGCAGTGAAAATTTGATGCTTAATGGTCGCACACATGAGATACCAGGAACCAACCCTCCTCCTCATTTTTTGAAAACAGATGTAACATTGTCAGCTGCTCTAGCAACAGAAAGGCTACACTGGGACCCTGGTTGGGACCTTCAGATCAGCCCTCAGAGTCTTCACCTAGTGATTTTGACAGGGCCACCTGGGCAGGAAAAGATCCAGGATTAGAGGCCAGCCTCTTGTGTTCACAAAGGCCTCTTTCACCTAACCCCACCCCACGCATGTCCTTCCTTCGTAGGAAAGTGAAGAGGAGGATGCAGATGCCGTGGACGATGACACTGGGAGCGAGGAAACTGGCTCCGAGCTCCGGGATGACCAGACAGACACCTCTTCGGCCGAGGTCCCCTCTGCCAGGCCCCGGAGGGCCGTCACCCTGAGGAGCAGCTCTGAGCCCGAACACCGGCTGCCCGTGGAAAGGGCGAGGCGGGGCCGGAGAGTGCAGGCCACCCCCTGTGCTGAGGGCAGTGACAAGGGCCCGGCAGCCAGCCAGGACAAGGACACAGGACAGGTAAAGCTCACGGGCTCTGCAACTGGCTTGTCTAGACACAGCGTTCAAGAAGAAAATGCATTATGGTTTGCGGCCCAGAGTTTGGGACACCTGTTTAAAATGCTAAAGACACTAGCAGCTGCTGCAACCTAATTCCAAGTCATGGGCAAAGGCTTGGAGATCTTACACCTTGACCGGGTGGGTCAGTGAACATCAGAATGGAGCTCTGAGGGAAGCAATGACACCTCTTTTTTGGAAGGCTTTAAAACCACAAAGGATTCTTTGAGGGGCATAGACAGAAGAAGTCCTCAAGGTCCCGTTGAACACCCGACTTTCCCTTTCTAGGCTACTCTGCTGCTCTAAAATAGTAAATCAGCCCATCTGGTCTCCCTTAACCCCATAAGTGCTAGATGACCAGCTGGAAGGTCATTGGTGCCATTGTCACAAAAACACATGGGGGAATAGCACACTGCCTTGCGTACATTTGCTGAAGCTCTTTATCATTCATTTCTCCTATAGACGTGCGTCATTAAGCAGGCCCAAGATTTCCTGAACTTGGGGTTCATCCGCTGCTATCGTTGTGCCTTTAAAAAATATTTTACCTCTAAAGGCACACAGATCATTGGAGGCCAAGTCATGACTCAGATGAGTTGCTAAAGAAAGTCTCTAGGGACCAAAGACCCTGTGGTTTGTCCAGACATCTTACGAGAAGCTTCAGCAGGGCATCCCCTCATGGTCCCGGCTTTAGAGAGGGTCCCACTGACCATGCAGTGATGAAATAACCCCCTGCCTCCCTTATCTCCGCAGGAAATAAAGCAAGAGGAGGAGGAGAGACTCATTCTGGAGAGCAACCCGTTGGAGTGGACGGTGACTGACGTGGTGAGGTTCATTAAACTGACAGACTGCGCCCCCTTGGCCAAAATATTTCAGGAGCAGGTACGGTGGTTCTGTGGTGTATTTGCAGTTCTTAATATGAGACTCTGGATCTCAATTAAACCTTCTGTTTTACCTGGCTTCCTGTGACACAGCTTTGGTAGGGAAAGGGGATGTTTCCTCATTATATCTGTGGGTAGGGAGTGGAAGTCTGGGGTCCACACATGGTCTCCACCAGTACCTTCTTGGGGGACTCTCTGGCCAAGTGGAGATGGAAGTCTCAGTCCTCCACTTGACCTTCTCAGACACTGTGCTCTGGGACTAGGGGACTAGTGCCACCTGGCCATACTGGAAGTCAGGGACCCCCCCTCCGTCTCTGCCGGCATGGGTAGGGTAGGCCGCTTTGTCCTGCAGTGGAACAGTCAGTGTCTAAAAGATTTTGTCTCCCTGGGCTACCCCTTCTCCAGTCCTTCGGCTGGGGAGAGCAGGCCGCTGTTCGGCCTCTTATGATCTCTGCCCACTGGCTTCTCGGGGTTCCCAGCTTCTTTAGCGATGTCTTGCCTGTAGGAGGCAAACATAAAACCCACAGCACTCAGCACCCTGCCATAACTTGGGTCCCACCGCCCCAGCTGGTCTACCTTCTCTCCACCTTCAAATTCTTCTTAAGTTTGTTTTATTTATAACATCCAGGGCTTTTGCTCATACTTACTGGTAGACGCAGGGGAAGGTGTGCTGACTCTGTCTTCCCAGAAGTAGTTTTCTGTACATTTTATTTTATTTCATGCAGCTTTCATCACTGTTTTTTCCTTTCTTCCCTCTGGCTTTGTAAAATATTTTAAAACCTATGGGGTGTTAGGTGGGTATTGTGCTAATGAGGGATAAATACAAAAACAATCGATATAATCTATACCTTATAGGAATTTTAAGATTAGCTGGTGAAATGGCTATAATCAGCTAAAATGTAAGAGATGACATAATGAGCCATAGGATAGGATTTCTTTCATTTACATTTCTCTCAAATTAACATGCAAACAAATTGCTATTCGCTAGACACATACCACCTTGCAGACCTCTCACTAGTCTTCCGTAAGAAGTTCAAAAGTTTAAGCCTGTGAAGCGTGTGCTGCTGTGTTTGCTTAATTTGTAGAAGTTTCTTGCATCGTGTCACAGTGTTGTAAATATCTGTCTCTCAAGACCCTGTACTGTTTTTAAAAAATAGTTTCCCATATAATAAATTAAAAGTATGTCTATCCACTCTTTTTTTAGATTATACAGACCGATAGTCTAGATAAAGGGTAATACAAACAGTAAATCAGGAAGAAAAAAGAAAGGCCTCTGATTTCCCATGCCCCCAGTGAATTTCTCAGATTTTCTCCCAAGTTTATCCTAATGTAGTAATGAACTGTGAAAAGCAAATTAATATGATTCCCAGCTCCTCCCAGGGGAGAGTGGTTCTTAACATTCAAAGGACTCCGACTGGCCATTAGAATCTTTTGTAGACAACCAGTAAGCACCCCCTGAATGAAGGACTGGCAGTGGTGAGAAGGCTCTCTGACTGCATGTCTTCTCCCAGCAACACTTAAAAGCAGACAGATGGGGAAAAGCTTCATTAGACCTAAGGAACCTGGGTAATTAATGTGTCCCCTCACTTAAAATACACAAACAGAAAAGAAAGAGAATTATAAGAAATGTGAGGACTTACGTGATTTGGGGCATGCTGATAAGCTATGTCTCTGTCTTGAGAGTGAAAATACAGCAGAACTTTGAAATCTTGCTAAAAGCATTGCATTCAAATACATGACGAGTGCCGATGACACGGTTTAATGCGTGTATCTATTCGTGCGCGTGTGCATTCGGCACGCACCGACGGAGCGCCCGTTTGGGCCTTGGCAGTCACAAGGCCCACGTAGAAGGTAGCTTCCTATGCTGGTCTGAAGTTCTGTGTTTGTTTTGTTTTAGTCCCAAACGCCCAGTTTTAACTGAGAAATGTTTTCCAGTTAGTCCTATCCCCGAACAGAGGACGGACCTCTCCTGCCTAGATGTCGGGTTGTCTATGGGAGTTCAAGGCCATTTGTGCTGTGGAAGGTTAACAGGCTCATGTGCTAATTTCTTTTATAAGTTCCTAGTAATACGCAAGCAAGTAAAACCAAAGCTGATTTGGGAAAAAGGCTAAAATACTGCTTATGCTAAGTCTTCCTCAGTTTAGTTCTTCTGAGCCCTGTCTGTAACGGCATCTCAGAAGGATTCATGCCTTCCCAAGCTAAGGCTTCTAAGAAGTGAAGTGTTCCTGGCATGTTACCACTTCTAGAATCAAACAGTGGGCAGGGCCCACTCTTCAATTGCTCTTCTCACGCTAGTTAAAATCTTGGCCCTACTTACCTACTTATTTATCATGTAGAGAGAAAAATAGGTGGACTTTAATTGATAATAACCTTGTTCCCATTTAATTTTAAATTTCACACTAGGCCATTTCACCTGTCGCAGTGAAAGGCTGTCGCCCGCTGTGCTGTCTGAAGTACGTGGGCACTTGAGTCTTTTTCTGCTCAATCAGACCTTTCATTACTAATTTTCACTAATTTGTTCTTTCATCTTTGAGCCTGAATGCCATGGCCGTGATTGGTGGGGGACCTCCAGGGGGTCAGACCAGGCACTGGATGAGGGTTTAGATGACCTGGAAGGAGCCCGGGGCCTCCGTTCACCGGCGAGTGACAAACCTCACGGGGCGCGGGGTGGTGACAGTTGTGTGAACCCACTCCTCTGGATGCCGTGAATTCAGAGACTCTCATCATCACCAGGAATATTTCTAAAAATTTCAAACTTCCCATTATTGGAATACATGGCTTTTAATTCTGAAACATTATGGCAACTGCTTAAAAAGATCTCTGTCATTTCACGCTGTACACACGCACATCCTGTGGTCAAACCCCACACGCCTGCAACTAAACCAACACAAAACTCTCGAATAAAATTTTGCCTATTCATTCACCTTTGATGAACCAGAGACATCTAATGAAGTACCCAAATGAGTGATTTATTTTAATTTAAAAATTTCAAGAGAATTTACAGGTTTACTTCACATTTAGACTATTTCCTCCTCTTTCTACTTCTGTAAACCTGCATGTTCCCACGAAGGAACTGCCAAGTCCTGTACTGACCTCTATATCAAAAGAATAAACTTAATTTTACCATGTGTTCAGCATAACTTTGATATTGTGTATTTTATTATAATTCATTTTCCAAAAATTAGTAGCCCATTTATGGTAATTCTGTTTCAAACATGACAAGTGATTTGCCAGCAGTTCTGAATTATATGAAAGCATATTTGTAAAAATTAAATTAACTGTGAGGTCTGTTCCTACAAAATCAATGAAAAAAAATAATAACTTTTTTCAAACCAGAATAAAAACTACATATGAGAGCACCTGCAGGGTGGGATTCCGGCCTCATCCCTTGACTCTGTGCAGGATTGTGTGTTAGGATTTTGCCCAGTTTTGCTTCCGCTCACCCGCCTCTCCCTCCCATGGGGACCCTCGAACGGTTGTTGGTTATGTGCAGCCTGCAGCATGAGTGACACATGGAGGGGAGACACGTCAGTCAACCACATTTGACATCTCTGCGCCGCCGCCGTTGCTCTTCCACACCAGTGACAATCTGATGGCCAGGTCGCTAAATCTAGTGCCTTTCAACAGGCAGCATGACACTTTGGTGTTTGGAAATCAGAGGTCTGATTTTATGCTCGGTAGCATATTCTTCTCAAAATAAGAGCGTGCCAGAGCTCTGTGTTACCTCATCAGGGAAGATGGAGAATGAGGTGAGAACCCGGAGAGGACAGCCGGAGGCCCTGAGATGGCTCAGTGCAGACAACACGTATGTTAACCACTCCTCCCACCTCAGATATCAGGCCCAACTCTTGTCAGTGCTTCCCAGATAAAAAGCTGGTGTGAAGGATCACTGTAATGAATCAGATGGCTTAACCTTAAACCACCCCCACCCCGTATCTTCATCTTCCTGCCAGTAGGAATGTCTCTGTAGACAAAGTTCAGCTGTGTTTCCCCTCAGGATTTTAGTCCCAGATGTGCAGGGGCTTCCACGCGGGCACTGTGAGACCCACGAGACACGTTAACCTGCTCTTAGAGGGAAGCTCAGACACACGGGCTCGATTTTACCCATCCAGGTTGCCCACATTTGAAATTCAGGCTGCGGGGGATGGGTTTTTCCCCACCCCCCAACTGTGGCCTCAAAACAGAGACCTCCTGTAAACTTTAGGCACACTCCCCTTGATTTCTACCAGCCGTAAATACTATTCTGAATTTTGTGTTTCTTGTGCTCTTGGTTGATTTTCTCATCTATTTTTACAAGGTAGCACACTTTCTACTAGTAGTGTAGGGAGTTCCCTTTACAATACACTTTCTTATTGTCAGACCTTAATTTTTGTGGGTATAAAATTTTATTGTGTTTGGGACCTAATTTGCATTTCCCTGATTCTTGAGGAGGGTATTCTTACCTTACTCATTCCTTGATCCCTTAATAATTACCTTAATAATTCCTGTTCCTTCAGGCTTGAGTTTAGGCATCACCTGACCTCCATAGCCGCCCTCGACTCCTGTAAGTTTGGCTGCCCGTTCTCTTTGAACTTGAAGCTCAGTGCCCATACATTTATCTTTCTGGATCGCGTAACGGTCTGTTTGTTTGTCTGCGTCCCTTGAGATTTGTTGAGCCTGACTGGAAGGATGGAGGAAAATCTTTGTTCAGTGTGACACCCCCCAGACTATCGGAGTGTGCTGGCGCTTAGCAGGTGCTCAGTAAATGCTCGTTGAGTGAGTGACATCCTTCGCTTAAAAGTGGCGCCTGCGCATGGCAGCCACCTTAACGGAAACGGTCTGTAAAGAGTTCTATTTATATTTTTAGGGCTGAGCTTCCATTGTAATTGATTTTCTGTGTCCAAGGATGGCCATCGTGACTAAGTGTAGATGTTCAAAGCTGAGCTACAATTTTCTTCCAAGTTGATTATCAGAAAACGATGATTCTAGTTCCAGTGCTGTCTCTACCTAGCTATCTTTTCTGGCATTAATTTCCATCTTTAAGAAAAGCTTCCATCTCCTAAAATAAGTTCAGGTCTATTCTGTCTCGTTCCGTTGATTTCATTGAAGCTAATGATTAAGCTTCCTGCGTGTAGTGTTATACATTAGTCTTCCCCAGACTAACATTCATACACATTTTGGTTTTTTGCTGTAGACATTTTCAAGACAGCCAGATAAAACAGTTTAATAAAATGAGTACCTGTGTGAAATGCATTGAGTCTGCGTGGCTTGTGGTAGACCTGGGCACACTGCTTCCCCGAGTGGCCGAAGCTCTGGTGTGCTGGGCTTCACTGACACTGTCGCTCCACCACTGAGTTTGCCATGACCTTGGGCCTGCAGTCTGCCAGAGCCTCAGTTATTCTCTCTGGGATATGAAGAGCATCCTGGTGAATGGAAAGAGGGGCTGCAGTTCCACTCAGTTACCCAGTTAAACATCTACATAAATAAACCCAACTTTTACAGAACCAGGAGAGTCGAGGGACAACTATATTTAGTGGTGATCCTAAAGCTTTGAAGTGAGCCTTTGTACCCTTCTTCCTGAAACCTGTTGTGCAGTTTCACCGTCATTTAATGAACATTGTCCCTGTGGGGCCCCTGTGTATAGACAGAGAAGGACTAAACAAGACAGAAGTACAGGTGGCACCTCCTTCTGAACGATGTAGGTGTGTGGATGTAGGTGCCTGCGGGGCGCGCATGCATGTGTGTCTAAACACTTGAGTTTTCCTCCATGAAAATTGCGCTGTGTCATTGGCACATTTTTCTCGCATCTTCTTGCCCATTCAGATGGTGGAATGGTAGACCCTGGCAGGGAAGAGAGATTTTTCTTTTACCAAAGAGCACTTTTTTCGTGCTCCCATTAGGTCACAGTAGAGCGTAGGAAGGACTAGGCCCAGGGGGCGGTGGGGAGGGGGTGCTCTCCCTACAGGGGGCAGTGAGCTTGGGAAAGATGATTTCCTGCAGCAGCTCACCTGTTCCAGCTCTTCATCCTCACGAGCCTAGGCATGTGCGTTTCAGAGCAGCCAAAATTTTTTTAGCCAAAAGAATGTGTTAATCAAAAGATGAGACAGCCCTCGAGCCAGCCGGCTCTGTCTGAGCTCTTGGGAGGAAAGGGGAGCAGCCCCCACGCCCTTGGCCCCAGGGCAGAGGCTGCTGTGACAAACCTGGCTGCGCGCTGCCTGGACTCTAACCTGCTTTATTTTCCAACAGGACATTGACGGTCAGGCGCTCCTGCTGCTGACTCTTCCGACGGTGCAGGAGTGCATGGAGCTGAAGCTGGGGCCTGCCATCAAGTTATGCCATCAGATCGAGAGAGTTAAAGTGGCCTTCTACGCCCAGTATGCCAACTGACTCTACCCTCTTGGCGATACAGTGTCTCGGGAAGGTTTTCAGGACTGGAACTTTTATTTTTCCCAGATACATTAGATGGTTCATGCACAGTCAGCGGAAAGCAAGAAGCATGAAGGGTCTCCTTCCTCCACCAGCCCGTTCCATAGTTCCATGTTTTTAAAACACACACCAGGACCACCACAGTGGCCTCTGGAGAGTGTAAATTAAAGTTCTGTGTTAGACCCTGTGGGATATGAAGAGCTTTTTTGTGTATCCACATCGCGCCTTTCTCCCACTCCGAATCAGGCAGCTGCCTTTGAACAAGGTTCTGAACCAAGGTCCGCATTTCTTTGAAAACACCTCAAGGTGCCGTTGATGTCTTTTTCAGTGTGACCAAGGAGGTCGCCTGGCTGGTAGTTTTTTTTCTGCTCATTCTCAGGCGCATTGATAGATGTCTCTTTCATACCAATACATGTGTGGCTGTGGCTGCGTGGCTGTCACCACAGTTTTGATCTTGTTGGCAACTCATTTCTCAAACACAACTGTAGGCGGTGCTTCAGGATACAGTTATAAAAAGATGGGCTAACCCTGCATCGCCTGTCAGAGGTGCCTTTTAGGAAGGACGGGGAGCAAAGGAAGGTGGCATGTCATTGCAGTGAGACGGTTTTTCGTGAGTAATGGACTAGAAAGGACGTCTCTTTGCAGGTTCTTTTACGGAATCTCAGATATCTCTAATTCCTGATTTCATTGCGACCACATCGGGGAGGGACTTCGTCGGTCTCTTGGGAAATGTTGAGTTATATATGGAAGGAAAAGCGTAATTTCAGACAGCAGGAGTGGGAAGAGATTTGAGACAAGCTTTTTACAAAGCAAATACTTCCCCTTAGGTCCTCTTTGAATGCCACCTGCATTAGGTCCGGCCCTGGCATGCTCATTTACAGTGATCCAGTGGGTGCCGTCGAGTGAGCACTGGACCTGGAGTCAGCCCAATCTTTTCCTGGCATGACTAATGACTAACTCTCTGATCGTGGGTGACTCTGAGTCACTCTGCACCTCATTCCCACAAAGTGGCAGGTTGGAACCCTTACGACTGCAGCCGTGAGCACACGTTCTCATGTCCATCCTGCTCCTGCTAAGGGAAGAATCCAGATAGACTGGCCAAAATGAGAAAAAGAGTAAACGAAAAAGAAGGGTGTCGCTGCAGCTTTTAACTCTGTCACTCCCGCACTTCACTCTGGCTTTGAGGTCTTTGGACATTTCTTGGGTGATGTTCATTCAATCAGTGAAGTCATTTGCAGAAAGATCTGCAGCTCTGAGAATTGGCTGGTTTTTGTAGCAAGCACTTCATGTGTGCATACCCCTGAGTGATCCTGTTTTTTATATATATATATTATATATATATAATATATATATAATATATATATTTTCAAACCCAAATGGACTGTTACATTCTGTTACCGTAGTTTCCCATAAGTTTTTAAACTTATGCAAAGGAATCAGACCTTCAAATTGTTCAGGAGTGAACACGAAAAGCAGAGGCTGCGCACCCTTCTGTACCTTTGGTCCTGTAATTACCTTGGTCTTTTCACTTTGATTAGTCTCAACAATTCCAGTCATACCATGTGGGGGTGGGGTCTTGTTAGCTGATCATAGTTCTGCTACATTTTAAGGCAGGATTGTCAGATCTGGAAAAGTTTGATTGCTAATGCTAATCTGTACTAACATTCTGACACTGGTCCAGATGAAAATGGAAAACAAATATTTTGTAGTTGGAGACACTTTTGTCTCCCTGTAGCTCATTTCTACAGTCCATTTTTAAACATTTGACAAATGCATTTGCCTGGGGACCCCTGATGGAAGGACCGTTCTCCTTGGCTGTGCTGGTGGGCACCGTCGTAAGGAAGGAAGTGTCTGTGGTGACTCACGCTTGGCTCGAAGTCCACTCTCTCTTCTAAGCGGAAGTTCCGACCCCTCTCTCAGTTTCCCACCCCTGCCTTCTCAGCCACGTGCTTTTGGCCTTAAATGCTTGGTCTGGTGCAGCTAACCTCTGTCCAAAAGCTGGAAAGGGGACCCATTTCTAGACGCTGGCGTTCCCCCTGCGCTGACTCAGTTAGGATCCTTCACCGTGGCCTTTTCGGACTGAGCGCTTTCCGCTGCATTTGAAATGGGAATGAAGAAATGTGGCAGCTACAACGCAACATCATGCTTTCAGAACGAATGTCACCTTCTCGTGCCCTTTCAAAGGATGGCACGGAGGAAGAGGTGCTACATTGAAATACATCTTCTGCGGAGGTTCTCGGGAGCCTCCCGGAGGAGCTAGAAGGCTTGCGCTAGGCAGCCCAGACAAGACCTGGCCACCATTGCTGGCGAAGCTTCCTGCTCCCCTTGGGCCCAGATGCCCAGGACCCTCCTCACCTTCTGTCTCTCTTTGTGCTTCTGCTTTGCGTCTGTGAGGAGGTGGCTGCCACCAGAAGCAGAAGGCGGCCAGCTCTGGCGGGTCACCGTGAAGGGCGTCCGCTGCCGTCTCCCGGCCCTTCTGAGAGCCACGATACATTTTAGGACCAAGAAGATGCTCTCACTCTCGGCGTTGCCAACATCCTCCTGAACTTGGGTTCTTTGGGAATTTCCTTGATGGTGCGTATAACTACACACCAGCAGCAGCTGGGCTACAGAATTGTAAGGTGATGTTCGTTTCTCTATGGGAGTCACCTCTCACCAGCTTCTGTCTTAGAAGTAGGGCCATTTTACTTAGAAGTAAAGGAACATTTTACTTTATTGTTACTGTGGCTCTTGGGGCAGGAAATACTGATTTTATACCTATAAACCACCCCCATTCCCCCAAACCACAGCAGTCCCTAAACCAAGTGTTTCTTGGTTAAAACATTCCTACAGGCGATGCCCCCCCTCCCCCACTGCACAAACTGTGGTCTCTCTGTCTCCCTGATAATACTTGGGGATCAAAGTCCCGTCCTCTCTGTACCTGGATCCTGCATGCACCATGCTGCTCATTGTCTCTTGGAACAGCCGAAAAGCGTGTTTTCCCTCTCCTGGCCAAGCAGACACTTTACAACCTGGACGTGTGTATAACTTGAGAAGAGAAATGCCATCTCATCTTCAATAATAAAAGTCCATCATTTGATTCCACTCTGTTGGAGCTTGTTTCGAAAACTAATGGAGATTGTTTCAGCCCCTAACTTCTTGACTTCATATGTAGTGTGTTGGGAAAATACTCCACAAAAATTAAGCATAAAAAACTAAAAAGGGCAGGGTACAACTGGCGTAACAGAACTTCTGTGCTTTTCAAAAAAATAAGACAAAGACCAGTTCCCTTTCACCATGGAGTTAGGTAGCATGGAGAACTCATTCATTACTTTTGAAATTAGGTTCATTTGATCAAAGTTTGACTCACACACGGTGTTTGAGCTGTACATCTATTAGGTTCCTTTACCTTATTTGATCATATTTCAAAGATTATTTCCTGTGTTTGCTTTGATTTGTTCCTCAATCAATTAAAATGACTCAAGCGTTTCACACTGCCACCTCTGACCCTTCCTGCAGCTTCTACAAGGTTGATTTTGATCAGACTTTGAAGACTGGTCTCAGTTTCCTAATTTGTCTCATAGAATTTTGAGTGTTGTATCAGGCAAGTTCTGAGATTTGCCTTTTATCTTGTACTAAACACCCTTTCTAAGAGCATTCCTCCCTCCATTGTGGAAGCACTATTGGTTTTCATACTTCTTTTGTAGAACCCCCATTTATATGTATTTCTGTATATAGAACTATAAAAACAGTAGCGTTAAAATCTTTGTTGTGGTCTGAACATCATTATGGCTTTTTGGTTAAGATGGTGAACGTAGGCTCCAAGTACTCTATTCTGTCTTTAGAAAGCTGTGATCGCGTGTGCAATTATTTGAAAGGAAAAATTGTAAATTAAAGTATCAGTCGTTTTTAAGAATGAACTCGTTGGAGAGAGAACATACTGCCCATGTCGCTTTGGTGCAATAACTAAATGGCAATTATTACAGTCCAGTGATTCTTTTATTTATTCACTGTCCTTTTCTGTTCAAGGGATTTCTAGAAATTGCTTTACTCCCTTTAACTTGATTGAATTTTTAAGTTGATTGATTCTCATAGCTTTTATCACTAGAGTTGGTTTACAAATATCCAAACCATGATACAGTAAAATCGAATTGGGCTATTTTTGTCCCACTTCTGTTACCTAAAAATTGTAATTGCTGACACCTGGTGCTGCCTTGGGCTTTGGTTGATAAATAACTCAAGCAGTGTCCTGAGCTGCAGACTTTCCATCTTACTGCTTTTGTTTTAAATGGCCAGGATTTGGTACCAGTGAGTGTGTAGGTCTTGTCACATAACCAAGCAGTGTGGTGCTTCATATGGGCTGAAGAGAGGCATTGAAGAAAAAGTAAGGTTTTGGGACAAACTGAAAATCATCTTATGATGGGAAATTAAAGGCAAAAATTTTTAAATGACAGAAAAAATAATCATGTCATTTGTTGAAAATGGGAGCTAGCATGATATCTGGAAGTGTAAACTGTCCCTAGTTGTGAATGTCAAGCACCCTTTTACTGTTTTGCATTCCAATTTGAATAGTTTGTATTGAAATTTGATTCATGTATCTTGTGTATGTTTTGGTGAGTAAAAGGGAACATTGGGGTTTTTACTTTTGAGATGTGCAGGGCAACGGGCATGTTTTTTGTTTGTTGTAAGACTGTATTCTGTATATATGTTTTCATGTAAATAAATGAAAATTATATCAGAGTTATATTTTAATTTTTATTCTAAATGAAAAATCCCTTTTTACTTGAAAAATTGTAAGCCGCATTGTTAATAAAGTAAAAATAAATTCTATGGTGGTGTTTGTTTCATTGTGTTGAAGGTTATTATTTTTAGAGTTTGCATCAGAATTGATTTTTTCTTTGTTCCTTGACATGCACTAAAATATGTTGCAGAGTTTTAATAACGATGACTCACAACCCTGTGTTACTTTTCAGGGTCACCTGTTAGCTCTGGAACATTTTATTCACGGATCTTGTGTTTACTCTTTTTATTAAAACATTATATCTTCACATGATTACCTCTAGCTTCCCCATTTTCAGTGCCTTAAGTTATTCTATGATTTCCTGGGGCATTAGTAGAAATACTGCTTTATGTCCACAGGAGCGATAAGTAAATAACCATGTCTGCACTCATCATCGCCCTGCAAGTGCCACCAGTGGGCCTTAGGTATCTCAGTTGGAAAAGGAAGAGGTCCCCTTGCCACCGTGCCCCGTTGCGGGGGTCTCGGAGGCAGATCGTGCCCCTTCCCTCTCTGCCACACAGACAGGTAGCTTGACCTAGAACCAGATGCAAGGTGAAGGGGATTAGGAGGTATTTAGGGAAAGGGGGTGGGGGGGCCGCACATTTCTCCTAAACGCAGACTTTCTCGAGCCTCTTAATATACTTTTGCCCTGCTGACAAGTTCTGCATATAGACATTTTTGTTTCATTTTTAATGATGGAAGACTTTTCTCCTAGTAAATCTTGAACATTGAAAAGAAAGCCCAAGAGGGCACACAAAAATGGGAAGCATGGTACTCATTTTCTCAAAATATACTAGAGGCAAATTGGTCAAGGGTTCTCTGGCTGAGTAAGGACAGCCATTGTGTTTCTATTTGTAATGAAAATCTGTGATGACAAAGAAATTTAAAGGATGAGTGTATAATAAAGTGACAACTAAATGCTTTTCCAGCACTTTCCTCGCCTGAACACCATGGAACGTTGCCTGCAGGTGCAGGCGCTTTGCAAAATGACATTCTGAAGATGTGCCCCCACCCATCACGATATTGAGACAGGTCTCAGCACAGCCTGGACTGGGAGCGAGCAAGCCCCGGTCTTGGAAGGGCAGTCCACATACCAAGAGAATTACAGGATGTGACTAATGTCCACTGACAAAAGCTGGGGAACCTACGCGTGGTAGATGTTAGACAAAGCAACTAAGACTGGATATGGGAAATTCAGGACACTGGGCATTTACCTGTAACGTGAGACTTAATATTCCTGTGAGGAGGACTTAGAGCCAGTCTAAGGATTACCTGGGATGGTTCCCAGATGTTGGCCTACAGTGAACAAGATGGAAATTCCAGACCGTCCTCTGCCTTGTACTGAGAAAGAAGTCAGAAGACTGGAAGTATAAGGGATGTAATTGTAAAACAGGGCTGCTCTTTTTTAGGATACAGTTTGCCAGGACATTGGACTCATGCTTCCCCTCTTGGGAAAAAAGAGAGGAAGAAGGCATCTTCTTCTCAGCGTCGGAGGGTTAGATGCCACGGACTGCGTGAGTGCCTCTGAGCGGGATTGATGGCGTTGAGTCAGGGAATGCATGTCCCCAGACTGCTCAGCATCCACTGCCTCCCAGCCTCACAGATCCTCTGTGCGCAGCCCCAGCCACTGCGACAGTGACGTCCTCTCCCACCACCCCAGCCGTCTTGGCTGCCCCCAGGGTGACGGCCAGCTCCTGCACATCGTCTCACGCCTGCCATGGAGGCAGCCACAAACACCCTGGCACTCAGAACCCGTTGCTCCGGGCCCAGCAAAGCTCTGATTTCTCCCATCGTTATGGACCCAGTTGAGGGACGAGGTGCCGGGCTGTGGAATGCAGCTGCTTCAGGTGACAGAACTTCAATGTACTAGGAAGCTCATGTCCCAAGGGCAAACTTTGATCAAGGACGTAGCCAACAAATCAACCCCTTTGCCATCCTCTCCAGTGGGGGCTTCCCCGCATTCGGCGGTGTGTATGGCCTGTCCAGAGACATCCCACGGTGCAGACAGCGACCCGTGCTCCCTGTGAAATCATGGCCAGCTCTACAATGAACTAATTTGCACTGATTTTCCCACCTTCCAGGCCTAGCTTCCCTGAGCCTGGGATTCCACCACTGAAGAATCCTCTTGTGAACTTGTTTTCTAGGGAACTAGCCTGAAAGAGGAGGTAGCCATTATTACACTAGCATGGGCGACGTGCAAACGATGAGGACAAAATATTCTGGTGAAATGCAGTTGGTATCTGGAGCCTGGGAGACCTGCCAGCTCTGTGTCATTGGGACTGTTTGTGACAGGAATCCTCTTTGAATTTAAGACATGGGGTGTAAATTCAAATTTAAAATACTCTTCCTGGTTATTCAATTAATATATGTACATTATAGAAAATTTGGAAAACAAAGGAGCAATTATTAAATTGACTCATTATGTCATTATGTTCAACTACCACTTTATCATATTTTATGTATATTTATAACATAGCATTAAAGTCAAGCTGTTTATACCATCTAAAATTTTTTCACTAACGGTTTTTTTGTAAACTGTTACAAAAAACTGTTTTGTAAACTCTGGGGTGGAGTTCATGTTTTTATATGTCTAATATTTTTATTTAAAGCATTTCAATAATTTTAAAAATAATTCCACATAACAAATGTTACACCCAACTTCTGAAAATATTGTTTTGCCATATTTACTTTGGATTTATATATTTTATAAAGTCTTTTTTTTAAAGATTTTATTTATTTATTTTTAGAGGAGGGGAGGAAGAAAGAGAGGGAGAAAAGCATCAGTGTGTGGTTGCCTCTCCCACACAACCCAGGCATGTGCCTTGACTGGGAATTGAACTGGCGAGCATTTGGTTCACAGGCTGGCACTCAATCCACTGAGCCACACCAGCCAGGGTATAAAATCTTATAGATGTAGTTGAAAACCCCTCTATTCCCTGATTCTATTTCCCAACCTCTCATCCTAGTGGTAACAGTGATTCTGATTTGAGTGTTTTTTTTATTTCTAGGTGTTATATAACCACTGTAGATAACAGTGGTTATACAGTGGTGTTAATGCACACCACCATTTCTGGGTCTTTAACATGTTAGTGAAGTGTCATGCTATTTGCATCATATTGTAATTCGCTCTTTTTGCTCAACATTATTTTTATGAGATTTTTACATGTTAATATTTGTCTCATTATTTTTACTGCTGCATAAATTCAATGGAATATATTATGATTTACTTGTCCATTCTATTCTGTTGGACCTTTTCAAAACTGAATTTATTGGAGTGACATTGGTTCACAAAACCATATAGGTTTCAAGTGTACAATTCAATAAAACATCATTTGCACACTGTAGTATGCACCCATCGTTCCAAGCCAAAATCTCTTTCCGCTCTCATTTTCTGCCCTTTGTCCACCTCCCCCTACCCCCACCCTCTTTCCCTCTGGCTATAACTACACTGTTTTCTGTTATGTATGTGTGTTTTTAAAATTAATCCCTTCACCTTATTTCATTCAGTCCTCCAAACCCCACGTCTATCCATGCTGTCATAAAAGGTAAGATTTCCTTTTTCCAGCTGTGTAGTATTCCATTGTATAAATGTACCACAACTTTTTTTCCACTCATCTACTTGACATTTATGCCATATCAATTGCTTGTTTTGCAAATTTGTTTCTCTACATTGGTTTTGTCCTGTTACTTTATGTTGTCCTTTGTTATTCAGAAAGGCTTTAATTTTAATTTGCTTTAATATACTACTCTCTTTATGATTATTGCTTTTATTCTCTTGTTTAAGAAAATTCTTCCACTCTGTGATCTCTTACATTTTCTTTTAAAAGTTAGTTTTACTTTTCCCAATCTCTCTAACATACACATATATTTAGGTTGGCATTTCCAGTGTTATACTCCTGCCCTGTGAGACTCATCTGTGCCTCACCTACTCCCGGTACTTGATGGTGTTTTTAATTACTGCCAATCTGACGGGTATGGAAATGGTATGGTAATGGGTGGAGTGAGGCAGTTAAATTGTCCTATTCTGATCGCCCAGGAATCCATTATTTCCCTGCTGACCTGCCATTCCACTCATGTCACACTTTACTTGTACCTGTACGTGTAGGTTTGTAGCTGGCTCTATATCCTGTTTCACTGATCTCTTTGTCTGTCCCTGTGCCATTACCACACTAAGTACTATGGCTTCATAATAACCCTTGATACTTGGAAAGGGAAATCTCCCCATGTTATTCTTATTCAAAATTGTCTTGGCTATTTTTGACATATCCTTCATTATGAATTTTAGGCACAACTGTTGAATTCTACAGAAAACTCTGTTAGGACAGTGGAAATGCAGTAAATTTATGGGAAAATTTAGGGAGCATGGCTTCTCTGATCCTGTTGAATCTTTCTATCTAGAAGATGGTGTGAGTCTTTCTTTAGCCATGTCTTCTATAACTCCTTCAATACAGCCATGATGTTTTTCTTCATAGAAGCCTTATACATATTTTGTTAAATATATTACCTGTATATTTTTAGCTACCTTTTTTTCTATAATGTCTTGTTCACTATTAGTGGGAAGTCTGTTGATGTGTATGCATTGATAGTCTATCCAGAATCTACAGTGAACTCAACTGAAAGAAATTTCCATCTTGAATTTGTGGTCTTTTTTTTTTTTAACATTAACTGATTTTTATGGTTTTGGGATTTTTGTTTACTTTGAGTGGGAAGTATTTATTTATTCTCTCCTGCTTATTGAATTAATGATTTTGCGTGTTCCTCGCATCCCATAGACTGAACAGAGCCAGGTCTTATGTGGCTGGGGAGGGAGCATTCCTAACCCATGGTGGCACTGAGGCCATTGCTGATCCCCTCATAGAGCCAATGGTCAGTTTATTTCACTTTCCCATGGTTAAACTCTGTCTTCATCCTTCTGCTTTTCCAAGTCCATCCGCTAGGACCAGCCTTGCTTCGCAGTTGGAGAAGGGTCTCCACAGGCCTTGGCTTCAAGCCCTGAGCCTAGCTTCTGCCCCATCTCTCATGGAGTAACTCACACCACAAAAACAGAGCATCCAGTGACAACTGTTTGGCTCCTGCTTCAGAGCCCAGCAAGCCTGTGGCCTTAGCCCTTCTTACCACTTTGTGTTTCTACACTTTTCCTGGTCACTGGAGACGTTCACCTTATTTTTTAGTTCAGCCGTGCCTCCGTGATTTTCTTTCATCTGCCATTGTTCTGTGTTTAGAACAGAAGAGATGTGTCCAGGTTTAAACTTGCAGAGCCATCTTGAATAAGACTTCAGATATTACCTTTAACGAAAAAATTCCAAGCAGCAGGTGATATTAGAGCATGTTCTGAAAATGAAGCTAACTTTTGCATTATTCAGGCTATTTAGAAATGAGATTTTTAGCGCGTATGAAAATTCATATTGGCATGGGGTTCATTTAAGTTATAATTCCCAAAATGCTCAGCTGGTTGACATTTCTAAATGTCTCTTCTGCATAGTTTAACTCTTAGTAAAACCTCATGGTTTGAAAAAACTGCTTTGCATATTCTCCCCTCTGACTCCTTATCATGAATCCCTAGTGAGAGGCGTGGAGCCGGACCAATGTAAATGTGAGAATGGGTCAGTATTGGTCCGTACTGCACTCTGACAGTGCTTGTACCTCCCCTCCCACAATTGGAGCAGAGCGATCCATTCTGTCCCCTCTGCTGGCATGGATGATTAAGTACTGACACTGTCAAAATACAGACATTTGTGCTACATGCCACCTATCAACTGACTCACTTGAAAAAAGGCATCCTTAATATGTAAATAAGGTCATCTATGCCTTCCTAATAATCCATATGAATGCACTCAAATGGAAACATTTTAAGAGACACTTAAGCTTATGTGAAGCTAATTCTTCTCATAAGAAACCTAAGACAACATTAATTCATCTAACAAAAATGTTCCAGACCTGCTAAGCAGCTGCACGGTGCTAAGTCCATTAGGAAAAATAACAGCACCGTGCGAGGGGCGCTTAAAGGGCAGAAGCTGCCTGGAAGGGAGGGAGCGTGCCCACTGAAATGGCTGTCAAGGAGAACAGGAGCTGACGTGTGAACAGCGCGGGTTCAGGCTGTGGCTAAGGAGAGAAGCGATGTTAATGCTTTTCAGACCCCAGTATGAGGCCCCAGCCCTTGTTACTGGGCTTAAAGTGGGACTTAAAATTTAAATGCCTCCAAGGGTCACCCAGGAAACATGAAGGAGTGCAACGAGCTGGTGGAGACGGTGGGCAACAGGAGAGGACCCACCTCCCTGAGAAGGGGTTTGTCCTCCAGCCGGCTGTCAGTAAGACTGGGGCCAATGGTTGCCTTATCTTCTCATTTTCCGAGAGGCACCAGAAATCTAAATATTTGTGTGAAATCTCCAAATTAGTAAATGCTGGCAAGAAATTCAAACATTTTAAAGATGATGGGTAAGGTAAATGTACATGGCAAGATTCCATGTCACGAGTTCCGGACCTCTGCCTGCTCGTTCTGCAAAGACCTTAATGGGGAGGCAGCCGTCTGGGAACACATTTGCTCATAAATGTGAGACCCTTACTGCAGAGATTTGTGATCACTTTTTCCACGGCAGTAAAGTTTTGATCAATTCGATTGTAGTTAATACACATCAGAATTAAATCTTACCCAATCAAAGGTTTACTCATAAGTGTTCACAGTCAAACAGAAAGTGCACCCAATATTATTTTACTATGTAAGGATGTACATGTGCATGGGTGTTTGGTTTTGGGGCAAGGGTCCCTGGCTCAGGTATGGATTGGTATCACCATTTCAATCCAAGAGGAAAAAGAGGCTGGATAAGAGGATGTATAAGTCTAACCTTCAGGCTTGTGCTCTTAATTTTATGTTTTGCATCAGGTAAATTAACCTCTCTACTTTCCCATTTCTTCACCTGTAAAATGGGAAATAGAATCCTATAATGATTTATACCTAGGGTGTGTTAAACTCTGTGCTAAGAACTTATATAAATTACCTGATGTAAGCCTTACAGTTTCACTATGACTAAGCGTTGTTAGATACCATTTGATAGATGAGAAGACTAAGGCTCAAAGAAACTACACGGTTCACTCCTGGAAGATAGATCTTATATTTAAAATTTCCACAAAATGAATGTGAATACATTTGGAACAAAATCTAAAATGCTACTCAAAACTAAATGGATATTATGTGTCAGCTTCTACAAAGGAACCAACACAAAAGAATAGTTATGTGTAGAGATGGGATTCACTTATTAACTGAGCATCTACTATGCATTCGTGTATTGAGAGATATAATAGAGTAATACATGGGCCTTCCTTGTGTTTAAGGATTTAACAATCAATTAGAAGAACTGAGAGTGCCTAATGAGTTTCAGAGATCTTCACTTTGGGTCAGATCTTTGGAGAACTCAGATATAAACTTTAAGCTCCAGCATTCATTGGCTAGTGATTGTATACGTTGTTTATTCTTATCTCTTAAGTGTTTTTCTGGTATTTAAAATGTTCCATTTTTTCTAATGATAAAGTGGCCTGAACCACAGCATCTGGTGGTAAGTTGTAAAAACATGGCATTTTTGTTGTCCTGGGTTTAAAAATATCAAATCATTTAGTTCTGTATTGTTTCTACTCCCCTTAAAATGTGCTTTTCTTTAAGGCTAAAGGACAAGATACACTTTCTTGTAATACACATGAAACAGCATTTACTCATTCAATTAGCTTGGCAAGCACCCTGCTCTGTGCAAGGCACTATGCTAGTGCCTTAAGTAAAAAGATTCCTTCCATACAGTCATTCTTCCTGAGACTCAGTCTAGCAGCGGGCGGGCATGTGATAGGGGGTGGGGTGCTATGAGCAATGAGTGGGTGCCTTGGAGTCAGGCTGATGAGATTTGATTCCCATTCTGTAACTTGAGCAAGTGACAACATCTGTGTGCCCTTGTTTCATTATTTGCAAAGTCGGGATAATAGTATCTAAGTCATTTGATTGTTGTAAAAAGTAAATGAGATAACACACTCTTAGAAATATGCCCTCAGAAACGCATCGTCACGGACACCACTGTACACGTACACGAATGTCCATGGAAGCATTGTTCATAACAGCCCCAGCTAGTTCATCATTAATGAGCAGAACAGATAAGTCATTCTGGGCATATTCCTGCAACAGGATACCATACAACAATGAAAATTGATCAATTACATCTACATCTGTGTGCAAAAGCATGAATGAATATTTTAAAAAATAATATTGAGTGAAAGAAACTATACAGAACAAAACATGCTTCATGTTCTGGTTCTGTAAGAATTCAGAAACAGGTAAAATCATGAAAATTGAATCATATATCTTTCTGGATGCATAATTAAGGGCAAAGTTATAAAGATGAGCAAGGAATCAATACCATAAAATCAGTATATGATGGTCAGGAAGAGGTGGAAGTCACTGAGAAAGGAAGAGCCAAATTGCCAAGAACCCTTGGGGAGATTTCCAGGCATGTGGGTGAGATCTGCAAATTGAGGGACTTGCCCAAGATCACGCAGCCTGGGCCACCCTCGGCAGCCGGCAACGAGGGGCCGCACTGTGGACATTTAGCAGTTGTTGACTAAAGCTGGAAGGGGCATGATTAAAAGCTTGGGAAGTACTTTTTTGAAGGGAGAAAAGGATGCAAATAGAAAGCACAGATCAAATTATTTCTTGCGTTAGAATCCCAGGATTTCGTTTGGCTGGGAAAGATGGGAGAGTATTCTTGCTCTCGTCTCACCTCCTGGGCCCGCGCGGACACCCGACTCAACTGCGCCCGCAGCTCACGGTGTGGCCTTCACTTGGTAACCGAATACGTTGACGCCGAATATTTCTATCTGGAATCTGTCATTTAGAATGCCATCTTCTATGACAAGCTAAGGGCCTCTCCTCAGAGCAAGCTGTGCAAATCCCATTAGCAACACTAATCACATTTGAGCAAGGGGCTCCTGTGTTTCACTTTGAACATTATACCCTCTCATGTCACTTAGCATGTGATGAGAAACAATTGTGAAAACAAAGTAGTCCTTTCATGGGGACAGGTCCTATGAAAGACCCAAAAGCGAATGCTTTAGTTGGTCCTCTGGCGGCAAGGTCACCCCAGAGGTGATAATGTTTGTTTTCTTATTTTTGTTTTTGCTTTGTTTTATAGAAAAGAACCTTTGGATGCGATTATCAGATGTGCATAAGGAAAGAGGGGGAGGGGTAGCAGCAGCCAGTAACACGTTCATTAATTAATGTGAAACAATTAAATCTAATCACAGGAGCAGGGTACGACTGCTCCAAGTTATCATCTGAAGTCAGTTTTCTCCAAGTTGTGTTGGCTGCAATATCCAATTCCAGAGAAGTGAAACAAAGGTGTGCTCTAATAAAATATCGAAAATTTACTATGCACTCGCCTGTGCCGGGCATTACCCCATCAGGTCTTCGAGAGTCGCCCTGTCTGATTTCAATTCCTTTCCTCACTTTTCATCTTTCTCCTCCCTGCTTTCCTTCCTGGCCCTTATCACTGTCTAGTGTAGTAAAAATTGTGCGTGTTTATCGTCTGTCTCCCGCACTGGAACGTAACCTCCCCAAGGGCAGGTAATTTTGTTGCTTGTTCTCTTCTGCTGTATCTTTAGAATCTGGTACAGAGTAGGCATTCAATTAGTATTTGTTGAATAAATAAACGAGCTGAGATCCTTACATGAATTATAGTGTTGAATTGTAAAAAAAAAAATTCTTTGAGGCAGGGACTATTTTTACCTTTATTTACAGATGTGGAAAATGAGGTTTTGAAAACGAACTTGACCACAATTAGAAAGAGTAAGTGTCAGGGTGTTAGGATTACAACCCAAGTCTCCCCTGGTCCAGAATATTCTTGCTCACTCCTCCAAGAGCCATGAGCTATGTGAATAAGAGCCTATGTTAGAATTAATAAACAGACCCTTTTGTAGCAAGATGTTTCCACCCCATTTTCAGGATGATCCAGCTGTGTTGGAAGGTATATAGTAAAGTTAATACAACATGAGCTATTTCTATCCTAAAAATATCACAAAAATCGCATTTACCAGTGTTCTTAAAAAACAGTAACTCTTAAGAAAACAGCTTAATTCACATTCTACCGATAGAGTCCTTTGCAGTAAGGGCTGGCGAAAAGGAGGCTGAAGATGACTGAACTAACCTTTATGGAGTGGGTACCATGTGACAGATTCTTTATATTTATTATATCATCCGGTCCTGACAACTCTCAAAAACGTGCAATCTGAGGAATATTTCCCTCCTCCACGTTTACATTGTCGGTCCACAGTGCAGGTGACTCTTGAACATTGTGGGGTTAGGGGCACTCATTCCCCCACAATCTAAAGTTCAGTATAACGTTTGACTCTCCGGTCACTTTTGCAGCTGTTATTCAACCAACTGTGCATGGAAAACAGTGTTTTTGATCCTCAGTTGGGAATCTGCATTTGGGAATTGAAAAAATACTGTTTTCCACCTGCGGTTGGTTGAATGTGCAAATGTGAAAACCATGAATCCCCTTATCATTTAATCATTTATTCAATATATTATAAATGCTTTCCCTATATCATGATCTCTCTTGATTAAAACATTAAAAGGTGTAATCATTGACCTCAAGGCACACACATTCTAATGAAAAAATCAGACAGAAGATTATCTGAGGCTAGAACATAGTCTCCTGATTTCTAGTCCAATATAATTTTAATAAAAATGTAGGGCATCATTTTTACTTTACAAAGATCAATACTGATAACTTGTTTTTCTAAAAATAATTTATAATTTTATTTACACCAACATCAAGCATAATTGAATATGCTTAAGTTTTCAAATTGTGTTTGAATTTTATATATTTTATAGATGGCAGATTAATCCCCTAACTCAGAACTAAGATATTACTACCCAGAATTCCAACATCGTCATCTTTATGGACATCATCAAAACATGTATTGAGCATTTATATCTTTTTTTTTTGTCTAAAGGGTGATGGACACACACAATAACATGCTGAAATGCAAATATAAAGCAGGGTTTATGGCTGGGGGGTGGGTAACTTACAGGCAAAGGAATTAGAGCTCACACCATCTCCTGATTTCTTTTTTTTCTCACTTATCTCACTGCGAGTTTATTTAATATAGAAGATGATGGTAAAATATAAGATAGTTTTATATTTACCTGCAAAGTCATTGCCACAAATTATTTCCATATATGCTATTTGCAAAACATTCAAAGTTAGAAGCATAAATAATATTTGGCTTTCAGGAAAATTTCCGATAATAACCCGATGAGAACCAATTTGTATATCTAAAGCCCAAGACTATTTTATTTATTTTTTTGTTTTTTAATGTATAATCTTTATTATATTTTTATATTATCATTTAATCCCCTTACACTCTCCCCCACCAACAATCACTACAAGGCCAAGGTAATCAAAACAGCCTGGTACTGGCATAAAAACAGACACACAGATCAATGGAAGAGAATAGAGAGCCCAGAAATAAACCCACACCTTTATAGTCAATTAATATTTGACAGAGGAGCAAGCACATACAATAGGTTAAAGATAGTTCATTCAATAAATGGTGTTAGGAAAATTGGACAGACACATGCAGAAAAATGAAACTAGACCACCTTCTTACACCACACACAAGAATAAATTCAAAATGGATCAAAGACTTAAATGTTAGACCCCAGACCATAAAAACCCTAAAAGAAAATGTAGGCAGCAAAATCTTGGACATTGCTTGTCGAAACTTCTTATCAGATATATTTCCCCAGGCAAGGGAAACAAAAGAAAAAATAAACAAATGGAACTTCATCAAACTAAAAAGTTTTTGCACAGCAGAGGAAATCATCAACAAAATAAAAAGTCAACCCACAGAATGAGAGAATATATTTGCCAATACATCTGATAAGGGTGATAATATCCAAAATAATGTACTTCCAAAACTCAACACCGAAAAAACAAACAACCCAATTAAATAGTGGGCAAAGGACCTGAATAGACACTGCTCCAAGGAGGACATACGGAGGCTCGGCCCATAAACATATGGAAAGATGCTCAACATCACTAATCATCAGAGAAGTGCAAATAAAAACCACAATGAGATACCATCTTACACCTATCAGAATGGCTATCATCAATAAATAAAAAAACAACAAGTGCTGGCAAAGATACTGAGTTCTTCATCTACAATTTTATCAGGCATAAATGGACTACATGTGCTGGTCAGCGTTGAAGCAGAGAGGGAATCCCTTCCTTGAACCTGACCACACATTTATAGTCCTGGGGCCAGGAGATCTATGTGACTACGTAACATTGGAAGCTTCCTGGATTGGGAGAATGGCTTTTCTTTTGAGGAAGGGTGAGCTTCTGGAGATGAACAACTGACTTAGTTCTTCTTCTGCTGAGCTAGCTCCACCCCAGAGCCAGCTCCCTGCCTGCCTACCGAAAAAGGCTCTGGGGCTTCCAGATGTGCTGTCTCACATCAATGCACTGTATGGATCGTATCATTTAACCCTCCGACAGCCTCACTGCATACCAAGAGACACTCTCTATTATTATTTCCATTTTACAAATGAGTAAAGTGAGGCGGAGAAATTAATAAACTAGTTGGCAATCATTACCTAGTAACTGACAGATCAGGGGCTTAAGTCTAACTCTCAAGTTCTTGCACTTGACCTCAATCTAGTGTTTCTTCAGACACTGGATGAGTAAATCATGCTACTGGTATGTAAGTTCTATCTAATAGATTGTTCTTGAAGTTGTGTATATTATAATTTTTATTAAATGGTACATACGTACGGTGCCTAAACATAGTAGGGATCACATGAAAAGTGCTCAGTGCCAACCCTAATGAGTGCAAAAAATAAAGCCAACAAAAGCCCCATTAATCTGTGCTGTCTGGTTTGAAGAATTGAGACTTTAAAGAAAGAGCCTTAGAAGAAAATCTTTAGGGGAGTCAACAAAAAGAAAATCTTTCAGGGGAGTCAGCTTTTGAGCTCAGAATATGGCAAAGAAAAAAGTATTTTCATCATTTGACTCTGAGTGGGCATTCAATACATACTTGCTGACTGGATGACATTAAATCAGCATATATTTGTGACTGATATTACATGGAATAATTGCAAAATCTATTTGAGAAACAACTTGATGAAGCAAAGTACAATTAAACAGGCTGTTGTAAGAGCAGTACAATGGTATTAGAACACCTTGGTTTCAGGGCTGAGAAGCCGCTAGGAGAACACTGTTAAGTGTGGAGAATGTATAGGCAAGGGCCAAATAGAATTTCTTCAACTTAATAAATTTTGAAACTGTTTATACAGTTACTATATTAAATGCTGTGGAAATTATTTTTGAATCTTTGCAGGGGAGTCACTGTATCTCATCTCCATGTAAATCTGTGCATATTTGTAATGCAATATATAGCAAACCTATAATAACTGCACCCCAGACATTCTTATTTCAACTTAAAAATAGTATTTTAAGATTATATCCTTAGAAATTGTATTGTTGCAAGATGAAATCAAATAGTTAAGCTTCAAAGGAGGAGAGGGAGATGGAATGGGAAGGGAGTTTAACAAATGGTAATGCTGAGCTTGTGTTCCTGAGAAAGAAATGTGGGCTCTTCAATTTTCAATTGAAATGCAGCCCCCCGAGATTCTTCTCGTGTTCGGGAAGTCAAATTGTCTTATTAAATTGTGCAGAAATTGACAGATTCCAAACAAATAGAGAGAGTAATCATTGGAGAATTCACGATAATCTGACAATATGGAAATTACAAATTATAATATTTTCCCCTTGAGGAAATGAAATATGCAAAAGAACAACTGCATGATACAAGAGAGTTGGTGCACGAGTAATCCCTCAATAGCTGCTGCTCGCAAGCTCTGTTCTCACAGTTGCGTACTTCTCAGCTAATAACGAAGGCACAAAATTAAGTTTAAAGTGAATTATAAAATTCCTTTAAAGTTCAGTTTTTACATAAAGTGCCATCAGGAAATATCATAAAAATGCTCTGGCAACCAATGGCATAAATCTTTTAAAATGTCTGTGCACTTTCCTAAACACTGCATTTTTACTGCAATGCTAACACTTCTTTATGTCAAGGAATTTTTCTAATCTGTTTTCAGCTTATTACTGTACATAGTAATCTTGGTCCTGAAGAAACAGAAAAATGTAGCTCTGCCAGAAATATTTTTTACAATCTTGATGTTATCTTAATAAGATCGTGTCTTGTACTTATCTGTAGAATATGATATGGAAATCCAATACTGGTGGGGATGATAATATTAACTCATTCTTTATTCAACAATACTTTGGTGAATGAATGTTCTCTACTTATGCAACCCAGAGCTCAGTATTTTGAGGGGTATAGTAAGCACAGCACACAGAGCTGCTTTTTGGGAGTTTAGAGCTCTTTAAAAAGAAGTTGGAATCACAATTTTTAACATTAGTTCTCACAAAACAACTTTCAGTGCAAGATCAAGGTCTTTAGCCAACTCCCAATTATTCAAAAAGCTTACTCATCTTCCTGTCTTCTAAGACCTTACCTTATCAATTTCACTGCTCATCAGTTTCTTCCACAGTGGAAGGACACAAGGAATGGAAAACTCACACCAATATGAATGTGAGAATTTTGATTGGAGACCTGTAGGGAAATATCCAGTCTTGTTTCAGCCACATGAGTAACATAGAATCACCGTGTTCAATGCAAGTGTATATGTCCCAGGTTTATCAGGTATTTGGTGTGGGCAAGCTTTCTTTGTTTATTTTTGTCTTGTGGTTGTCAACTCCATCTTTATGGCTGCTTCCTATGAAGCTTTGTGGAAGTTTTACTTTCCCCCATATAAAAATGGAAGCTTTTCTTTTCAGATACCCATTTTCTAATGAAAAGGAGTCCCCTAATCCTTAGAGGGATAGCATGTCAGCCCAAGGGAAGCTTCTAGAGTATGGAGACAGCCAAGATGCTGAGATCGAAATACTATACCAGAGGCAACACTTCCGGGCCCAGGGCAAGCCCACTGGGCCCTCCCCATCAAGCAGCGAGTCCTGAGTGCTCGGGCAAGCACTGAATACCAGGGGAAGGCACGCGTGCTTAGGACTGCAGTGCTCGTCAAACACTGGTTCCAAAAGTAGTTGTAGGCAACAGTTACAAAGGCACCGGAATCAGGGAGACCCCAGACATGAAATCAATACTTGGACTTAACCAGGAAGACTTCCTGTGCCTTCTGATGGATGCAGAGCCGGTTACCAAGCAAAGAACGATTGAGAGCAGAATGACGGGAATTTTAAAGGAGAACTCAGCAAAACTAAAGCAGTTTCTATTAGGATATCCCATAGATTCCTACTTGTTTCTCAATCTTTGCAATGCTTCAAATGCATGGAAACAGGAATCCGCCCTTAAATGGATGCAAGGTGTGTGAAAATGAGCGCCCAGTTAGCTGGGAGGGGAGCCTTGGTAAATTTTTGGTGGATTATTCAGAATCAAACTTATGAAAAAGGGTAGAAGGAATAAAGTAAAATATAGTAAAGCATGCACTTCTGAAATATGCTAAAGAATGTAATTCGGAAATTTATCAGGGACTAATTTTTTAAATTTAACTCGGTAACCATCTATTACCCTGTGATGCTCTTTCCCTGCACATGTGTAAAAAATGAAAGGCACTGATTTTCAGAGACCAACATATTATAATGACAAAATCAATGAATAAGCAGTACAACTACCCAGGTTAGAACGCTGAACGTGACTAACTTCAGGGCATCTGGGGGGCTGATGGTCAGAGAAGTTCACTTGGGGAAGGCAGACCGCAAGCAGAAGGTTGGGGTGTAAGGGAGGGGTGACTCCTGCTGAGAACAGATGGGGGCAGAATGAGTGCAGGTGCCAAGAGCGAGGAGACCGGATCACCTGTTAGGCTTCAGCAAGGCTGTGAATGGAGGTTGCTGGATGCACTCACAGAATGACACACCGGGCAAGTACACGGATGAAATCTCCACATGGGTGTGTATTGAAATGTGTGGGGTAGAATCAGGGTTGATGATGGGGACCGATTGATTTAAAAACTTTTCAAAGTAGCTCCAGTGTGATCTGAGGAGGGTTTGTTACTACCTGCTTTATTAACCTCATCTGACAACCTCAGGTTGGGGACACGGTTGGAAACCCCCAGCAGAGCCCCAGTGACAAACCTCAGGCCTCTGGACTAGACAGATTCTAGGGTCTCCCTGGGCCATCAAAACTTCAGTTTGAGATTTTTTTTGCTAACTAATACCCCTTATAGCCAAGTACCCAGCACCACTCCTGTAGCATGTATTACTTGTTCAGTATACTCCTGTTTCTTGAATTGCTTTCCCTAAAAATGCATAAACTCCCAGGGACCACAAAGCACACCTGCTCTCTGTGGTGCACATCTCCAGCCAGGTATCAGAGCGTCATATTGCTCCATGGGTGTTCCATCAGTACATGCCCACTTTTTGGATTGATACAGGAACCTCTAAACATGCACGTATTTTTTTTAGTATGCACAGAAGAGATGGCAAGTCTCCAGTCTTACGTAAACTCGTTAAAAAACTCGTACCTGCAAGTACCCCAGGGTTACTCGGCAAGAACATGAGGCCACATAGTCATCACCCCGGTTCAAAGTCTTTTTAAAAAAATTTTATGCTCATCCAAGGACACCCTTTCCTTGCTTTTAGAGGGAGAAGAAGAGAGAGAGGAAGGGAGAGAGAGAGCAAAACACCAACACATGAGAGAAGCATCAATCCATTGCCACCCACGTGCCCCCAGAGCAGGGATCTTACATGCCTGTACTGGGGATGGAAGCTGCAACCCAACTATATGCCTGACTGGGAACTGAACCCTCAGCTCTCTGGGTGTGGAATGACGCTCCAACCAATTCAGCCATACGGGTCAGGGCCCCAGTTTGAAATCTTAATGCAATTTAAATGGAGGGACTGAGAACAGCTCATTTAATTACCCTACCATTTTAACTGAATGCTCTTTGACTTAATTTTATCTCAATGAGTATAAAGCGTCAAGAGACTCTGCCATAAACATGGAGTTGCTGCCTCTGACAGCTTCTGGGAAGGGGCCCCAAGGGGCGAGAACGGTGATTTACAGTGCACTAACAGCACTGCAGAACCGCTTTGGCACCAGAGTTTCTAGGGCTTAATTACTGCCTCTAACATTTAAGCAAGAGTTAGGCACTGAGCAGTAACCAGCAGATGAGAAAAAAAAAAAAGGCATAATTACATAGCAAACAAGACTTTTAAGATGTTGGGTTATTTTTTGTTGTATGTCTCGTAAAGGCACCAACCTAAATAATTCACTGTCCTTTCTCTGACTGGTACTATCCATTCTTTCCATGGCCTGTATTACCCATACAAAGAGACCTGACCCATTTGAGTCTTAACTGAAGTATTCTATCCAGGAGGTAGGTCAAGACTCTTACTACTAGAAAGAAAGGAAGAGAGAAAGAGAAGGAGGGAGGGACGAAGGAAAGAAAGAAGGGAGGAGGGAGGGAGGGAGAAAGAGAGAGAGGAAAAAAGAGAGAGAGAAAGAGGAAGAAAGAGAGGGAGGAAGATGGGAGGAAGGAAGGAAGGAAGGAAGGAAGGAAGGAAGGAAGGAAGGAAGGAAGGAAGGAAGGAAATCAGGATTCTTCTGTTCCTTTTAGACAATCCCTGGCCAAATATATAAAACGTCCAGTAGTCTCAGAAAAATATTCATATACCATTAATCCTGTGGATCACCCATTTCCAGCTCTTCCCACATTTGTTTAACAATGTTAACTGTTTAACATATGCTATATTTTGAGGAATTCAGAGTTCCAAAAACAAAACACATACATGAGCCCATAAATAATCCTGACTTGCTTAGCTGTTTTAAGAACTAACAATCTTAAAGAATAAACCTTTTCTTCCTTTCCCCTTTCTTTGATATGGAAAATTACTTTCCATTAAAAGACTTTGGATAATACCCCAGAGCTCTTCATTTAATGGGAAAAGGATGCCTCTCCTGCTCCCTTCTATGCTCAGTTGATTGTGTTTTAAGAATTTTGCAGCTCTGAGCTTGAGAGCAATATTCAGAAAACCAGCCACTGATTGTCTGCAGTCTTTAGGAGAGGCGAAAACCTAAGTGAAAGGGAGATGAATTTCACAGGGGTCTAGAAATTCTGAAATCAACGTTCAGCAACCAAACTCAACATTTTGGGTGATCTCTGGCATTTGGGAGCTAAGAGCGCTGTGGAAGAGAAGGACAGAGGAGGAAGCGGTGTTTACTCCCACGCCTCTCTCCTGGGACTTCCACCCCTCACTCAGCCTCTGACACGGTTAGAGCTGCTTGCAAGCCTCCAGGTTCAGAGCATCCCTGGTGTCTCTGCACGTGCCGTTGCCTCGCTCTCTCTCTCTGCCTGGCCATTGGATAAGAGCTCCAACATGCCCTCCCTGCGTAAGAGTCACTGACTCCCTCTGCTTCTCCCTGGTCACACAGAGACTCCCCATTCAGCTTCCCTCCCAGTGAGGAGTGTATTCTAGAGACCAGGACAGATGCCTTGGTTTCCGTAGCCATAATACCCAGCACACACATTTATTGACAGGGTTCCCAGTCATGGGAACCCTTTTCTTATTGACCTGAGTTCACACAGCACCACTTGACATACCTGGTCAGAAAACTTGCAAGTCACTTTAAAGTATATTACTCGCGAATGGGTGGATGGTGACCTGAAATATTCTGTCTTCAAGAAGGTAAAATAAGGAGAAATTGGGTGTAACTAAGAAAGACCCTCCCCATCTCTCCTTTATGTTAATGTGACATGAAATGGATAACAGTGAAATGATAATATGGTTGGAAAAATCACTGCCCAGGAAGGACTGTCACTGAGTGGGACTTTGAAAGAGAAGAAACTCGTTTAACAGAGCAGACTGTGTGATGCTACAAGCCTCCTCAGCAGATTAAATGTACGAGTCACATGCCCTTAGTGGGCTGGTTGTCCATTATCTCACGAGTTCTCTGATCCCTGTAGCACACCGAGTCAATTACATGCTCCAGGATTTATGTCAGATGTGCCGGGAGCCAGAAATTGTTCTGTGGGATTGTGAAATAGAAGAGTAAACTCCTGAGTATTATATAGCAGGGGATGCTATTTGCTTTTCTATAGTGTGTGTGTGTAGGAGTTCAACAAAATAGCTTTTCTAAAGCCCTGGTATCATTTTTTTGAATTCACTTTGTGAAAGATGGCCTCAGGAACGTAATTCAGATCACTTAGGCATATGTGTACAGCCCACCAGAAAGCATGGTAGCGAGGGAAGGGGGCAGGGCGTCGGTGCAGTCACCCTGGACCCCTCCCTGGTGGTTAATCTTGGGAATGACTCATCACCTCTCTGGACTTCAGTTCTCTCATCTACAGAACGAGGTTAAGCTAGATGTCTACTTTCCAGCTCTAACATCCTACAATGCAATGACTGCCCTTAGTGTCCTTACTGTTACAGAGCATTTGGTTTTTACCTTCTAAGAATTCTAATAATGTATTATAAAAGTCTAGTCATGTAATAAACAGTAAGTTACTAACTTTTAACTCTATGTTTTAGGAAGTGAGATTTCTACCCTAGATGTACTTACAGGAAATTCGTTCAATAAACAAATAATAGAAGGAGAATGGACATTAAGGAAGTACACCCAGTGCTCATTGTGCAATTATCCTTTGAGACTTTAAAGACAATGGTTTAGCTCAGTGAATAAATCTTTACCCTGAGCAAAATCTTCAGTAGGGAATTTTAAGGAAGTTCAGTCTTCAGGGCACTGGAACCACTTTTTCTCCCCTATTTATTTTCAAAATGCCGCTAAGCAAAAATATCATTGATACACAAACGGTTTTCGGTTTGTTTGTTTATTTGTTTGCTTGTTTGTTTGTTTCTAAACAGGACTCTTTGTTCTTGGCAATCAGTGAAAACATGAGCAGCATAAAGTGCCTGTGTTTTGCTGTCTTTTATGCATTTGGATGTATTTGTGACCACAGAGTGGAAGCCGTCATGGTCAGTAAGAAGCAGAGAGGTTTATCTGCCAAAATCAAAAGAATAAGAGATGAGAAGTAGGGGCAGCATGCACCTATGTTTATAGCTGAGCAAATGGATAAAAAGGGCTTGTATTTTATTATAAAGTGCATTACTCAGGTTGGGGAAGGATCAGGGTTTCTCTGTAGTCTAATCTGCAGCCCTAAAAGAGCAAGCCCTTGCCAGATCTGGGCTGGTCGCTCTGTGGTTAATGTGTGGGGCTGCAAAACTCTCTGCGCTGCACATCCTGGGGTGTTGTACTGGAAAGATTTTTAGTTTAGAGGAAAAAGTGAATGATTGGAAATAGGTTTTTACAAACTTTGTTCTATGAGTAAACAGAGATAATTGGTCCTCAAAGCTCTTTTTGCAAGCCCTGAGTTCAGTTTAGTGCAGCTTTAATTCCAGAACTCTCTGAAGTGCACCTACATGTTATTCTTGCACAGATCTTTAACTTTTACAGCGACTCATTAGTTCAAGAGACCTTTGCTTTTATATGAATCACAGTTTCATGGGTATAGAAAGAGGTATTCATTCTACACAGCTGGGGCTTTATTGGAACATTTCTATTCTTCCTGTAAATTATTCTCTGACCTTTTGAAAATGGGACAGAAATTTCAAAAGTTTTATTGGACAGTCTTTGAAAAACTGTTACTGTGTTTTGCCTCCTGATTTATAAAGTGGTCTTTATTATAATATGTAGATACATTTTTATTTTTTATATAACAGTTTGAATATTCTATTTTTTATTTAAAATTTTTAAAAATTATTTTTTATGCTGTTACAGTTGTCCTAATTTTCCCCTTTCACCCCCCCGCCCAGCCCGCCCACCACTTCCGTAGTCAACCCCCACATTATTGTCCACGCCCATGGTTCCTTCATCTCTGTTCTTTGACTAATCACCTTCACCTTCTCTCAATCAGCCCCTCCCTCCCCGCTCCCGCTCTTACCACTATCAGCCTATTCCACGATTCTATGCCTCTGGTTCTATTTCGCTCTTTAGTTTATTTTGTTCATTAGAGCCCTCTTATAAGTGAGATCCTATAGTATTTGTCTTTCTCCGACTGGCTTATTTCACTTAGCATGATGTGTCCAGTTCCATCCAGGCTGTCACAAAAGGTAAGAGTTCCTTCTTTCTTTCTGCTGCATAGTATTCCATTGTGTAGATGAACCACAGTTTCTTAATCTAGTCATCTACCGATGGGCACTTAGGCTGTTTCCAACTCTTGACTATTGTAAATAGCATTGCTGTGATCCATTTTTAAAGGAGATTAGCGGTAAATAAACACTGCACACTTGATACCTTCAACGGAAGGGACAATGAAACCCTCTGTGATGGCATCATGCCGAGCAAAAGTCTACAAAAGGACACTATGAATAGAGACACTCTGAGTGGGTGGCAAGCCAGAGTGAGACCCCCTCTACATAGAATGCTTTTGAGAACCAGAGTCATGATCCTTGGATCCCAGGGAGGTCTCAGAGTGTAATGGAAAGACTATTATCATCAAACGCCAAATGTAGGGTACGGGTGTGATGCTCAGAGAAAGGGTGACATCAGTGTTGACTGGAGTTCTTCAGGTGGGGGCAGAGAACTTAAAGGGACATTGAAGACCACGTAAAGGAGGAACAGGAGGAGATGGGGACAGTGACGCAAGCAACGCTATTGTCTTTCCTGCCGGCACCCCAGGCTAACTGGGAACCCATAGTATCCAAAGCCCTCCTCATCTAAAAGATGTCTTTATGTGCCATTTTGTTAGGCTCTTTAACTTAGGTTTGCACCTGAAATTTCATACATGAGCCAGCAGCTGCCCGCAGGGCTCGGGTTACGGGCTCAGAAAGGCGGACGGGAAGAGGAGAGCTCTCCCACGGCAGAGGGTGAAAACAAAAACAGAAGGGGTACGAACGAAAGTCAGCACGTGGGAAGCAAATGTTTCTAATGCAATATGTACCAACTAGATATAAAACATATTAACCTTTAAATAATATTTTATGTGTAAGTTTATATTTGACCTGCAAGTGGGATGGTCATGTGGTGGGATGGTTTCTGAGTTACTGCTTCTGAAATCAGAGTTCTGCTGGGTGCGGTCCCTTCTCTGCTTATTTTCTGTATACTGGGTGATGATTAGCTTATCCGTGCCTGAGTAAGTGCTTTTAAGGCATTTCTTCATTTTAAGTATTAGGATCTTTAACATGCTTTGTGAAAAGATAAGGAGTGACTCTGAATATTTTTTCTACCATGCAGAAGTTTGCTGCCTATTCGGTGGCAAAGTGTTAAAATAGCTGTGAATGGAAAGATGAATTGTACATCTTTTCCTCTGGCAAAATAACAAGAGCTCCAAATTGTTGACCTTTCCTATGATGAAAAGTGGCTGTCAGAGTGTGCTACCTAGCAGTAATAAATGCACTTAATCTGTCCTTTTGTGGTAGATATAACTTAAAAGTAGAAAAAATAATGACTTTTTTAAAGAATCACATGCTATGGAGAGAACATTTTGAAAATGGATCTTGGGAAATGTTTCTATCATTATGTGACTTTTTTTTTTGAGGGAAATGGTTTAAATGCATCACTTATAGAGACTTTCATATTTCATGCTTAAAAAACTTAGAAAAATATTTAGCCAATTCAAAAGAATTTTAAACAAAAGAATTGCAGGACATTTTGAATTCATTTGTTAAAAATATAAAAATGCAGTACCTTCTGATTAGTAAATGAAAACATCTGGAATGAGAGAAATTTATTAGCTGAATTTCAACAAACATTTCTATGCTTGATGGAAGGGACTGAAAATGAAATATTTCAGGCACAACCAATGACTTCCTTCACCAGGGTTATAACAGCCATTAAGGCCAGATTAGGAAACTGGCTGGATTTAGATGCAGACTTAAGTCCCATAGTGTTTAATCAAGTTTTTCCAAAAAATGATATTATTCAATCATAGTATGCTCCCTAAGATATTAGTAATAATTGCTTTTAGTGGGAGCACAATTTTGTGTCTTTGATAAAGAACCCATTATTAGAATTTTAGTTCATCTCTTTCAAATTTCTATCTGTATATATTTTGGAATATACATGGGATATTTTCATGTCAATGTATTTTCATGGTATACTATATAGGTATATGTGTGAGAATAAAACTGCATGTATATACATATATTTTACATGTAACTCTTATATGCGTATATGCATAATGTTCAAATAAAATGTATATGTACTTTCAGAGTACTTGTTCAAACCATGTTTTTTAAAGTTTAGAGACAGTGTGTATAGAGGAAAAAATATTTATGGTGGTGTCAGATTGAAGTCCTAGTCCAAGTTCTACATTCAAGACGTGGAACCTTACACAAGTCAGATAAGAGAATTCCAGAGCTGAAGGGTGGGAGAACAGAGCCTTCTTGCAAAGCTTCTGTGAGGACTGGGGGAAATATGATTATGTGTGTTGATTGCCTGGCATATAGCAAATAGACCTTCAACAACTCATGGGCACCATTAGTAGGACCACTAGAGACCATGTGGCCCATCACTTAACTATCTAGAAGAGGAAATGGAGGGAAGAGGAGAGGACACATTTGGTCCATCTGTTAAGGTGAGTGATGGAAGAGTCATTGCTAAATTCCACTTGCAAGCTCTTTTGAGATCTCATTAGTTTTGATAACTTCTGATAATTAGTTTCTTTTTAAAAAAACAACCTTTTTTTTTACTCCTCACCTGAGGACATGCTTCTTGATTTTAGAGAGAGGGGAAGGAAGGGGAAGGACACAGAGAGAGAGGGAGAGAGAGAAACAGCGAAGTGAGAGATGCCTCTTTCTCGTGCCCTGGCCAGGCATTGAACCTGCAATCTTTCAGTAAGGATGACGCTCCAATCAACTGAGCCACACCAGTCAGAGCCGATGATGAGCTTCTTATCATAACATTTCCTTCAAGGGCCACCTTCTAGTGCTTTACTGAGCAGAGCTATGAAATTTGTGTGCAAACTGACTATCAATACAAGTGGCTCCGGTCTTAGTGCTTTTCATATTAAAATGTCAACCACCACCAGGTTGACATTCCTTGATTTTATTTTATTTTCCCACTGCCTTTGATTTTCCATGTCAGGAACATTCTGGAAAGACCAGAAGGAAAAAAAGGAGGACCCCAAAAGTTCTGTCAGGCTCTAGAGCATATCAGGAGCTAGAAAGAGAGCGATATGTGCATTACTAATGGGAAGAAGCCAGAGCTAAAGGACAGGATTGGTCTAAATCAGTGATTCTGAGCTTTTGGGTGTCTTTGTCCCCCTGAGAATCTGATGAAATATATGGATATGGATACTGTCTCTAGAAAATGCATTTATGAATGTATATATGATATTTTACATAGGATTCCAGGAAATCATGCAGTCTTTGGAGCCTACCCACTGATTCTTGATGTTCTAGATCTAACATTTTGTGTGGAAAATTCAGCATTGCCCATTTATACCACTCTTTCCTTTCATTTGATTTAGAACTTTTGGTGCAAAATCAAATGTGTTGTAATTATGTTCACATTCTTATTTTCTACTTGGATTGGATAATCCCACCAACACCTGGTCAAGGGTTTCTGAAAGTAAACACCTGGTGCTCACGCAAACATTGTTACTACTTTATTTCTCCTTCCTGCAATCTTGGCCACCACTATTTAAAAATGCTTCTTTCTTGAAAGGTGGCAATTTGACCCCTTTTTCAAGGCTGTTGTAATTGAAGCAAGCAACATCATTTCAGAATGTACCTGTTCTGAAAGATGTGTGGTATCGAATGTTCTCTATCACAAATGGGAGGGATTTAACATTTATTCATTGTCAGACTACCAGATACTGTGCTGGGTCTTTTTATTGAATCACAGCATTATTTCTTGTAAAGTAACTATTAGATTCAATGTTATTGCTTTTATATTAGAGGTGAAAAAAAATCAAAGCTCAGAGAATTTAAGCAATCAAAGAGTGAATATTACTGAACTTTCTCCTTGAGTTTCCCTGTCTGCGAGTTGTGCATGACTGTCTGCCACCAGCTTCAGTGTATGTACACAGATGAGTGATCAGAGAGCAGAGATTTTGACTGTGGTCATAGCATCTATTACCCTGACACAGATCCAAATTTTACTTATTAGCCAACAAAGTTTTCCTTTGGCCCCTCACCCTCCCACTGAAGTTTAGGCGTGATGCACTTCACAGGAGTGAACTATTGTAACCCCGAGGAAGTCTCATAGCAGCCAGCCATGAAAGCAGGTCTAGTGCCAGAATCAAAGAAAGAAAGAAAGAAATGTGGGATATCCACGTAGAGAAGGGTCCCCTAGTTTATTTGTAAACTTTACATGGCTGTGTGGTCTGTCTGGGTTACTGTCAGCCGATAGCAGAAAACCCTCAAAGTTGCTCTGTCCTCAGCCAACTAAACTAAGTGAAAACATGATGGTTTGAGCAAGAAAAAAATTAATCTCGAACGTATCCTTGTGATTATTAGTCATTTCATTATTAATTTAAAAATTGCATGTATGTGCATTTGTTTCTCTGCTTGTGGCAAGGCTGAGACTTGGGAGTAGAGACTCTTAAGTTAATGTCAGTTCTCGTCTTCTCTACATGCTGAGGATAATGTGTTGGTGGAGATGGTATTGGTAATGAGGACCCAAATGCTCTTAAAGGGAGTTTTTTATGGCACTCACATATTACAGACACATGATAGTCATATGTAAAACCTGCCGCATTGTACCAAGTGGAATAAAATCTGACCCAGCAAATAAGGTTAATGTGTGCCACTGTCAAGTGGTACCATTTTGAGGCATATAAATAACAGAGCAATTAATGTCCTGGAATAGCTACTTTGAAGATTAAGGAAAATGATTAACTTACCCTACAAATACATAAATTCTCAGAACAGTCCAGTTGTTGGTATTTGGAAGAAAGAATGAGACTATCTTCCTCCGTAGCCACCCAAACGTTTTTAGATTGAATTGTGGATCAGAGCAGGGGTGTGTTTGCAGTGAGGAAGAATTGGAAGTCTAATCTAAAATTAGACTTCACTGAATGCCCAATATCAAACTGGTGACAGAGGTTTTCTCCTGTATCTCAAGGGGCTAAATCGATGCCTAGAAACGACAGCAAGTAGGTGATTCCTTTACAAAAATTAGCTCCTCACACAGCACTGTTTTATGCACTGTGCAATCCAACTGGGAAAAGGAAGGACTGGAGTACCATCAGGGAACTGGTGAAACCATCTAAACTGTGTCCTCATTCAAAAAGATCTTTTAAATCCTTGCTTGTTTACAAAGCTATAGGAGGATACAGGTTGACCTCCACAATTTATTACCTCACAGTGGTGATGGCCATGCTGAGAAAGCATTACTGCTACCTGATCAGATGTTTCCATCAGACATCATCATTACAGCCCATTTCCAAAAATAAATTCATTACTTCTTACAAAGCTGGCTGACTTAGACTTTAATACGTTTTTCCATCTGGAAAATTAAATATTGGTAAGTTACTTCTTGCCCCCACTTAAAATCTTTCAATGGCTTCCAATGAATGAAGGCCAATAAGGCCTCCCCGCCCCCATTTCCCACTATGTTTATTTCACGCCAGCCATGCTGGCTCTATTTTCCCTTCCCTGAATGTACCAGGCTCCTGCCGCCACAGGGTCTTTGCATATGCTATTCTCGATGTGTGGGACATGTGCCTTCAGCTTTCTTTTCATAGTTAGCCTCTACGCACCCTTCGGACCTTAGCGCAAAGGGCCCCCCAGAGAGGCCTTCTTCGATGCCTCTTCTCAGCTCGCCAAGACTAGGTCAGACGCCTCTGAGGCGTATTCCCACGGCTCAGCATTACTTTCTTTTAAAATGTTTAATTTGTCATTATACTTTGATTGATTATTTGCACTAGACTCTGAGTTATATAAGAGAAGGGGTTTGACTAGTACCTATAATTGCTTAATAAATATTTGTTGAAAGAATGAATGAATGAAGAAAGAATAAATGTGACTTGACCAAGTACAACTTTTTCTAAGGAAGCTAAACAACAAGGATTAAAATAAAAGATAAGATTTAGATTCAGTGAACAGATAATTTAGGGCACAAAGATGTTGGAAACAACTTCCCTTATTGGAAACAGCTTACCTCCTGACCTTCAAATGCCTGCTCTTAATAATTATGGCTTCAAGATGACACCTCCTCCGTCATCACGTTTGTGGCTTTCGTTCATCTGATCCAGATTAACCCCACTTCTCCTCAGGCCTACTTCATTTCTCCTTTACTTTAGTTTTTGGGTCCCTCATTCTACACGAATAGAGTACCTCATATCTTCAGATCTCTTCCCACCTACCTGACTGAGAATACAATGATATGTTAAGAAAAACATAGCCTTGAGAAAACAAAGCCCAGGTCTGGGCGTTGACCTTTGTTACTTAGGCACACTCTCGTTCTCTCGTTATCTGCATTGCTTATCTTTGCCTGTAAAACGCACCTTTATTAGGTAGTTATTGGTGCAATAATGCGACGTAACGAATAACCCACAAATATTTTTCTCTCTCACCGTCCGTGGGTGGGTTGGGGTGAGGCAAATCTCAGCTGGGCTTGGCCCTGGACTGCATGTTGAGTCCAGATCTTTCACATGTGTCTCATACTGAGGCCATGGTTGAGTGGCAGGAGCTATTTGGCATGCTTTCCTCTTGATGGAGAACAAGACTGTAAGAGAGCAGAGGAAAATGTGTACTGCTTCTCCTGGCCTCAGCTTGGAAATAGTACGCGACCATTTATGCCCACATACCATTGGAAAAGCAAGGCCCAGAGCTGAAGCTAACATCCAAGAAGAGGGAAGTTCACACCTCCTGCAATGGGAGTTGCTACAGAGTCACAGGGAAAAGGCCATATACATTTAAAAGGGAAGAAGTGAGGAATTGAAAATAATCTAATTGATCTCAGAACTCTACACGTATGTGGGAGGATCAAACAGGAAGCCTGTGAACATGTTCAAACATATGTTTTATTGCTATTGTGCATAACATGTACACTTGTATTTCCTCTAGTGAAGCATAGTTCCTTGAAATATGTCAAAGTGTGTCCTTGCTGCGCCAATGGTACCTGAAATTACCTTTTATTTTGAATAGCTACTTAGCTGTTTCTCACTGCCTGTTGAATGAAGTGTACCCTCCTTGGCTTAGCATTGAGAGTTCTTTACAACATGCATTCAGCATAAAGTTTCAAACTTTATCTAACTCTAGTATGTATATTTTACTCATTAGATTGGGCTACTCATTGTTCCAGAAAACTCTTTGCATCATCCCAAAGTTGTGTACGCAGACCTTTCCTTCTGGAAGGCTCTTCATGGTAGACTGATTTGTTAAAAATACTCACTACTTTCTCTACTAGGCTCATCCCTGCAAGTCCTTCTTTGATAATGTCTCTCATCCATTGATATCAGGTTGTCCATGTGACCTACTTTGGCTAATAACATATGAGCATGATAAAATGGAAGCTTTAAGAGCCAGTATGGGGCCCTCCCATTGGTATTTTCTCTCTGCCATGAGAATGGAATGTTTCAGATAGTAACTACTCTTCCAACTGGGTCCTGGAATAAAGAGGACACGGAGCAGAGCCAGAGCCAACCGACAGCTGGCACATAACACAAATGAGGAGTAAGCCTTTGTGACTGCAAGCCATTGAGATGTGAGGCTTGTTTGTTACTGCAGTGCAATTTAACATGAGATGACTGATAGACTCCCACCAATGTGGCAGAACAGAAGGAGTATGACTTTCAAATTAGACACACCTGCATTCAAGTCTTGTTTGGATCCATAATGTTCTTATAAAAAAAATTCCCTTAACTTCTGTGAATTTGTTTTCACATTTGTAAAATGAGCATTAGCATATCAATTTTGCAAGATTATTGTGGGGACCAGTGATAGTGTTGGCGTAATACCTGTTATAGAGAAGAATGTGTTATAGAGGAGGACTTCAATTACTAACAGTTGTCATTATTGTTAATGTTACATTGTTTGTTGAAATCCCCACTATTTGGCATTAACTGTGTCACAAAGATTTGTTTCTCTAGGTATCCCAAATAAAACAAATCACAAATTCCAGAAAAATTTCCGAAGAAGTGCTTCCCGAAGACCACCCTAGACTTGCAGCTCCCACTGGGAAGCTCCCCAGGGCACTGTACGTCACTACTCTCTTAGAGGTGTCAGGTGGGCAGACCCACCACGGAGATCAGAGAAGCCATAGATTTCTGTAAGAAGCCATTGTCACATCATGGAAAATGGAAGCCATTATATAAATATAACATTAATAAAAGCTACTATTTATTGAGTGTCATGTATCAAGTGCTGAACATAACTCATTGACTCTTCATGACAACTTAATGAATCATGTTCTACTGCATACAAATTTTACAGTCCTGAAAAGGGAGGTACAGAATAGTTCAATCGCTTGCCCTGCGAGATGCAACTATTAAGATGGAGCCTTCACTCAAACTTAGGGCTGACTGGTTCCATTAAACCCCTGTCTTAACCACCACACTGTATCAGCTGTTACACACATGCTCCTTATGCTTGCAAAACCCCTGAAAGATACTGCCTACCAAAACTGAAAAAAAAAAAAATTCTTTGCTTCCAACCCATTCTTGCTCTTTGTGAACAAATAATTCTCTTAAAAGACAATGGGGATGTTATGTTACAGAAACAAGGAAAAGCCATATTCCTTCACCCTAACAGAAAAAAAAAGTAACAAAAACTAGACTCTCCCCTGATACAGGGTAAAGACTGTGTTTATTAGACACCATCTCCTCTCATGGCCAATGTAGCTGCTCCTGTAATTATTTCAAGAGGCTAATACCCATGTAGTGACTTCAGGAACTCAGAATGAGCTTGGGGTCGGAGTGCCCCTTGGCCATTTTGTTACCGTAATGATTTTAGCATTTATGGAAGCAGCTAATGACTGAAATTGCTATCAACATTTGCTGCAGAAAGACTGTAAGTTGGAAATTGGATTTTCCCCTCTTCTTGCTAATGAGCTCTTTTCTCAAGGTGCCGATGCCTGGAGTGGAAAGGGATATTGGTGATCCTTTTTCTTGTTTTATACCCACTGACGCCTGCACTGAAATTCCAGCAACTCCTCTGCGACAGGGGGAGGTTATGTGAAACCCTTAAAAATATTGTCAGAGGAAGTGGTTTAGCTGGGGACACCTTACCAATTTAAAAAGTGGATTCTTTAATGGTATAAATCCCAAAGTGTTTTCAAGTGGGTATACACATGTCTTCTACCTTAGTAGCTGCAGCGACCAGAGATAAAGAATTTTTGTGTGTGTGACTGATGGCCTCGATGGTGTTCTCAAGGAAAGGCAGCTGAACAGTGTCAGATGGTTCTAGAAGTATTATTTCCAATGGCTCTATTTCTGCTGCCTCTTCCTAGGTCCCTGGGGCAGGCTCTATAGGTCCTATTTGCCCGTGGGAATTGATAGGCATAGGTACTTTTGCTCAACTACAAATACAAATCCACAGTTGGAAACGACTCGTGACATACGTGAACAAAAGGGAGGTGTAGCCAGGGATAAAGTCAGAATTCCTCCCAGCACTTCGTGAAAGTGTAATTCTAAGTCTGGGTGAGGCTGTTGAGGTGAGCCGTGAGTCATCATAACTTTTCCACGGGGATGATTCCTTGCAACGAACAAAGTGTGTGATGAGACTTTAGCAGGACTCTCGGCCGGCCTCCTCCAAACACTCCACTCTGGGAATCCTTGGTGATACACCGCACCCTTTCTACCTGCAATTTGCTTGAAGGCAATAAGGGACACTGGTGACAACTATGGTAGGGTTCCAACCCAGAAATTTTTCCAACTCAACTGAGGTAAATGTAGGCTCATTCCAGAAATGATAGTTTCTGATAATCCAGGTATTACAGATAATGGTGGAAAGCAGTGATTGTCACAGTAGAGACCCCAGGGATAAAACAAGGGGAATTTTAAAGCTTTTTTGGAGAGGCTACCAAGGACAGAGTTCAGCTAAATCAATGTGAAATCCTGACTAAAACTTCATGACTCCCTGATAATAGCAGGGTTTCTTTATCAACCCGTGTGTGCTGGGTGCATCCTGTCACTGAGACAGTTCTTATGAGGCATTCCTGTGCCACCTTGTAATTTATGACCACACTACCCCTAATTCGTCAATGTGGTTTTTAATTTACTTAAATGCGCTAGTGCAGTCTACATCAAGTTGGCCTTGAAGAAATAAAAGAGCCCTGGCTATTATACAAAATGAAATTGTGTGTTCTATGAGAGGTATAATTTATTAAATAGACAGTAGGTGCTAGAGGCTGGTCTAAACACTTTACATACTTACCTGGCAACATAGCTATTATTCTTCTCCTCAATTTTTCACATAAGGAATCTGAGACTCAGAAAGGCTAAATTACCTCTTCAAGGCTGGAGAACCAGAAGTGACAAACCCAGTCTGCCTTACTGCAAAACCCATACACTTCCTTCTATGTACGTGCACTGACTGTCATGTGCATTTAGAGACAACTTTGAAGTGTGTTTGTTTGTTTGTTTTAAAGAGAAGAAAGATCACTCCTAGTCCCAACATGTATCAGCAACATTTTTTTCTGTTTCCTTCCTTTTTCTTTTTTTTAACGCATTTTGCCCCATGCATATTTCCCTTTATCCTAATTGCGGTGGCTTGGCTTTGGGCATAGGCGCCTCATGGGCTGCACACGCCGAACGTGGGGAGAGGCATGGGCAGCTGCACTGATGAGGTGGCCCAAGAATGTTCCATGAAGCCCTTTACAACTTTACTCACTGAAGAAAAACAACAAAATAATCTAAAAATATGCAGTTACAGGAAAGATAAAAACTTCAGATTACTTAGATTTTGTGCTGCTGGTTCACTCCTTGTTCTTATCTCTCTCTCTTTTTAATGATTTTATTTATTTAGTTTTAGAGAGAGAAGAAGGGAGGGAGAAAGAGGGGAGAGAAACATCAATGTGTGGTTGCCTCTCACGCGTCCCCCACTGGGGACCTGGCCTGCAGCCCAGGCATGTGCTCTGATTGGGACTCGAACTGGCGACCCTTTGCCTTGCAGTCTGGTGCTCAGTCCACTGAGCCACACCAGCCAGGGCCTTATCGCTTGTTATCTTTCTGAATTACTTTGAGCCTACTTTCTCAATATTATCAAATAGTAAAAATTCTGAGATAAATGATCTTAGAATATAGCATTCCTTTATAAAATGAAATGTTTTTTCAGGAAGGAACATTAATAGGCAAAATTAGGCTTAATCTATGCTTGTTTTTGAATCTGCCTAATCTGTGCCTTCTCAGAGCCTGTTTGTGTGAGATTCTAGTCTGCAGGACAGTCGTTCCTAAGTATTGGACTATAAGTCCCTGGAAGTTTACAAAAAATTTTCACTGGTCTGCAGCAAAACGAGAAAAGGAAATATGAGTATTCCATAAAAGTAAATTCATTCAATCTAAGGCATTGCTCTTTATACCCAGATTAAGTTCTTCTGCCCTGTTAGATAACGAAGATTTGTTTTTGATGTCTTCATTCGACCAAACTATAGTCAATCCTATAACCATACTCCAAATTTAAGCTTTCACTCCTCAGTGAAAGCCTAAAGTTTGGGAACCTCCCTGGCTGTGTTCTCAGGAGCTTTCTGCAGACACAGGCCTGGGTCGGGGGGTGGGTAGACTATAACAGCAAGGGTGGAAACCACACTGTGATAAACAAACAACAGCTGACAGCAACAAGAGAGTGTTTATTGTGTGCCCGCACTATTCTGAGTGCTGCACATAGAGCAGCTAATTTAATTCCAACGAAAATCCTCCAACGTGGGTGCTAAGAGACATCCTCACCTCCAGAGGAGGAAACTGAAGCACGGATCTCTACAACTCTGAAGTTCCCGTGTTCTAGTAACAATTTTCTGACCCACTTTAATTTGGAATCGAATTCCACAGCTGATGACTGGAACTCAACATACAGAATTAAACAGGAGAAAATGTTCTTAACTTCCTACCCACCACTTGGTTCTCCTTTAAGAAGCCTTCAATGGCGAGTTCTTGCTGTTATGTGCTTTTTATTCAGATTTTCTTCCACTTGATTTAGGCTACAGAAGCTGCACATATTCTGTGGAGATAGCTCTTTCTGTCATTGCAGAGCTAACAAGCAAGCCACGCGGTCCACGCAGATTCATCTGGTAAGCCTCAGGATTTGTATGCACTGTGCTGACGTTGAGAAAAGGGGCTCTTTCACTCCCTTTTCCATCCCGGTTACTTACTGCAAGTACATTTCCCTGTGTGGAAATTAGTTTCAATATTTATTTAGAACTCAACACTCAATTATTGTGTTCAGAAATCTACAAAGTATACTTTTCTTGTATATGGACAAGGAGCCCAGCCTCCTCACATGTCATGGCAAAGAAACCCTCTCAAACATACATTTTTAAAAACTTACAGTATTTTGAGAATAATATCAAACCCCAGTGAAAACTTTGTCTATACACCTGTGTGGTGTGGACGGTTATCTTTCTCTTGACGGACGGTGTCCCGCGTGCTGGGAGTGTGTGAGGGTCAGAGCCTTTGTCACTAGAGGTAGCGGGCAAGGTGCAGCCGGTGTCCACCTCCTCTCCAACATCAGCGTGGCCTGGAATTCTAGGAATTGTCTCGTCATGGCCCACCCATTCTGGAGCAATTACAGTAGCAATTTTCATTATTGTTTTCATCACAGTGACCTTCTGGTTCAAGTTACATCCCTGGGATCCTTGCCCTTGTTGAGCAGGTAACGCAAAATGCAAATCTATCTGCTCTGAAGAGGTTGACCCTGCTGGTTAAATTTAAGACATTAATGGTGTTCAATGCAAGACAGTTCTCAGTCTATATATTTTCATGGGACTGTGAATAATTCATTTGCTGCTAAATCCTTAATGCTCAATGTTCTTTACAGGGAGAATTCAGCAAGAATAAACAGTAGAGTGCCATATGTTCTGAATTTTTTGAATAATGTTAATTTAAAATACTCTGTTCCACTATCCCCAAAGGGCTCTGAACTTCAGAAACCAGTTGTCCTGACAGTGGGTTCTGAAAATACAGTCATCACAGTCAATAACCAAAAAAGTATATACAGTTTCCCACAAAAAAAAAAAAAGAGAGAGAGAGAGATTTCAAGATATAGGTGGTTCTGTACTATACTCCTTGACTGATTTATATAAACTATAATCCCTTATATTGATTGAGGATTTATGAGTGTAATTATGCTAAGCACTTTGATCATCTTTATCTCATTTGATCTTTAGGACATTCTTATGAGATCAGTACCATTATTTCCCTTGCTTTAAAGATAAGAAAATGCAGCCTGAAGATGTTAAATTCTTTGCCCAAAGTCAGGTAGCTAAACCGTGGCTGAAACTTCATATGAACTTTAGAGCCCTGGATGTTAACCACTTCACCAAACTACATTCCTACAAGAACTTGGGTCGTTGAACATGTCTTTAATGGTTTTTAATTCCTGAATTTAAGAAATTCTTTTCTTCCCCTCCCTTGCAAATTACATCTTTCTCCTTCTAGAAACTATGGTCTTGCTAACATGGCAACCCCACCACTGCCCATTAGCATCTCTTGCCTGTAACTTTGTGTTTCCATGTTTTGCCCCATTGTCTAGGGGACACCTTTCCACTCTGGGTTTGACACATGCAAAGAGTAAGACACTTAAGTAGGCTGACTTGTGTTGGCAGAGTAGTGCGACCCTGACCGAGTGCCTCACCGTGCAGGTTTTCACTCTGCCTTCACGGAAGTGGTAAGACGTGATGAACTTTGGACCCACATGCTCCATTGGTAGATCTTAGGAGGCTTCTCTGGGAACAGACTCAGAAACAGACTCTCACAGAGAACCTTTTGTCAACTTTTCTCCCCCACTGTGCTGCTGCTGAGAAAGCATCATGCTGGCTAAGTGGGGGATGTCACCCTCAGAGGACACATCTCAGGTCCATCAGGAAGAGCAGATGTGTACACAAATCTCTGCGCAATGTTCCTCACTCTTTTCCTTTTAAGGTTGAGGTTTGCGTTGCTGGGTAAGGGGTTTTAATTCGCCTTTGCCTTCCAAGGCCGTTCCCTCTATGCACCTTGTTGCAAGAGCGCAGATCATCTTCTGCACTTACAGGACACACAAACTGTGTCTGAGAAAGCTTCTTTCCTGAAAAACTCCCAAGCGCCCTTAAAGAGGAGCTGTTCCCGTTGTGCCCATGTTAAGCGAGAACCAAAATCACTCTGCATGGGCGAGAGACAAAACGATGGTGCTCAAAGTAAAATCGACTGATCTGACCCCTGTCTTTTCCATGTAAAGAAGCTGAGCCCGGATCTCAGAAGTGACTTGTGCGTGGCTGGAAAGTTCATTGTCTACATCAGAGAGAGGTCTGGAATCTAGATACTCTAACTCTAGGCCAACAGCAACCTTTCCACCACCCTCACCCCCATCACAGAACTAAACCTTCTTACAAGGATTCACTCATTCATTCATTCAATTTTATTATCCGCAGGCTAATCCAAGTCCATTAGTCCATCTTTGCTGCCACTAAATATTGACAATTCTATATCCTAAACATCTCTCAAATCGATCCCTATCATCTCTGCTATTATCATGTTTCAGACCCTAATTACCTTCTAAACAGACTAGCTAAAATGATATTCTTTAATTATGCAACAAAATGCATTGGGAGGCTCCTCTGTACCAGGCAGGTGCCAAGCCCTGGGGACCCAGAGTGAGCAGGAGTCATGTCCTACAGAGGGTTAAGAAGCTCTTTGGAACCAAACAGAGGGTGCCCTGGGTTCACATAAATGGGAGATCTGACCAAATCTCGGGTGGGCCGAGAGGTCTCCTGGAAAAGGGGAGAGCTAACTGAGATGTGTATGATGAGCATTCCTTAACAAGACGGGGACAGGGAAGGGTGTAAAAGGTGTTCCAGAGGAGAGAAACAGCATGCCATGTGGCCAGAAAGGAGGAGAGAAAATGGCATGTAATGCTGTAGGGAAAAGTGTGGGGTGCGGACAGAAAGAGACGAGAAAAAGCTGGAAAAGGAAGTAGGGGTTGTCTGTCATCTAAAGGTATCTGAAGGCATCCAATAAGGAAAGGAGAGTCTTTCCCAATTTCTAGGTAGGGAAGAATTTACTACTCTTTTAAGACAGGTGTTGATGTTAAAACCAGAACTCCTTTACTCCCCCAAATAGAATCACAACCAAGTTTTTATTTTTAAGTCTTATTGAAACCAATTATTAATATTCTAATATTTGAATCCCGTAACATTAAAAACAAAGTCTTCCACAGCTGATAACACTGTATTGTATAATTGAAATTTGCTAAGAATTTAAAACACACTCACAGAAATATCCAAAATAATGTTTGACCAAACACCTGGGCATTGTGGCCCAGCCTTACCATCCCAAGAGGGCAGAGGGGTTGGAAAGATGTTTTTATTTACCTCATTTATTTTGACCAGTCTGTTTCTTTCCAACGCATACATTGCCTTATCCAATTACACATGGGGTGTGAGTAATTGGCTCAGTCTGGCTGCACGGTGGTTTGCTGGATCTCTGAGGCTGCCCACAGTACCCGGGAAAGGCGGCTGGTGAGAAGACCAGGGTGGAGTGAAAGGGACCAGGCCTCTGGAAGCTGAGCCTTTTGTTTCCCTCCTTAGAGCCGGGCTTTCCAATTACTGGGAATGTGAACTAGCATACTGGTGCTCTGGAGGAAGCCAAGCTACTCTCCCTAAAGGAGACATGAGCAGGGAGGACCCCTGCGTCTACCAAGCGGAAGCTGTGTGGACTTATCTGCACTGCTTTCTGGGGTTTCCCTTAACAATCCGCATTTACTGTCGTATTCTAATCACAGAGGGCCGTATGTATGGCAAGGCAGTACACAGATGAATGAGCTCTCCTCTCTGTTCCTTGTTTAGAGCTGGAGGAGCTCTCCCCAGCATCCCCCTGGCCTTGACTGAAATCGCTAGAAAAGACCCACTTATGGACCAGCCACTAGTCTCACGTGATCATTGGGGCCATGCAATGTGACCAGACCTGATTGAGAAGTAAACAGCTGGGCAGCATCAATAGAGCATTTGGCGGATGGGGAATGAAACATCATTCCATACAGTTGGAAGTTCAAAGGAAATTCAGGCGGGTGGAATGAACTACAATTCTGCAACCTGGTATCGGCCTGGAAAGAAGAGACCGGATGTTGGTCATGCAATATTTCTGTAAACAGATCACTAACTTAGGCTTCACATGCTTCTCGTGATACAGTTATTTTCCTTTTAAACACACACACACACAGATATGTATGCGTATGTATGTAGATATATAATTGATTTATTTTTCCAACAGGGCCATCCCTGTTCCCTCACCTTTCGGACATTGCCCACGTGTGAGATTTTATGGACAGACGGAAAACTAAGAGTGAGCGCTTTCCCCGGGAGGTTGGCAGTTTTAAGAAGGCTGGCATTTACTGAGGGCCAGCCGTGTCCTGTGCTTAGAGCTTCACACGCATGCTCTCCTTCCACCTTCACAAACAGGACTGCGAAGTAGGTATTCGGGTTATACACTCCCCTTTACTGATTCTTCAGAGAGTATCTCAATCTCCGAATTTTGACCTTGGGTTGAACAGCTTTTTTTTTTTCTCTTTTGCTTAATTATGAAGTACAATCTGTTTCTACTTCCTTTTCTCCTTCACTCTTTAGACCTCATATCTTTTTAGTTTATTCCATATTTCAAATAATCATGGATTGAAACAGAAAGTGAGACCCTATGTTCCATATTTTGTCCTAAAAATTGGAGGAACACTGAAGCTTTCAGGTTCCAATTCAATTTTGAGGTCCAATTCAATTCAAAAATATCCATCCAGCCTCATCAAATTAAAATTCTTTTGCAAATAATGTGTTTCAACTCTTTCTGATTGATTTCCTGTCAGTTCTTTGGGTGATGGTGAATAACCTGGTTTCAGCTGAAAACGAAAATTCTAACTCCTAGTGGCATCTTTTAGAGTAGATTTTCTGACGCTTTGGAATTTGTTGCTCACCCTTAATCATCAAGATTAGCTAACGACCGAAAGCCCCTGAGCTGTTCTGGAAGACCTAAATGAGCTAGGTATGGACCAAGGACACAGGACTTCCCACCGCTTTATAGAATGAATCTATTTATAAAACTCGGGTGGGCACCTTGGGCCCACACCAGGCAAATTCAATGAGAAATTCTCTGAGAAGCCTCCTTTCAGATATAATCTATACCAATGAACTCAGACAGGATTGAAATATTTGTAATCGTCTGGGGCTGGGACTGGGGCTGGGCTGGCGTTGGCAAGGCGTGCAGTATACTTTCCAGACATTATCTCATTCTGTCATGGACAGTGTTGGATATTATTTTGGTTTAGTAAGGGGATGAACAACGTATATGAAGGCCAAGTGACCTGGCCTGGGACATTGGTGTCCGGTCTTCAGTAACAAAACTAGCCCGAGAACTGAGGTGATTCTCTCAGTAATTCAGGTTAGACAGTGGCTCCGTTTATACTATTTTGGAGAAAATGTACTTTTTCCTTCTCTTATGAACAAAGCAAAACTATGGCTAGTGGCAAGTCTGTGAATGTGGTAATGTGGTCCCCCCAAACATCAAGGGAATTTAAGGAAGTCTGAGGGCCCCCAACTCTAATTACATTGTAAAATAAACAAGCGGATCCAAAATACATTTTATTTTAAATACTTCTACACCTACAGCTACTAGTAACTACCATTTCTTGTTTTCTATGATAACATTGATTAAGGCATTTATTATTTTACACTAGGAAAATATATTATTATAGGCTCATAAAAAACAAAGAAATAGCAAGTGGGATTCCAACAATCTTTGGTACCTTATGTTTGCTGGTTATTTTGCCATGAAGACCTGCCCCTCATTTCTACCTGTTGAAATATCATCCTTCTTTCAAAGCCATTTGCTCCAGTGAAAACTTTCCAAATGACCTCATTCTCCCCAGAGTTCCCATTGCATTTTATATTTCTCAGATCTCATTGTGCTGTATAATATCACTGTTTGTGTTTGTCTTGCTTTCCCTTCCAGAATGTAAGCTTCCAGGTAATAGTTCACATATATATCATTATATATATAATTTCTTGACACAAGGGGTCATGGATAAAGTACTTGTGATGTAATAAGAAACAGGTATCTGCCCCTGGTTCCTGACAGAGAGCTCTTTTATCCCTTGGAATTTCCTAGGTAATAAGAGTGTCTTTTATTTTAATGGGAAGATTCTGGATGGGCTCCTGGGTAGTATAAGAATAGGGGTGGGTCACCAGAAATCTAGAGGCTTGGAAAGTTCAGCTATACCCCTATCCTCCAGGGAGGGATGAAGGGCAAGAGGCTGAGTTAATAATCGATCATCCCTATGGGGTGAAGCCTCCATGAAAACCCATAAATGATGAGCCCGCAGAGCCTCCAAGGTGGTGAGGACATGGAGGTGCTGACTCCCTTAGAGCACCTGGAAGCTCCACATCCCTCCCCCATACTTTGCCCTAAGCCTCTCTTGCATTTGGCTGGTACTGAGTTGTATCTTTTATAATAAACTGGGAGACATAAGCGTTTCCCCTTGCTCTGTGAGCCCTTCTACCAAATTATCAAATACAAGAAGGGAGTCATGGAAACCCCCAATTTATTTGATCAAAAGCACAGGAGGCCAAGATTTATAATTGGCATCTGAAGCAAGGAGTATTCTTATGGGACTGAGCCCTTAACCTGGGGGGTCTGTACTAATACTGGGTAGTTAGTGTCCTAATGAAATGGCAGGACACCCAGTTGGTATTTGGAGAGCTGGAGAAGTGGTTGGTGTGACATCTGGTGTCAGAAGTGTTCTGTGGGCACAGAAAAACAGTATTCTCATTTGATACCCAATATCTCTCTGTGAACTAGTGAAATTAAATCTCAGAGTTGGAAGGGAACATAGCATTCGCATAGCTTAGCTTCCCACTCAGTGTGGAAGTGTCATCTGTAGCATCTTTGAGGAGGCAGAGATGGCAAGATGTTTCGTCTTCCTTACGGAGTTACCACTGGTACGAGACCTCCTAGTCAGGGCTATGTTTCACGCACTTCCTGGTCTCTCTTACATCTAGATGTATATAGCATGTCATTAGCTCTTGTGAGTGGATGTGCACAGAACTAATATGGGCCAGGATCTTTAAAAAGCATCGGCATTTTCTCCACCTTTTCTTTCCTCTCCATTGGATGGAAGCAAAGGACCCCAGAGCTCTAGAGGCCAGTGCAGCAAGATGCAGAAGTGGCATCGCCCGTCGCCATGTGGGAGAAGACTAGCCGACCAGGCACACCGGTATCAGGCTGCTATGTCAGCAAGAAAGGAACTTCCTTGGTACCATGCCGTTGAAATGTAGGGGGTTATTTGTTGAAGCTATAGCGTTATCTTAACTTTACTGATTACTTTCTTTGATGGAGAGTTTACTTTTCCAATTGTAATTGTTATTAAAACCTTACTCCCTGTCTCAATCAGGTCAGGTGTTATAACAAGCATCAGAGACTGGATGGCTTAAACAACAAGAATTTATTTCTTATAGTTCTGGAGGCTGAGAAGCCTGAGACCAAAGTGCCAGTGGTCTCAGGTTCTCGGAGAAGGCTTTCGTCCTCATCTGCAAATGGCTATCTTTGTGTCCTTATATGGTGGAGAGCAGAGTAAGAAGCCAGCTCTCTTGAGACTCTTCTCATAAGGGTGCTAATCCCATCATGAAGGCTTCACCCTCATGGCATGATCATCTCCCAAAGTCCCCATGGGGAGACACAAACATGAAATCTGTGACAATATTATGTCTCAACTTGACTGCCCATACAGCTGGTAAAACACTATTTCTGGGTGTGCCTTTCAGGACTCTTCCAGAAGAGATTAGCATTTCAACCAGTAGACTGAATAAAGAAATCCATCCTCACCAATGTGGGAGGACTTCAGCCAATTCCTTGAGGGTGAATTCCCTTTCTCCTTTAGAGCTGGGACATCCATGGTCTCCTGCACTTGAACATCGGAGTGCCTAGTTCTTAAGCCTTCAGATTCTGGGACTTACACCATCAACCCCTGGTTCTGAGGCCTTTAGACGTGAACTGTATTAAACCATTGGCTTTCTTGGTTCTCCAGCATGTAGATGGCAGGTGGTGGAACTTCTCAGCCTCCATAACCATGGGAACCAATTTCTATCATAATATATATGTGGATATCTCCGATTAGCTTTGTTTCTCTGGGGAAACCTGACAGTCCATAATACTCTCATTGAGCTGAAAGCTGCCTTCCATTGTTCCAATCCATGGGGTGTTGTTTTGACTTTTCAACCTCCACTACTTTCTTCCCTCACCACTGCGGTACCTTTCCATATTTAACAGCAGATGACACATCAGACATAGATGATATTCCTTATTTCTTTATTGCTGGATCAATAAAGAGACTCTTCCAGAAGCTCAGCAGTCATTTTAAGGTTATGCCAAGAACTGCTGTGACCTTTGACTGGGACCATGTGCTTCACAAGCCAGGCATTCTTTGTCCAAAGAGTAACAACCAAGATCTACTCACTTGTTTGTATCCAAGAAAAAAAACAACAACACCCAAGCGCTTTTGGAGGGAAACAAGACTGGAAGATGCAGAACATCTCACAGATACGCTACCGCAAGCTATCATTCATTCACTGAACAACCGCCAACAGAGTTCCTAGGTTCTCTAGGAGAGATAAAGGTAAACCTGGAATACACAGAATCTGACCTGGTAGTGAAAAGATCCCTTTGAAGCTGAAAAATGATTTAAAGAAGGTGGTTGCTTTTAGGCCGAAACAGTCACTGTCTCCAAATTGAGAGACTAAACTCTCTGTGAAGTGCTGCCCCAGTTCAGTTTGCCACTCAGATATTTAGCAAGGTCCATGTGGTAGCAGTTGATAGCAAAGCCCACGTACAAACAGTTTGCTTTTTCTTCTTGCACAGAAGCTCTGTATCCTTGGAGAGTATCTGCCTAAGATCAGGCAGTGTGTCCAGCGCTGGACAGTGTGAATCACTTTATCTAGCTCCTGTGGCACAGCCTTCGGCCAAGGTTGTCTGCATGTCCCTTCGCAGTGATTATTTTTTTCTTCATGCTTTTCCTTCTGAGCTACAGGATATTACTTTAATCATCATCATCACCAACATAAGTGACTAAAAATACCTCAGAAATGCAAATACCATCAAACATCATTGTACTCATTGTTCAAAGCAGCTGTCTTTTTTCCAGTCAACTGAGTGCCTTATGGTTTCTAATACAACCTCTGGTTAATATGAACATGGTTACTTTGAAGTTCATCTTGTTCTCAGTCTCTTGCATTTTAAATGACGAGGATTTACTGTTCAGTTTAGAGAACTGTGGAAATAAATAATAATATTAATACCCTATTCCCCTGGATACCTTTGTGGCAGCTATGGATAGGTTATGAGGACAGCTGATCACCCAGCAAGTGATAGAAGAAACGGATGGCTCGATAAGGTGCTCCTACTAATTAAATGTGAGGATGCTTTAGAATGCCCCAAGAAACAACATCAACAAAAAAATCTTATTTTGTGGACTGTTTCTGCGTCTCCTCTCAGAAGCAAAGAGACTTCTGTACAAGAAGAACAACAGCCTTAATTATTGCTATGATTTGTACCTTCCAAAGATTTCAGTAGACTTTAAAACTCTGTAGAATGTTTACTTCTGTTTTGTTTTGTCTTTGTCAAGGAAATTCTAAAAGTGTGAGTTGGACAAAGGTCACAGTTCTATTTTGTTCTACATTTCCTTCTCAACTATGTTCCACCTACAGCTGCTAAGCAAAAGGTAAATAGGTTGATATATGATGGGTGGGAGTGTAAATTGATTTGGAGATCTATAAGCAATCTACTTCAAAATGTAAAACATGCAAACCCTTGGCCCAGGAATATAGAAATGTTGGAGGAATTTAACCCTAGAAAAAAAGTAGACAAGTATGCAAAGATGTATATGAAAAAAGCTCGTGAAATTGAAACAACTTTCAAATACAAATATATATTGCGTGCTGACTGAGAATTTAGTGGTGACAGACACCAGCATGGCCACTGCCCTCCATGTACCACTGTGACAGATTTATGGCCAGCTCATTGACTGGGTGGAACACGCTGATAGCTGATCTCTTGAGCCAGGGTTCGAGTCACCTAGCAAGAAGTTGGAGAAAGACATTAGAAGGTAGGAAGGGTTAGCCCCTGCCTAGAGTTGTGGGAAGCTGCCACGGGTAGTCCTGCAGTACTGGGGCGGACCAAGTTGGAAGTCAGGGAGAGGGAGAGGTGGGACTTAAAAGGACAGGGAAAGACTAAAATAAAATGTGACCACTTCACATTTTTGCTCCTGCTAAGTCTCTAACCTAGATGCCACTTTGTTCTCACTTCTTTTTGTTTGTTTGTTTTCCTCTTAAAACCTTTGCTTTTTGGGTTTCACTTGGAATTTACAATCTGTTCGGCTCCATCCTGAATGATTTTGAAAGCCCTCCGTACATTTTTATGAAGATTTTACGGTGACTACCATTTTACACACAAGCAGGGGCTTAGCAAAACATGATGGGAGCTAAGGTATTTCTATTGGCAACTTACTGAGTGTGCACCTCCTTGGTTTCCTCAGGGCTTGACAAGGCTGAGATGAAGAAAATAGTTTCTTCTTAATGGGGCCTAGTGCCTGTCCTCAGTCTACTGCAGATATGACCCTGCTGGAGCTGGGGAGAGAAGCCCTGCAACAGTGCTAGGTATTGAGTGCCAGCACTGAATAAGTTTATAATTTATTTTCCCTTGAAAAACCTAACGAACGCTTGGCAAGTCTACATACAATATCAGTTTGAGTGTGCATGTGTGTCTTAATAGAGAAAAGATGATGAAGAGTGTAGATTCCTGTCTCTACAGCTTGGTGGGAAATTTCTGAGAACCAAACAAGGAAGGCGTGTGGGCTGACAAGCCAAATTGTATCATCTTTATTAGTGTCTGAAAGGATAGCGTGAGAAATGCCTCTTCACAGAGATAGATTCGTTGACACACCTTCAGCAGATTTCCACGTTCCCTCATCCCTTTTTTTGGAATATGGGGAATGACCTTCATTTCTGCCCTTTCTGCCAACAGACAACTCCAGGAACTTTACTAGCTTGGTTTGTTTCTTTCATGGGAACATCTGAATCATCCTTTCTTTACTGTGACTCTGTCCTGTGGGCCTGAGGCTTACCTGCCATTGGGCACTTACAGCATTCTGGTTCATTGCTTCTGGTTAATTAAGGAGAAATGAGCAGTTCTGAAAGGACTGCAGAAGCCAGCAAAGGATCAAAAGCCTGCGGCTTTCAATGGCAGAGCTGAAAGAGGTGTCTCAGTTTAACCCCGTTATTTTACAAATGAGGGGACTGAGACAGGAAAGAGAGCGCAGCTTCCCAGAGAAGCTGGGCTTGGGTGGCCTGACTCCCTGTCGAGCGGTCTCTGCACAAGGTGCTGATTGTGTCTATACAAGAGCCCATGGAGAACTATGAAAATGTGTTAGGCTTCCATAGGAATTGCCAGTCAATCAACTAGGAAATGTTTCTGGAGCACCTTCCCTCTCTGCTAGGTCCCAGGAATGGCGCAGTGACGAGGAACACTGTGGCACCAAATGAATTTTACAGTCCACTGGGGAATATGAACATTAAGTAAATATTTACCAGCTTATCGAGAGCTAAGGAGGACAGGCACAGTCTGAAGGGGCATATCATATGGGAGAAAGCCCAAATACTCCACAAGCCCCGTGTCACATCTGACGCACGTCTCCAAACCAACTGTGACCTAGGAGCTATGTTGATTTTTCAGAAAGATGTTGCCTTTTGCAGGCAGTGCGTAGGGGAGCGTTTGTAATTTATCTGATATGTGGCTTTCTGAGATAGCATGGTTATGCCCATTTGGCAGAAGAAGAACCTGAGGTTAAGAGATTTGAAGTGATTTCTTTCAGGGCATGTGAATATGGAGGTGCAAGAAGAGTCATATTGCAGGTGTGGGAAATAGAGACAGAGTTTTCTGTGGCTGGAGTGGAGTGTTGGAAGCAGGGAATGGCGGAAATGTGCTTCCCAGACCTGATATCACCTCCTCCTCAGAGATGGCGGGTAGAACCAGCCTTAGGCAAGCAGTGGGCTAGGTAATTCTGTCTTCTGAGCTCTGAACTCCCTGGCAGCAGGTCGAGCGCCTCACGCCACAGCTCTCTTTAGCAGCAGAGACCTCAAGCTCCTTTCCTGACAGATCCACCCCTCATGCTCTTCAGGTCCACCCCCAGGACAATGGCCCTGACTGAAGAGAGAATGTCTGCCATCAGGAACTGGGGAGCGCAGGATGAGGAGGCACGGGCACAGTCCCAGCGTCAGCTTTGATCTAAGGTAACTTTAAAAAAAAATTATTAGTATTTTTCCAACCCAATGGAAGTATAGTTGACAATTATAATGTATATCTTTAAGGTATACAAAGTAATGTTTTGATCTAAGTACACATAATACAATATTTACCACTGTCAAGCTAATGAACATATCCATCACCTCCCATGGTTACCATTTGTGTGCGTGTGCGTGTGTGTGTGGTGAGAACACTTACAGGCTACTCTCTTGACAGATTACAAGTACACAGTACATTGCATACTCATAATGTTGGATGTTGGATCTCCGGGGCTTACATATCTTGCATGGCTGAAGCTTTGGGTGGCAATTTTTTCTTCTCAATTTTTTTCTGTGGCAAAATACACACAATATAAAATTGACCATGCTCACCATTTTTAAGGGTGGAGTCTAGTGGTATAGAAAACATTCGTGACCTTGTGGAGCCATCACCACCATCCATCCTGAGAGCCCTTCCATCTTGTAAAACCGACAGTCTATACGCATCAAACAACAACTCTTGAGGGCAGTTTTGAACACGAATTAACAAACAGGTGATGGTTTGTTTGTACCCTTGCAAAGAATGTTTGCATCTTTAAAAGATACTAATGTACAATAAAAAGAAACAAACATCTCTTTTCTTCTCTCCTGTCCAGAGTCAAGTCAAGGTTTCTGCTCTCTCGTTTTCCCTTCACGGTTATTCTTGACTAGTAACACTTTTTCCTGATTGGTGACATTTATTGAACATCCACCATGTGCTGTCCTCAATGGTTTTAATATAAGAATTGTACTCAGGAAAAAATGGGAGAAAGATGATAGTGTCATTTCACCCCCAACAGTTCATGGGGCAGCATTGGAGAAATGATAAAGGAAATAAATGAGAAGGATCTGGGTCCCTGTTGGGTAATTCTTATTCCAGAAGGATGAGAGGCTAAAGCCAGAAGTATTTGAATAGCTGCCTCCATAAGGCTGAGTCACTTTGTGGTTTAACTTAGATGGATGTGAAGAGTATTTGGTGATAATGAGGTAGGTCCTTCTTTTTTTGCCATCCTCTTCATTGATATAAAATAATGTAGTATAAAATTCACCATTTTAAAGTGCACAGATTTTAGACTTTTCACACTTTTAAGTGTACACCGAAGTATTTTTTAGTGCATTTACCATATTGTACAATCATCACCATTATCTAGGTCCAGAAAATTTCCATTTCTGAAAAAGAACTAGCCGTCACATACAATTCTTGAATTATTGAATTCACATCATTGAGTTAGCAGTCACATCCAATTCTTGCCTTCTCCCATGCCCTGGCAACCACTAATCTACTTTCTATCTTTAGGGATTTGCCTATTGTAGACACTTAAGGTGAGCATAATAATACAATATATGACCTTTATTATTGTTACTGGCAATAAACATTTCTCTTGTGCCTTAAGTGTACTTGCCTAATAAGCAAAATTAAACTCAAACGAACAACAACATTCCTTTCCTAAGGAATTCATCCCGTCTTCTTCCTGCATCCAGGATCTCTTCGGAGCCTCATCACTCACGTTTTGACGTAGCTGATTGTAACGCATGAGGCATTTCCACAATAACAAGCCCCTTCACAGGCATCTAGCTTATGGAGTAGGACATTAATTTGTATTGTTTATAGGAGCACTTAGGTTAAAGGGAGACAAATTATATTGGCTCCTGGCCAGCCTTACTGCCCACACCCGATGGTAGCTGTGGACAGAGCCTACGTAACATCGCCTTTCAGGTGTGGAAAGAAGCTTGAGTTTCCCTTGATTGGCTTCCAGGGAGAAAGCGTAAATTCCTTCCAGCACTTTTTGGTTCCAGCGAAAGATGTTGTTTGGCTTTTCTAAAATAAAAGTGGTTACAGTCTTGTTAGGGAGGGGCGGTGCAGCCGCCATGCCAGCTGGGAGATCGGGGTTGGTGTCGGATCACCTGAGGCCTCGGCAATTTGAGTCTCAGGTTTTTTAAATCTCTAGATTGGCAAAGTAACATTTTTCGCTTGCACTGTAACGTAATTCCGAGTGGTAAATTTTAAAAATGCATACGTAATTTGTAATTTATAAATATCACATCAATATGTGATTACTATAATTATTCCTTCCGTTCCCAGTCCATGACTCCTTCTAGCTCATGTAGCAGAGAATTAGGCCAAACAACTTTTCATATGTACATTCTTAGGCCAGTAAAAGGGACAATTGGTGTTTTTCTTATTTCTCCAGTTCCCCCAGGATCTTGAAGAATGATCTGAATTATAGACGTTACAGGTGTGGATATTTCTAGAAAATGTGTGCGTGTGATTCTGCATGTGCACGTTCGGGGAGAAGGGGAGGAAGGAAAGAACGGCGCTGAATGGCCGCTGCGGAACTCTGCTCAGTGACATTTAGCCGATTCTGGAATCTGTCCCCCTTCTTTAATTTCAGCATTTGCGATCCGCGTGGGATAGCCGTGACCGCCCGCCGCGGGGCTTTCACCACCTGGGTCAGTGAGACAAGACGCAAAAACTGGAATTAGTAAGGCATTTATCCTCACATCCTTAGCCTTCTCACGTATAAAATGAGCTCTAAGGTCCATTCAGCTCTAAACTTTTATGCTCTAATGATTCTGTAATATCCAACTGTAGTTAGAAAAACTGCCACACAATTTACTCCAATTTATAACACTGAGTCTTGTAAAAGCCACATCCATGTAATATATGTGTGTTAGGGTGTTTTCAAATATAAGTAAAGAAAAACCATCTAAAATGACCTAAACAATTAGGATACTTATTTTCTAACATGACGTGAGTTTCAGGCGGGTACCTCTCAGTTTGATTCAGCGGCTTGTTCAGGTCCGCAGGACCCAGGCTCACCCATCGTTCTGGGCTGCTAACAGGAGATTTATTACAAGGAATTGGCTCACATAACTGTGGAGACTGAGAAGTCCCAACATCTGCAAATGGAGACCTAGGAAGACTGGCGGAGCCATTCAGTCTGAGTCCAAAAGATCCAATGACGTAAGTCTTGGTCCAAGGGCCGGAGAAGATGTGATGAGATGTCCCAGCTCAAACAGTGAAATAGGAAAGAATGAAAACATTCCTCCTTTCCTCTGCTTTTTGTTCTATTCAGGCCCTCAACTGATTGGATGAGGCCCACCCAACATTGGTGAGAGTCGTCTACTAAGTCTACCAATTCAAGTGCTAATCTCATCCGTAAACACCCGGGCAGGCACACCCAGCATAATGTTATAATGTTATATCTGAGCATCCTGTAGCTGGTCAAGATGACACAAGGATTAACCATCACACAGACCTGGGGTTGTCATCATCGTCATCATCGTCATCATTGTCGTCATCGTTGTCGTCGTCATTTATGCTTAACTCAACTCTCTGTATTTCTTTCTGGACTTTTCAAACTACTGGAGGGAAGCTCGCCATATAAAAACATTATTGTATTTCATGAGCTTGAAGGAGACAAGCAGATCTATGTGAGTAGAGAATGGAAAGGGACCTATCCATAAATTTTTACCTTTCTCGAGGACTCTAATTATTCGTTTCAACTAACAGTCTTCTTCATTCTTCTGGAGTCCCCAGTACTTCAGTGAATGATAATGTGCTTGAGTTTCTATAAACACATTTGGGCGTTACACCTTTGAGGCTCAGATGATGTTTTTATATGCTGATAACTATATCAAAGCCTGGCGATTACTTAAGCTAACAAGTGATGATCCATCACCATGGAAATGCAAACAGAACTTTAATTCATCACTTTGCTAATGGTTCTTCCCCAGTACATTTATCCACCTCCTTTCCATCTTTTTTCCCTACTAAATATGCTGCATTGTTTTATGACCTCTCTTCTGAGTGTTAATATAAGAAGAGACAGGCATGATGGAATGAAGGACTTGCTGAAAATTCCACATTCCCATCATCGTGTAGGCCTTCTAGATGGGTTCATGCCAGTTCTTTCTCTCATTCTCAGCCCAAATCCCTTTCTTTGGCACTCTCAGTTTCCTTCTATGCTCAGAATCTATCCCAGGTTCACATGTTTATGCCCTGAAGTGGCAAGTTAGCATTCTCTTCCAAGTGGGTGTCCTTCGTGTCCACATAAGGGAATAAGACAAAATGGCAGAGCAAGGTCCCTTATGTATGCCGTTTGCAGCGAAGATGAAGGCTAAAGACCATTCGCTTAGCCTGGACAGTCATCAGATGAGCACAGATATTTTTCTATAGGTGAGATTTACCCCGAAGCACAGTGAGGTTTAGGCTAACACCTGATTTAATGTTCAGATTTTTGTTTCTCTGCAGCCTGATATTGTTTTATTACATGAATGTATTAGGATGGCTGCGAGAACAAAATACCCCAGACAGAGTGGCTTAAGCACCAACCATCTATTGTCTCATACTTGCGGAGGCCAAATTAAGGTGTCGTCAAGGTTAGTTTTTTCTGAAGCCTTTCTCCTTGGCCTGTAGATGGCCATCTTCATAGCTCTGTCCTAATCTCTTCCTTTTGTAAGGACACCAGTACTAGTAGATTAGGGTCCACCCATTTTCTTCATTTTAACTTAATTACCTGTTTAAATTGCCTTCCTCTAAACACAGTTCCATGCCAAGCTACGGGGGGTTAGGACTTCAACATATGAATTTTGAGGGAGGCACAATTCAGCCCCCAACAATGCAGTTGGTGCTTACAAAGTACGGGGAAATTCTGTAAGGAGGTGAAAATGACATAAGCTATGTAGCACAGTCACATGATTAGAAACTTTGCTAGAGTCGTGAAGTAACTACCTATCGCTGCCATGGGCTTAGAAATAAAGGTAGCTTTCATAGAGATAAATTCAACATTGATTTTTAAACTTCCTAGCCAACTAACACAGGAAATGTATTAGATTTACATGGCATAAAATTTAGAATTTAGGGGATTTGGGATCTCGTGTATATACTTTCTTCAATGGCACTTCCAACTGGTAGCCGTTGAGTACGGTCCACCAGAGAAAAGGAGAAGAAAGAGAGCTGGGTTCCGGGGGCTTCCTAGTGATTGTCCTGAGAGGCAGGCAGTCTCTGAGTTCCCCAGTACTGTGGAAGAGAGTAGAGGTGAGCAAGCAAAATAAAGGCCGAAAGAAAAAGTACAACAAAGAACAGGGGCTGCGGGCCTCTGGGTTACAGAACACTGCCCAATATGTCATTGGACTAGCCAGCATCTCTCTGTACAAATGACTCAGTTCCATCTGATGGGGATGGGGCTTTACTTTCTTAACATCAATAGAAAAATAAGTATTTTTAAGAACTACAGGTAGAATTCTCTCTTCAGAAATTGATCTTAGCATTGTCTTAGCGAGATTGCTGCTATTCAATGAAGTAAAGAATCCTCAGGTCCCCGCGTCTGCTGTGCGGTTTGCCGTGCAGGCAGCGACGGCTGCGGTCACTGTCATCTCAGCACTGTGCCCAGCACACAGTAGGTGTTCACCTCATGTCAGGTGAACTGGCACTGAATCTGCTTCAGTTTACGCAATAGTGCTGGGTGGAAGCACAGCTTGCTCCCGGGTGGTGGTTGGGATGGAAGAGCTGCGCCGGATCAGCCGGTCCTCTCTCCTCATTGCCTTCTCTTCCCACCACCACACAGGGCTTTCAGATAGATTACACAGGCTAATTAGGGGCAGAGGCAGTACCCAAGCCCCAGTTCCTCCACAGAATCACGTTAGCCCCATGAGCTTAACTCTTCCAAATCTGACCTCAGAGAAATGGAAGTCAAATTATAAATGACTGTGCTCACGGACCCTGGATTTCTGGTTCTAGATACCGTGGAGAAGACAGCTGGGCGCATTCGCAGTTTGTACACTCTCACACAGCGCAGCCCTGGAAAACGGGAGAACAAGGAGAGGTCAGAGTTCAAACTAAATCACTGGAGTTTTGCCTCGAGGCTGTTTGCCTTTGTTTAATTTTAAATATTCAGATTCTCCCAGCATGGTCTATTAGGAGGTGAAACTGTAGGAGGTGAAAAAACTTCAGAGTGAGCACAAAACAATGCATCTCTTCATGGGCCGAATTACTCTCCCCTCCCCCACGCGGGCTCGGTACCAGTAATCAGTTTTTCTAGGGAAAGATTTTTTTCTGTCTTTTTAGGGGAATGACAAATACTATTTACTGAGGAAAAAAAAAAGGAGCTTGTGTCCTCACCACAAAATAACAACATTGTAGATCACACCAACTGAAGGCTCCACATCTTATAAACACAGGCACTGCATTACTCAGCGCTGAGTTATTACGTTTCATTGCAGAGAGCGGCCGACTCTGAATATATTAATGATTCGTGCTTGCCTTGGCAGAACATAATGTATACTAATCACACGGAACCAGGATACAAGAGCACTTTAAATGCATTTGTCCAGTTAATAGTTTGACTTAATCTGATATTTCATTGGGTCACCGACCTTTTCATTGTAGGTAATGTGCAGAGGGAAATGTATGGCCGACACCCCAGAGAATCAACAGAGGGTTTTCTGGTTACTAAGCAACGTGCTACTTAAGCTTTACCTCTGCATAATTCTGCCAATACTGCTTCTTTCAGCTGACAAACTTAAGTGTGGCTCTGAGCTTGTGTGCAGGGGTGTGTGTGTGCGCGTGCCTGTGCGTTTTGGGGAGGGGAGACGCCACAGGCACAGAGTAGCTCATTTGTGCTGTGCTTTATAGGCATAAGCAATAAGCCCCCATAATAAACAACCATGCCAGAGTTAATCCTCAATAAACAGTATGGTTTATAAGCAATTAGGGACCCAAATCTCAAAATAAGACAGTTCAGCAGAATGAGAGCATCTACCCTAGCAATGCTTAGTGAGATACATGGCTTGTTAAAAGTGTCATAATTCTCCTTTAAAAAGCAATTAACAGTTTGGGGTATTTGGGTCTGCCAAGCAGAGTTTCTTAATCAAATTTGAACACATCAAAGAGCCACTTCTCAGCTTTACATAATGGACAGCCATTTACTGAGAAAGCACAGTTGAAAATAAAAGGATGAATTGATGTTCTCCCTGTTGGTTTATCAACCTGAGAGTCCATTGAAGACATCAAGATGAGTCAGATAAATGCATTTTGTCAGGTTTTCAAAGAAAGCCAGTGAGCTATTCTATTTTGCCAATGTCTTTGTGTTTCTTAGTAATTTTGTAGGTTAGAAAAAGAAAAAAAAGCACACCTCTGCCTCCTCGTTCCTTCCTTAAATTGCGGTAGGTGATTGGAGAAACAGCACACAATTTGCCATGTCTCATCTTTTATGACAGTAAACACAAACACGTAGTTCTTATTCTCCGCAGATGCTGGGTCGTTTTGGGGTATTTTGAGATATGCACAATAGGATTCAAAACTCAGTTACAGATTTCTTTTACTGATTGTATCTGAGGCTAATGAAGGGTATTTTTAAATATACTTTAAACCACAGAAGCTTCCAACACCAAGCCATGGAAACTGGAAAGACAGATGTGTTTCCTTCTTTCCCAGGATTTACCATCTAAGACGAATTTATAATCAACTACATGGTTGCTTTTAAGGCACCATAAAATGAGTGCATCGTAGATCAATACTATATTGGCCTTCCAAAATCATTTATTTAACTCTCTTATCCAAAAATTTAATATTTTTTTAAATTAAGGATGAAAGGAAATGTGCAAAGAGAGGGAGAAAACTGTAGTGTGCACTCAGGGTAGTTGGCAATGTCAAACTAAACACCAAATTTAAAATTCACTTCTTTGTTTGCCTGTTGTCACTGGCGTTAGCCACTTCAGAATGTTGTGCTAGGAGGATATCTGCCGAAATTCGAGCATTTTATGACTGGTTGGACCCCTTTCTATCCAGCTGAAGGGGCAGGTAGTAGGACATAAATGTATTCATACTTGTCAGCTTTAAAGGCTCCAATTTTATCTGCACAGTGGCCAAAATGAATGGACCATGATAGTGATTTTTCTCCAGCAGTCTATAATTTAGCAGATCACTGAGCTCTGAAAATTTTTCATAATGTATATGTAGTTTTAGGGAAGATAAATCAATATAAGAAAAAGCAATAATTAAGAGGGGAAAAAAATGAGGTCTAGGGACTTCTTTGACAGACAAGTGTAAATATGCAGCCTGAAAATCAAACTTCAAATGAACCTGATTTTAGAAAACCTCTCAAGCAAAACTTCTGGAACATAAATTAATTCTCATAGCCAGGACTGGAGCACTATCAAGCATGGCTGGAAAAATTCTATCTAGCTCCCAGGGGGACATTTAGAAGACCATGATATCAACATTACAACAATATCTATCTGAAAAAGTGCAAATAGTGCCAAAGCCCACAGTTGTTTGTGTATTTTATTTATTTCACAAGCATTTAAAAAGCCTGTTGTGTGTTCCACATCCCACACATTGTCCCCTGGGGTGGTTCTAATTACCCTTCCTTTCACTTTGTCCACCTCTTCTGTCTCCATTTTCTAATTCTGAACATGGAGGATGAGGACCAACTGTGACAGTGTCCTTGGTGCCCTAAGAGAAAATGCATTTGACATCTTAAGGATTTATTTAAGAATGAGAAATTTCCTTTCCCTTTAACAGAATTTAAAGGATGAGCTAGAGTTTAAGAACTATCCAGTACTCTTTGGAGCTCAACCCCTAGAATGGAGTACAGAATATATACTCTTCACGAAACAGCCCCTTGTGAACGTGCCCATTTACATAAAATTCCACAGTTACAAATGCATTTGTTTGGCAGTAAGTTATATCAAGAGGAGTTCTATAAAGCCACAGTCAGCCATTAGCTGTAATTAAACAGTCTGAGTCCTTTCCAGTATAACAAGCAGGCAGATTCTGAGTCACTGGTGATCAGAGGCCTGGGGGGGGTTCCAGAGTGAAGATGGTTCTCCTTGATCAAGGAGGGAATCCAGTTAAATGAGCAATCCCTCGGAGAAGCAAGAACTAGAAAAAGTAGACGGGGCGATGGCCAATGTGAATCACACTCACCGAACAAGTTTGTCTGGGATTTGTGTGCTAACCGGCTCTCTCTTTCCAAAAAAAGGCAAAGTGGGGTTACTCAGTTCCTTTGTTCTCTCCTTACCAACTTTCCTTTCCTTGTAGCTTGTTTAGTCATAGAAGGTACTGAATTCTCATTCGGATGGATAGCAAGATTTATCGAAGCAAGAATCCCAGTAAAAATTGACTGTGGCAATGAGGAGGTCAATGCATATCTTAAGGGATGATAAATCCTGACATTCGCTGAAACCTCAAGTCCCTTCATTGCAGGTAGTGCCAGGTGCATACTACATCTACTCCCCAGAAGGAGCTGGAAATATTCTTCTAACTGGTGTGCTTCTTTAAAAAAAAATTTTTATTGTATTTTTTTCCATTACCATTTAGTCTGCTTATAACCCCCTCCCCCAGCAATCACCACACCGTTGGCCATGCCCATGAGTTCTTTTTCCTTTTTGCTCTGTCCCTCCACCCTCTACCCCCCAAACCCTTAGGTGTTATCCTGCTATTTATGAGTCTGCCTCTATTTTACTTGTTAGTTCAGTGTGTTCATTAGATTCCACGTATGAGTGAAATACATGTATATTTGTCTTCCTCTGACTGGCTTATCTCACTTAGCATAATGCTCTCCAGGTCCATCCATACTGTCTCAAAGGGTAAAATTTTCTTCTTTTTATGGCTGAGTAGCAACCCATTGTGTAAATGCCTATAGTTGTCTTATCCATTCATCTGCTGATGGACACTTGGGCTGCTTCCATATCTTGGTGATTGTAAATAAAACCGCAATGAATATAGGGGTGCTTCTGTTCTTTTGAATTAGTGTTTTGGGTTCCTTTGGATATATCCCCAAAAATGGGACTGCTGGATCTAAAGACAGATCCATTTTTAATTTTTTGAGCTGCCTCCATACTGTTTCCCATAGTGGCTGCACCAATCTGCATTCTCAGCAGCAGTGCGAAGCGAAAGGATTCACCTTTCTCCACATCCTCGCCAGCACCTGTTGTTCGTTGATTTATTGATGATAGCCATGCTGACTGGTGTGAGATGATATCTCATTGTAGTTTTAATTTGCATTTCTCTGATGATGCAGGTGTATTTCTTTAACTTCAATGTTTCCCATTTATTTTAATGGTTTAAAAGAGTAGAGGAATAAAGAGGTTGGGGAGAGAGCATCGCTACCTTTTTTTTTTTTTTGGACGACTATAGGCCCACATCGAAAACCTAAGTTCTTCATCATGATTATTTACTGCACCATTAACTGCCTCTTGAAAGGTTAACTTTGATTAATCACGCCCCTTGTGCACACCCATTTGTTCAACAGTTTCGGGGTCATCTATCCTGCTATCAGCCAACATTCATTAACAAAGATACAATAAGAGACTTTCTGAATGCCTCGAGGAAATAAAGATACACCAGGCTTCTGATATTTCCCGGGGAGGACTGATTCCTAACAAACTTCTATTAGTTACTGATAGTCCAAATCCTCTGTCCGGAAGCTCTGTTCTGGAAGTTCTCTAAAGCACACCGAATTTACCCATTTTCCAAAGTTCACCTTGGCTTCTTTTGGAAATGCTGGGATAACATTTGTCTGCCAGCTGTCTTCTGTTCTTTGCCATTCCCTTCTAATTATGGCAAGACTTCTGAGATCAAATCTTAAGTTTATTTATTAACTTCAGTTCTTCACTTCAGGAGCTGGGTGATTTGAATTCAGTGAAAGAATGTAGCCTGTCCATCTCCTGTGTTGGCCCTCCTTTCCTTTATAACAATGCTTGCCCATTTTTTGACATGGACACCAAGAAATTAGGAGTTGAGTAGGTCTTCCTTCTTTTTGCCAGTTTTTGACATTGCATTAGTTTTCCTAAGTACTAGGACTGTTATTTTTGGTCAGTTGTATTCCTTGATGGTTTTTTATTTATTTATTTATTTTGGTAAATGTGCTTTTTATTCTTTTTTCTTGGCATTTTTCATGAACCTGAGTTTCTTCTGGCCCTTAGCCTCTTGGACACTGCTCTCAACCCTGGCTGTATCTCATGTACGTCATGACGTGTCTTTGTATAGTGGTTACGTGTGAGCTAATGGCACTTCCATTATATTCTGAGAGGTTAAACTATCATCAGGGTAGGTCAAGCGTTGTTAAACCCTAGAATTGGGAAACTAAATACATGATGATGTTCTGATAGTGAACGGGTGAAAAATTTAAAAATCTCGGTTTATAAAACTTAGAGATTTTTAGAAAGTGACTACAGTTCCATTATGTAGAAAGATGGAAGTTATAGGGGATAATAAATCCTTATCAACTGATAGTCATTCAGCCCCTGGTAAAACTCCCAAAACAGTAACATTTCTATACGCAGTGAAATCAATATGCTGTCAAATTTAGTTGACACTCACCAAAATCTATGGAGGAAAAACAAATAAGCAAATCAACAAATACTAGTGCTAGCGGAGGAACAAATGTGGAGACACAGAAATCACAGGGAAGCGTGTTGTCTGGCACAGTCGGAGAATGCACGGAGATACTAGTCTGATGCGTGGGAACGAGCGCTTGCTTCCAGGTACTTACTCAGAAGGCAGCACTGCCAAGGCATATGCATTTGGGATTATTTGTAATTCCAGTAGTAAATTCTCATACTTGACTTATTAACTGAACCTGTAAATGGTATAACAGGTCTATTGCAAATTCACTTGGGTTGTAAATAAATTAATTACTAATATTATAGGAGATATAACTTGGCAAGATTGCAGAAGGTAATCGGTGCTTACGGTAAATTTCATTTTTATGCAGGTAATACATGTACATTGTTGCAGGGATCAAATACTTAGAGTTCTGAAAGGCTCATGTGAAAAGTGGGTGGTGTTAGGGCGCACAAGCAGCAGAGCCTATAATACAGACCGGAGTGCAAGTGGTTTCATTGGGAGGTGACCCCAGTGATTCAACTGGGAAGGGAGCCAGTTGAGGGAGCATTAACGAGTGGGATAACACTGCAACTGCGTGGGGCTTAACCCCACCAGGCAGCCCTGGGGGATGGTGCAGGACATATCTCAGAGTTGACCCCTCAAAGGATAAAGGAGTTGAAATATTTGTCTTCCAGTTCCCATCCATCATTTTTCTGAGGTTTACTGAGAGTGGGGCACCCCTTGTCTTCTAGCTGGAGAGAACCCTCGGGTGAAGAGTTGCAGAGACTTGCAGAAGCAAGCCACCAGCGTGCACAGAAAAGGTGAAGGTCACAGGGATGATGGGCGGGCACTGAAGCCATCTGAGACACAGCTCTTTCCTTCCCTCCTGTTCCTCACCTCATTTCCCCTCTAGGGGAAGACACTTTCCCTGTTTCAGTGTTTCTGCTAGATGCTTCTATATTTCTAAGTTACAGATCTATACCACTATTCATTAATTTCTAATTTTAGATAACATCTATTGACTTTTTTAATATTCGAGGATTTAGCTCACTCTTACACCATCACCAATCCCACTTTCCTTCCTCTTTCTCCATCTTCTCATTAGTGGTCTGTGCCAAATTTTGGCTATGTCAATCAATTAAATGGCACATTAAATCAAATTAATTTAGATGCAAGGGTTTTCACTAATGAGTGGAAGCATAATTTGATTACATTTCTTATCCTACACTATTTTTTTGTTATTCTTGGAATTTTTTATTGTCTCATTTTTCCATTTGCTTAGCTTTTTTTAATGTACTTATCACTAACTCTTTCCAGATGCTCTAACACATCTGGCACATGCCTACTAATAATCTTGCCAATTACTCAAACACAGCTCCAAACAATCCATCAGTTCTCTTCTGCTGTCCACCCCTTCCACCTGACCCGCTCCTCCCCACGGGGGTGTCTTCCAAGCTCCCCATTCTTCTGTTCCAGTTTGGTATTGAAGCCTGGCATAGAGCCGACTCCCTGGGGCTGACCTGACTCCGGGAAAAATGTAAGCGTCAAATCAATGTAGTTGTCCCTTCTAACCACTTAAAACAAAATCTTGTCGATGGGTCTTGTTAATGCATGGGAGCCTCATTAGAGCAGTTACATAGGTTTGCATTTTAGAAACAGGGTTTCTAGATTCACATATTGATGGGACTATAAAAGGTACAGCTATCCCCTACTCTATTCTGAATTTTTTTTATTCTGAATTTTAACAGGACATAAACAATATCATTCTACACTTCTTCCTGTCTCTAATATAGAGTCTCTGACATTTCATTGATTTGTTATTTTTGATCTGTCAACAGATGCTGTCATTTTGCCTGAGAAAAATCTGCCTCGGCCCCGCCCACCCCCTTGGCTCCGGGCATGCTATGCACCCCCCGTCCTCGGGCACCCGGGCATATTCTTGCCTCACGGCCTTTGCATTCTCCAGGGCCACTGCCTGGAATATCTTATTTCAATTTTAGGTGAACACTGGGCCTTCTCTTTTGTTCATTCATGTCTACCCAGAGAAGCTTACTCTGCCCTCCTTCCATCTAAAATTTACCCCCTGCCCTTATCTTGCTTGATTTTTCTTCATAGCACTCATCACCCTGATTTATTTTAGATACACACACACACACACACACACGCATACACACACACACATGCATACACACACACACACAATTTACTTGTTTATCATCTGTTTCTCTCTACTAAAAATTAGGCTCATGCAAAGAAGCAGTTTATCTGTACCGCTCACTACGATGCCCCCAGCATCCAGAACAGTTCCACATGCACGGCAAGCATGCAGTACGTGTTTGGTAAATGAACTAATGAACAGATCTTTTTGAGTTTCTTGCTTTCACCATGCTGTACCCTACCAAAGAGCTGCTGTGGCTCATCAAATGCTTGCTGCACAGGACTTTGATGTCTCTGCTGCTTGCTGGGGCTCCGTGAGTTTGTGTCTTCTTACCTTCTCACCGCTGTCGGAATCCTCTGGTCCAGCCACTCAGGCTGGTCTCCTCACCGGCCATCCACGTACCTTGACTGACACTAACCGTCCTGAGTAACGAAGCCACCTTGCCAAAAGTTCTGCTCTTTTTCAAAGTTCCCCAAAAAATTAAAACTAGAACTAGCATATGATCCGACAATCCCACTCTGGTTATATGTCGAGGAGACCTGAAGCCAGGATCTCAAAGGACCGTTTGCATGCCTATGTTCATAGCAGCATCACTCGCAACAGCCAAGATGTGGAAGTAGCCTAAGTGTGTACTGGAGCTTGGAGGGATAAAGATAACGTGTTCTATACACACGATGGAATATTACTGATCCTTAAAAAAGAAGGAAATCCTGTCACGTGCTCCAACAAGGCTGGACCTCAAGGATATTATGCCAAATGAAGTAAGCCAGCCACAAAAGCACAAATGCTGACTGAATCCATTTATGAGGTGTTTAAAGTAGTCACATTCATAGAGACAGAAAGTACAGCAGGATGGTGGTTGCCAGGAGCTGGAACAAGGAGGCGGAGAAGGGGAGTTGTTCAGTAGGTGTAGAGCTTTAGTTTTGCAAGATGAGAAGTTCTGGAAGTCTGTCACGCAATAAAACGCACAGAGTTAACGCTACTCTCCCGTGTGCCTAAAAACGGTCAAGATGAGAAATGTTGTGTTGTGTGTGTGTGTGTTTGTGTTTTTACCACACTTTAACAATTATGTGTTTACTTTTTCCCTTCTCAAAAATAACCTATTCTTCCAATTGCAGCCCCAGGGCCAGCTGTGTTTCTAGATCACTCCTGCCTACAATGTCCTTCCTCTCCTCTGCCCTCTCATTACACTCACTTTCCGGGCCTCCAGAGCAACACTTGATGCTGCCCCAGTTATTTTACGTATAGAGGTGACTTTCCCAGGAGAACCACAAGCTCTACTAGGGCAGGCTCCCTACTGTGCTCCTCATCTGTGGAATGTATCCACTGATGGGACAATGCTGTCATTACATAATAATCTTTGATGGTTTGAATCCTCTCTATGGTGCTTAACCTTTAAGATCTTCAGAGACAGTAAATTTGTGACCAACCGTGATGCTACACTGTTGCTTTGTGGTCTGTGGAAGTGGTGTTTAATATTTCATTGGTTCTTAGTTTTAGTAGCAAGTTGTTATAGAAAAATAAACAACACCTGTTTTTTTCTTCTTCTATACAGCTCTGAGTTCTCTTTGCACTCACTGATATTTTTTTATCCTTACAAATATTGTAGCACTTCCTCACAAGCACCTGTTTAGAAGTGAACTTTACGAAACTTTTGACATTAACAAAATTAAACTATGTTTTCCTTAACTCTCACTGTTCCTTCTGCTATTTTCTGACAGTCCTATTCTGAACAGAAATAACGTCACGTCAGGAAAGAGGCACTGACATTTTCCTGACCAAAGCACCTTTAATAATTCATTATCACCAACTATCCCAATGTTGTTGAGTTGAAAAATCAGAACATCTAGTGATATGTTTATAGCTGACTCCCCAGTGGAATGAATCATTTATTATTTTTTGCTATTTTTGAGAAAAAGAAAAAAATGGCCCAAAGTCCCTGCATGGGTATATGCATATTTAATATTTTTACTGCACATGCATTAAAAATCTACATTTATTCCTCAGAAAAATAGAATAATACTAAATCTGATTGATTCATACAAAGGAAAGAAACATGTTTTTGGGGGGAGACAAAGTGACTACGAGTGGCAAAGCGTATGTGGTTTGGAAGGTGGTGAATAAGGGTTTCCTTTGCATGTTTATGCTCCTCACTGAGGTCACTACCTCCTTGTGAGTTTTCTTGAACACTCTACATTACTTAAAGGACAGAAGCTATGGCTGTACAATGTAACCACCATCAGATGATGGTGAGAAAACACTACAAAGGCAAGCCAGAAGTCCCACAAACACAAATGGACAAAATATTTCAATATTTGGATGTCATTTTCAACTTACGAACACGCTTCTGATTTATATTTTTATGTAGTATGAGCTGGGTTAGCCTGAATCATCCCAGGAGGACTTAAACGTTTTTGTTGTTTTGTTTGGCCTTAAGGTTTTCTTAAAAAATATTTTACTGATTTATTTTTAGAGAGAGAGAGGACAGGCAGGAGAAAGAGAGGGAGATAAACATTGATCAGTTGCGTCTTGTATGTACCCCAAACGGGGACCAAACCTGCAACCCATGCATGTGCCCTGTCCGGGAACAGAATCCACGATCTTTCACTTTGTGGGACTGTGCCCAGTTGGCTGATCCTCGCTGGTCAGGGCTGTTTGGCCTTAAGGTTTTAAATCTCTGGCTCTCGCAGTTGTCCCTGGGCACTGTTACCCTTGTAGATTATATCATGACACACCCCTGAAGAAGCCAAGATCACAGACTCATCAGTGAAGAGGCCATGTGAAAATGATGAGCAACTAAAGCAATAGATGAGAGATAGCACTTCCTGTCTAAGTCATTGTGAATGCCTAGGCACAAGATGGCATGCATATTCATGAGAAGGTTCTCTTAATTCTACTTGGGATCTAAGGTAACGGAAGCACCAAGTGGGGAGCTGTTCATCAGTGGTAGAGGCAGGGGGCAGACAAGAAGACGAGGATCAGGACACGGGGCCTCTAAGCCAGAGTCTGCTATGTGTGTTGCCTTTGAGAAAATTCATTGGCGTTCTCTGTGCATCTATATTCCTTCTGTCAGCTCCATATTTCTTCTTGCTGAGACTTCAGCTTACCAGAAATGTCATGAGACCTACAAGATAAATGCTCTGAATGGCTCCCAGAAGGAAAAGCAGAGAGCATCGATCTAAAGGGGGGCTCAGTTTTTTAAAGTTATTGCTATTGTTATGCACCATGAGTAACCAGCCAAATCTCCCCCGTCCTGATAGGGCCTCCCCCACGCCCCCCACCCACCTTCCCAGAGGAGGCCTCCCTCATTCCGTGAGGTGCAACCCTTTCCTTCCAGGGAGATGCTACGCTGATGGTCTCAGGTAAATCATGAGAAAAAGTATCTAAGTTTATGACTCCTACAAAGGGAAAAGACTGTTCAAAATCATGTGTCTTTAAACTCTTTGTGCTATAGATAAAAACTCAGCCAACCCGAGTTGGATACTCAAGACAGCAAGGTGGAGGTGAGGGTTAGAAATGACAATGGCATGGTTGGTATTGTCGATCATGGCTGGCTTGTGGAATTTCCGGAGGTGGTGTGGCGAGGTGGTGAGAGCCGTTTCTCCTCGGCTGGAGGCCTGGCCTGATCGCCAGCTGCTGGCACTCCCCGGTCTAGAACTAGTGGCCCTGCCTGTAAGTGTGGATACTACTCATGTTGTGTGTGTGTGTGTGAGTGTGTGCATATGTGTTGTTTTTAAAATGGCTTTTTTGTGTGTGTAGGGAAAGGGAATTGGTGGAGACAATCAGGCAGTCTTCTAGAAATACTGTAGAGACATGGTAAATACCAGCAAAATTGAGTCCAGCACATGAGACACTTCAAGCATCTCAAAAAATATCCAACCTGCTATAGAATGAGCTTCTGGTCCTGTAAGGATAAAATTGATTTTTTAGTGTTTTACACCTATGAAAAATCTTGTTGCCTGTATTATTTTGTTTTGACCAGTCCTAATTGTGCAGAAATATTTACTGGGACCTAGTGGGTACCAGGCACAGTGCTGGGTCCTGAGACCTCATTGTCTTAGGAGAAAGTTTTTGCTCTCAGGGCGATGTGTAAAGAAATAGATTTACCGTGCCACATGTTCCACTTCCTCTTTGTGTCTGTGTTCCTAAAATCTTAAAGCTTTCCTAAAGTAGAAGATCCAATCTCTTTCATCCGTCTCTCCATCTGCATAAAACATGGGACAGGAGATCTTGAAGCCAGTTATAACACCCCCAAAATTATAAATAATTTTTAAAAAATCATGGTTAAAGAATTGTTCATTTTTCTGAAGACTTGTTTTCACTATGAAAGGATTGTCAAACTGAACTACACTCTTAAAACCTCAAATTTTCATTAATATCTTTTTGACAAGTTGTTAATACTCACTGTGGTACTTATAAAGCAGTAGGAACCTATTTTGAGGTGACAGCTTTCTCTGCCTCTGAATGTGTTAAAAACCCTGAAGTAGATGGAGAAAAAAATCCTCAAGCCATTTGAAAAATGAGTTCCATATATTCACTGGCAAAATATTCCTTGAAATACAGAATTTATAGCTAATCTCATTGTTTAGACAAATGTCAATGCTCCCATGGGAGTGGGACTGTGTGTTAGCCTGTGCGATAGAGAAGAGTGTGATGGAGGGGCGCGTGTGCGTGTTAGGAGTGTGATTACCACCCAGGAAATATCTAGATTTTTATTGAGGTCCTTAGTAAACTGAATTTAATCTACATTGATGCCAGAATCTCTAGAGTAAAAGTTAAACATACAGACAATAATCCTTTTATCTTATGCAGGGCAACGGAGAGTCAGTGTTATTTTCAATGGCCGCACTTGGCCTAATATAGTCCAATGAACGGAGAGTTCAGATGTTATACCTGGTTTAACGTGCAGGAGCTAAGGCTGAGACATCAGGTGAGTGCTAGAAGAAACCACAGAACACTTTCGCTCTTGGAGTGTCAGCTCGCTTGGTCACGTTCTCCTGGCTGAGGAGAGCTTGTTTCCCTACACGAGGCTTATGAGGATTTTTCAAATATATTCTAAGCATCCCCATACCATAAGATCTAATATTGTTAAGGAACCAAAGAAAGCCTGCCTGGGCAAGGTAACATACAGTGAGTCTGAAAAAGCCTAGGTTTGAATTCAACCACTAAAATTCAGTGGTTCTGTAAATTGGCTATAGAGCTTCATAAAACCCAGGAAACACAGATGTATCTTTATGTTAGCTTTCAAACAGTCTGTTGTGCTTACAAGACTTTCTCCATTTTCTTTATTTGCCATTTGTGTTCATCCTATGTTTAGAATTCAATGACTTCAGCTTCTGCTGATATTATCACTGCCATAAAAACTTGTTCCTGGTCATGAAGAATAAAACACTAAACGTCTTCCCTTACAATACATTCCGCCTGGGGTGATTGTGGGCTGCTCTGGCGCATTAAGTGCCATCCACTTCCAGCACGTGCCTTTCTGGCTCTATCCCACTGTCACCAGCAGGAAGCAGCTCTGCTCTTGGAAGCACCTGAAATGTCTCCAAACAGAAGGTCCTAATTTTAATGTTGTACTTAACTTTGCTCTTCTCATCTCTCAGTGGTGAAATAAAGAGTCGTTGGACGGGTTCTTCTTTCTCAAGATGGCACCACAGATTTGCTCATTTTGGGGCAGAGGGGGAACAGACGCTCCACTAGAGAGTACTTACTAATGTACCTTAGTTCCCTCGACATCTTCCCATTAGATGTCACCAGACCCCCGAACCATCACCTGACCCAGTATTCAAATGTACAAATTGAGGAAGACCAGATGCAGGAATGACTTGTTCGAAGTTGTGTAATAGCTAAAAGGTGGCACAAAGAACAGAGATCACTTTCTACCAAGAAACAAGAGGGAAATATACTCGGCTGATGATATAATTGAGCTCCTAAAACAAACCCAAGGATGTGAACCTCCTCGGTCTCTGCAGCTAAGTTTGGAGAAAATGCTTCACCTTAGGAACAGGATATCAAGAACTAAAGCAAACACTGGATTTAGAATTCAGGCTGTTAGCAAGAAAAATGACTTTCTTGACAATTTTGCCATTTTAATTGGTATTGTTGGTTGCTATAGAAATTCAGTTTGTGGCCATGGGTATTAGAGATATTAGTTCTCCCTGACGCCTTCCTTTAAACGCAGAAGACAGTGCCATGCCTGTCTTTATATGGGGTTTTGGCATACCCACAGTTTTACTGAAGTGAACAGAGAGGGATCAAAAGTTCTTTGACTTCAATGAAAGAGCACAGAAAGCAGGGGCCTGTGCTTCTCTGGTGGACTTTGAGAATTGTGTGCCAGGGGAGCGGAGGTCCTGCAGGTCTGAGCAACTCTGTGGAGTGCCCTGCCTCCCAGCCAGGGGCTTCAACATGGCAATACCGATTTGTAGCAGAATCAAGATATTTCTCATGGCTCAGTAGTAAAAGCCAACCAACCAACTAACCAGTCAATCTATTGATCAACCCAGACTCTCCTGTTTTCTGCCACTCTTAGTCATCACCGTGATAATCACCGTCAATAGCATCATTTGAAACCAAAACACAATAACCTCACATTTAAGTGAAGGATGAGCAGCCAGACAGATGTGTGTTTACTGAAGCTACTGGAAACTCTATGAGGTCAAACATGGGGACTGGTGGTGTGTAGATCGACATGACTCTCAGGGGTTGGGGAAATATTAAGGAATTGAAGCAGGGCAATGCATTAATTTATGCTTTCATTTTGTTATGAAGTTTATATAAAATACTTCATGGTATATTTTTCCATTTTTCCTTTTAAGTAGGGAGGTATAAGGGAAAGAGAATTAAGTATGATTGCTTAGCTGAGGTGAGGTGAGGGTTTCAGGAAACCGCAAGGCAGCGGGGGAGGCAGGAAGGGCTAACCACGAGTTGGAAACTAGGCCAAGAAAGAGGAAGGTGAGAGTCAAGAGATAAATCAACTTGCAAAAGCTATTCACACCAAAAGTCCAGAATATCATTAGAGTGAATTTCACATCAAAACCTCAGGTTGATTAGTCTTGGAAAGCAATGAATAAGTGGCATAGATTACTCTAGCAAACATAAGTCTAAAAGGGGCCTATGTGTGCTTTAAGAAGATGGATACATAGGGGAATGTGGAGATATCTGGACTGATTTTATGGAGACTAGGAGAAGAATGAAATTATAGCCTGCCACAAGACCTATGTTCCTGAATTAGAGCGCCGTCCAGTGAAAACTATACCCAAGGTCTAGCTGGATAACTGGCTTAGCTCCAGGATGCAGTGGGGGTTCTCTGACTCCTGCAATCACCCCATGTGGGAAATGTTCAGTGGGACTATGCCTTTGCCAAGGGCTCCTTTGAACCACTCCCCAGTAGACAAGTTGGATTAAACACTCCGCAATGAGTTCCTTAGGACAGGATTGGGTTCGAGAGGCCTTAGTAGGTAATTCACCTCTTCCCCACTTGAGTCCTAAACTGAGTAAGACAAGTGTAATATGGATGCAATTTCTAAATATTATCTAATAACTGAAAAGCTAATCGTATTGAAGAACGTGGTTTCTATCTGTGGGTAAGTGGGTTTCCTACTCACCTCCCAGACCATTATTCTCCCTCCCTGAGAAGGAGGGGGGTGTTAGAGCAGGGCCAGAAGCATCACCTGAGTGACGCCCCCTCCGCCTGGAATGGGGAAAGACCAAGGAAGAAGCACTCCTTCCACCAACAGTTAGAAATCTGCTATCTTTTGAAATTGAGGGAAAAATAATTTAACTTTCGGTTGTCTAGAGTTGGTTCACCGAAAGCTTACCTCAAAAGTGGCCTCCAGATACTTTCAGCATCTACTCTCCTTTCTCATCTCAACTCCTTAGGGAAGCCCTTTCAGACCTCCATGATTAAGCAAATATCCCGAGAATTTCACAGCAAGCCTGGTTGTTCAGAACACCAGAGTCCAGAGCGAGCTCCACACCTAGGCAGGGCTCCACACCTGCCTAGAGCTGTGTCAGTATGAGTAACTTAACTTCTCTGTGCTTCAGTTTTCTCATCTGGAAAATGGGATCAGTATAATACTTCCCCACTAGTGTTGCCAGGAGTATTACATTAGCTCATATTTGAAAAGAACTTCAGATGGCACCTGGCAGGTCACTTAGAGGCATTTGTTGAATAAAATGAAACATGCTTTGGTGTTGTCATATATTCTCTATTTTATATCACTTGAAAGAGCTGTAACTGCACATTTCTTTATGAGGGGTTGATAATGCCAGCTCTCCTCCAAATTTATGGACAAGGACACCGTTCATATTTCTTACAACTGTATTTCTAGCATGTAGGGCAGGACCTGGCACACAGTCATTATGTAGTAAATATTTGTGGAATGAATAAATAAACCAATGAAGCAATAACGGAAGCCTTTTCTACACCTAAGGTCATGAGATGATAAATACCTTAAGGGGAATTACCAGGGATTTGAGTGATCAAAGACTTGGAAGAGAAGAGGCAGTATGAAGAGGGTAAGGACATAGAGGAGGGGGTGGAGACTTTTGGAAATGCTTCCCTGTTCCAGAATTCTGTCTTGGGTAAGTTCTTTAACACTCCCATTATATGAGTGTTGTTTATTTTATTAATGTGCCAGACTGGAAAGGCTTTCTGGTCAACTGGGATATAGTGAAGAACCCAGAATTCCCACCTAAAGGATGTCTAAAAGGGATGTGGTTGCAATGGGAAACTTGAAAGCACCCATGCATTGCACTTTACATATGCCTGAGTGTCAACTCTTCATATCAAAACATGGGTAGCATGACAGAGATGGCCAAGTCCCCGTTAGCTACTTCTCGGCACTACCACCAAACCCAGAAATCCTCTTATGCAACTGCCTACTTGAGCTTCAAAACTGGAGGAGTCTCTTAAAATTGGTGTAGCCACGTGGGCTGCGATAAAGGAAGTGTATTGCCTGGAAATGTACAGTGTGGTGTGGCTTTTGGGGGAGGAAACAAAGAGAACAAATGATTCATCGACAGATTTCGGACAATTTGGCCCCCCATCAGAAAGCCTGAAAAGAAAACATAACAAACAAAAGAGGAAAATGAGAGGGGAGCGTGCGCAGGGAACCCGGGCCTTCTGTAGCAGAAAGCTAAAGGTCTCCAGTAAGAAATGGGGAAAATGGATTGAAAATGGGGATGAATCATCTTAAATGGTATCCCAAGGAAATTGGTTTGCAGTTTCATGGAGGAAATGGGCCCCGTGAAATGACTACAGTACAGGCTTTGATATAATAAATGTGTTTTCTTTGTATGTGTGCCTGTGTATTTTGAGCTTCGAATGCTGATGGAAAACCGGTCATGGTTGTACGATATCTGACACACTGTATGACACTTGATACACAAGGTTACTAGCCCTCTGGGACTCATTATATTCAGAAAACTCTTTCAGGATCCAAAAAGACAAGGACTGGTGTCTTGAACGATTCTCTCCAAAGGTCTGTCCACAACCGGGCTGAGCTCTGCGTGAACCTGAGATGAAGAAGACTTTCCTGGGACCAGACCAATTAATTATCCTCCTGCGCACTGACCTACTCAGGCCTCTCTCTCTGCATTTGCCCTCATGTCAGGGAGGCATCCTACCTTTTCATCTATAAGATTATTTTGCGAGTAAGATGCCTATGTCAGGAACATTTCAGCATCACTGACTCTAGCTTCTGAGAATTCCTAATGATCTTTGATTGCTTGTTGGGAGGACAGTGAATATCTCAGTTTCTACATATAACAGCGCAGCCACTAGGAGGCACTCATCAAAGTGCTTCATTAAATTAGTTTCCCCTCGTTTTTTTTTAAAGATTTTATTTATTTATTTTTTGAGAGAGGGGAAGGGAAGGAGAGAGGGAGAGAAACATCGATACGTGTTGCCTCTCACGCACCCCCCACTGAGGACCCGGTCTGCAACCCAGGCATGTGTCCTAACTGGGAATGGAACCAGGGACCCTTTGGATGGCGGACTGGCGCTCAGTCCATGGAACCTCCCTGCCAGGGCTCCATCCACTTTTAAAACAAAATAAACTTTGCTACACGCATACTTAAAAATGCATAAATTGTCCATGGGCAGCTTGATGAATTTTCCAAGTAACCTGCACCCATGTAACTACCGCCCAGAGAAGGGGGAGAGCACTGAGAGTGCACCAGAGCCCTCTGCGCTCCCGGCACACCTGTCTCCCGCTTCCTTTTTCTTTTCTTTTTTTTTTTTTTTAATGGCTCCTGACTTTTATCACCATCAAATAGTTTTACCTAATTTTAAATGTTATATAGATGGAAGCACAAAGTGTGTGTTCTTTCTTTCAACATTATATTTGTGAGATTGTTTCCAAGTTGCTGCATTTATTTAGTGCAGTTTTAAAATTTTATCAGTCCCTTTTAGGACTATCCTACTATTTTTTCACTCATTCTACTCTTGATGAACATTCAGGTTGTTTCCAGCTTAAGACTATTGTGAGTAGTACTTCTGAGAACATTCCTGTACATGTCTTTTGGGGCACAAATACACGTTTCCATACCTAGGAGTGGGACTGTTGGAGCTTACGTTATATCGAGCTTTATTACATAATGCCCAGCTGATTTCCATGTTGTGGTGCCAACTTACTCCCAGGGCAGTGCATGAGGGTTCTAGTTGCTCTACGTTTTCTCCAAGACATTTTTATTCTTTGTCACATTCATTTTTGCAATTCTGGTGAATGTATATATCTCATTGTGGTTTTCGTTTGCATTTCCCTGATGACTCATTATGTTGGGGACCCTTTTTATGCAGTTATTGGCTATTTAGATAGCTACTTTGTAAAATGTCTATTCAATTCTTTTGCCCATTTCTTTTTAAACTGGGATGACTGTCTTATGGATTTATTTGTAGAAATTACTTTATATTCTAGACGCAAGTCTTTGGTTGGATATAAGTATTGCAAATATCTTTTTCCCATGATGTGGCTTGCTTGTTAACAGTCTTAATTTATTTGATGAATAGATGTTCTCAATTTTAATGCAGTCCAATGTATCAATCTTTTCTTTATCCTCTGAGCTTTTGTGTGATATAACAAAGAACAATTAATTTCATTCCACTCATTCCTCCCAAATTCACCACTCTGGAAAACATGGGGAAGTCTCTTCACCAAATTTTGAATTATGCATGTGACCAGTTTTTCCCTAAAAAAGGAACCAGCATATGCAAGCAAATGCCATTGAGTAGAAATAAAGATGAGCATCATTTTGCTACAGTAAAGGATGCAACAGTATAGTCTCAGAGGAAATCAGGGTCCAGAGACAAATCGAATGGAATCTATGCCTTTTAAAAACCATCAACATTTCGCATAGGTGAGATGAAATTTAAATGATCCTGAAGGGTTATCCAGAGGGCAAAAGGAAAATAGTTCCAGGGTGTGGTATGAGTTTGGGAAAGTGACCTCTTTTACCTTGATAGAGGACTGCCTGCTTGTGTGAGCTCTGTCCACCTACCTGCCCACTGGACCTCTGTGCACACGACCTAGCTCGGCAGCCAGTCACAGTATGGTGGAGGGACCATTTCACCACCTCAAAGGTCCAACCCTTATGTGGGTTGGTATTGGATTTGCCTGAGTCTTCTTAGCTGTGTCCTTACTTTCCCTCCTTCTACAATCTAATTTCCACTTTTCACATACTTCATACCCCTTCCTACACACAAAACCTATCTCCAGGTGGAGTTATGTAAGCTGGATTTAGTCCTCCATGTTTTACACACACAACAGGCACATAATACTTATGTTGGTTGCTTTTCTGTGTTGCCTTGTCAGTGTTGATAAACACTGGTGTTTCATTAAATAAAGTCAGTTCAATAAAAAGTTACCAAGTGCTTGCCATGTGGAAGGTACTGCAGGAGAATCAAATAATGAATATCCCTCTGCTAAGACAGCGAAGCCTGGTTTTTGAACTTTTTTCTATTGCACTGAATTTTCAAAGTATTTTAGTCGATGTTACACTCTAGAGACCAAAAAAAAAAAAACACCCCAAAAACAAAAAACAAAGAAACAAACCCAGGCGAGGTAAAACACTACACCACATAACTAATCAATGGCAGAGTCATGATCAGAAATTACGGTTTCCTGCCCTACTTCCTTACTTCCGCTCGTATCCTCCGACGGTCCAGGGCTCCGTCGTCTCAATGTTACCGTGGCCATGCTTGGTGCCAACATCATCGTCCCTTCCAGGACAAAAGACACATTCTACAGCTTCTATTTTTTAAATTTTGTGTGGCTATTCTTGGTTCCTATCACCTTTTATGAATGAGAGTTTTTTCTCATAAAATGCTACTGGATATAGTTATTGGACTTTATGCTTTTATTATCTTTTCTGAAGTATGCGCTTTTCTTCAGAGAAGACTAGCAGGAGGAAAAACCGACATTGCCAAACTTAGCTATCTCCAGAGCATCTGACAGGGGATGCAGACTCAATTTAATATTTTGTGTTTCAGTTTTGAAAGCCCAATTTCTGCATGATGTTTGAATCTATCTTTCGCTTGCATTTTCTTTTTCTTTTTTAAGATTTTATTTTTATTTATTTTCAGAGAAAGGAAAAGGGAGGGAGAAAGAGGGGAGCGGCAACATCGATGTGTAAGAGAAACATCCTCTGCTGCCTCTCACACGCCCCCTACTGGGGACCCGGCCAGCAACCCAGGCATGTGCCCTGACCTGGAAATGAACCGGTGACCTTTCAGCCTACAGGCTGGCACTCAGTCCACTGAGCCACACCAGCCACGGCTTACTTGTATTTTCAAGATATTCAAAGACCGTGTCTATTTGTTCAGAGAGACAAATGCCCTCCAAAGTGGAGTATACACATCCCAAGAAGTTCACAAGGCTATGCCTAAGGTTGCAAGAAGAACTTACTAAAACTCTTACATTTATTATCTAACTCTTTAAAAGGTCTATTTTTGCACATGTTCTATGTCATATATTAATTCATATATACACACAAGTATGCATGTATACATAAACTCTATATAAATTTTAAAGTATGTATTCTGCATAGTTTGTACTCAAATTATTTTAATTATTTAGTACACAGTCAATAAAGTTCAGAGACCACTGTCAGAAACTACAATTGATTAATTAGAGCTATCAATCAGTATAAAAAAATGGGATGGCTAATCTTGGCCATGGCATAATGGAAGGAACCTGAGATTCAAAGTCAAAGAAATCTTAATTATTAGTGAAGTCATATCTTTTGTTTTAATCTATTCTCATTGGCGTCACGATGACATCATCATAAACGCAACTGAGATACATCATCATAAACGCAACTGAGAAACGCAACTGAGGACTTTTCCTCTAAGAGAGGCACCTAGAGGGCATCAGAATATTAGAAAATAAAAATTGGTAATAAGGAAGTGGCCGAATGACAAACTGCTAAGTTGTGCTGCTTTTGTATACAGAGTGATGGTCAGTTACATTCTACTGGTAAAAGTGTCCTCCAAAAATTTTAACTTATTTTTAACCCCGTCCAAACATCTAGATCTCATTGTTCAATAACTGTTAGGACAAAAGAGTTGGGGCTTCTAGGGACTTGGTGTAAACCATTTACATTTAATCCCTAGCTCCAAGCATAATTTGCTTTGAAGCCTATTCCATTTCTCTTCCTCCATCTACACGTTCACTAGTGCGCTCTGCACAGCCACAGTCTTCAGTTCCAATATCCCTAGAGTGTCGGATGCCTGATGAGAAACAGCGAACTGGTCAGAGAACCTAGCTATTTGTGACAGTGATAGGCATCACACAAATAAATACCCCCTTCTCCAGGGTCCTCAGAGATCCATACACGTAACACAAATTAAAAGCTTCCATTGGTAAAATCAGGAAGACTGACTTTCCTTTGCGATGACTAATTTGCCTGTTTTTAGCCATTAAGCTTTAATTCTTAATTCTCAGGTGTCCTTTTCCTTTATACCTCAAGTCCTATCTCTAAGTACTGATGTTGACAGCTAGATTAGATAAACCAGGATAAGATGAGTTGTTATACAGAATGAATAACCTAGATGGAGTGTGATTTACAAAATGGTGGAGGTTGCGGTAATGCACTTGAGGCAGAGCAATTTTGTGTGGTCTCAGCCTCTAAGCTGCAAAATAGTGTGGAGCCCTAACACAGACTTGGCCACACGTTCGAGTCTTAGAGACTCGGTCGTATCGTCCTGGTTGTTATGTACACACTACATGACTTTCTGGTTTTGATTTGCCTGGTGGTGAAGGGCCAAAGTCCTGTTGATTGGGGAGTAAAGCCCACTTCGATTGCCTCAAAAAGATTTTTGTATGGACTTAACATTTTTAATGGTCTGCTCGGTGCCCTTGTCACTCAGAACACATTTGCTCCCCAAAGATGAATATTTTGTCTGAAATTTTAAAGCAGGAAACAAGTGAAAGAAGCTTCTTTTAATCAGGATTTCTTTAAAAACTAAACAAGGATAAAAGGGACCTATACGTATGTACTAGTATGCCACTGGAAAAACCAGAAAGGAAATCACTGGCGACACAGCCCAGGTAACACCTGCCTGGTGTGGTGCCAGAGAGTGGATGCTGAAGCCAGATGGCCTGGGTTCATATCCCATCTCTGCCACTTGCTAGTTCTGTGACCCTGAGGCAGGACCAAAACTTTCCTGCACCTGTTTCCTTATCTGTAAAGATGACACAGAACTATGTCCCTGTGGAGGTGCTGTGAGGATTAAATCAGTCAATATGCACCAAGTGCTTAGATCATTCCCCAAAGCCGTAGGTGCAGTCAGCGTTCATCCTCAGGGCACCATTGGTTCTTAAACAGACGTGAAAAGACTCTGAGAAGGAAGGCAGGAAAAGCGATTTCGCCGCACTTGGTTACGACAGTGAAATGTAGTTTGTTTTTTCCCATTACCTGAAAGGTAACAATCTACTAAAGTGTGTAATTTCAAAGAGGGTCTTAGGGCCCACGACATGTTTATGCTGAGGGAAGAGCAATGACTACATTCACCCCATGGGGTTCATCTTTTGACTTTTAATTCTACGGTTGTTTTTCTAACTTTCCTCTGGCGCTTTCATGATTTCCGGTATAGGAAGGCGGTCGTCAGGCCACAGATTTTTTTTTTAATTTCACATCTCGCAATTCACTCAAGGAAAAGGGTGTTCAGATGAACTTCACAGGCATAGATAGCTGGAATTCTTCTCAAAGAAGCAGGGGGACACGGGAAAACTGTACTTGCAGTTTGTTAAGTGAGCAGTTAAGTGGGTACCTCGCAGCTCAGGAATCCTGGCTACTCTTCACTCTGTCCCTGCCGCTAACATAATCGGCAAAGGCACACTAAGTTGAGGAGTATGAAAAAGCCCTTCGAGTTCGCTTAATTTCGTTTTTGTTCCGTATAGAAAATGAAGAAACCCTCCCTAGCAAGGAAGAAAAATCACAGCCTGCGGCATCTGTTCTACAGAACACCACATCTTTGGATGTAGGGTCTTAGTGCGGGCTATTGCAGCCAAGGCCGGAATATGATTTTGTGTAAAGAGCCACAGAACAACGGTCCGCGAGCCAGGGGTATTTCGATGTTTTCCACATCCAAATCCCTTTATTAGCTTCTTCATCTTGCAGCATCATCTAGAGATTTCCTCTGAAGGATAAACCATGGTACTCTTGCCCCGAGGTACATTTCCCCCAGATCTTCCCCAGCAGAACCCCAATGTCAAGGGAAAAGAGTCTGTATTACACGGAACCTGATAGGCCATCATCCATATTTCACATTCTAAGTGTCACATCTTGCTAACCTCTGTTTGGGATCAATTCATGCAGCTTCTGAGCAATTTCCTTTTCGTCACAAGTCATTAACTCCCATAATGTGATTATTCCTAGTTGTCTTAAAATAACAATGATACTAATACTGTCATGTTGTTTTTAATAGAGACGTCATCTGTGTTTGTGCAGCATTTCAATTCAGAGCTCTATTGCCCTTAAACTGTTCCTTCCTTAATTTACTCATTCATCAAAAGTTTCCCCTGACTATTTGTCATCTGTGCCACTTATATCTGCCACAAGCAATTTAAGACTAGCTTTGGAGGGTGACAAGAAAATGCTGATATCTAAATACAGCCGTGCATTAGGATCTGGAGATGTGCACTGTTTAGGTATATTCGGTAACATGCTTTATAAGATCACAAGGAGAAATTATAGTTTCAGAGTATGTTAGATTGGCGAGCATCCGAGGACCATGGCTTCTGTGCCTGGCTTTCCCAGAGCTTGGCTGGTGGACCCAAGGGACATTCAGCAGAAATCCAAGTGGACTGTTTTCCCCTCATGGGTGTGTACTGCAGAAGCGTCCTCTCCTCTCCCCTGCTGTCTCCTGCTGTGGAATGGGGCAAGGATGACAGCGGGGCACCCCAAATCTGCAAAGAATGCACCAACTCCCCTGGACGTAATATCACTCTGTTGATGAAGGAGTTTTGCCAAGAGTCTCGGTGAAATGGTGTCATGGATTATAGAATTGTTACACTTCGACAGCCTATCTTGTAGGAAATACAGGATACCCCAGCGAGAAACTAAACTCAGAATGGTGGATAATTTAAAGCTGGAGTAAGTCTCAGAGGTCAGTTACGTTGTGGGTGGAAGGCTGAGACCCATGAAGTCGGCAACCTTCCCAAGGTCGCTCAGAAACCTAGTGAGAACACCAGGAGGCAGAACTGAAATCTCTGACTTGCTGTCCACGCCTCTAGGTTGCCTCTTTGATCAGCACAATAATTCATTTTATAAACTTTAAAAAAACTTTTATAAACTTTTATATATGTAAGTAACTCCACTGGACGGTATAGCACATTCTACAGTGGTTAGAGGCAAGGCCCTGTCGTTGGAGGTGGGGCCCTGTAGCTTGGACGGGATCCCCAAGTTTCAATTTGGCCCCACAATTTCTTAGCTCTGTGACTTAGGGAAACTTAAAACCTCCATGTTTAATCTATCTATAAAGTGAGAGTTGTGAGTTCTAAATGGTTTTACGCATGTCTAACATAGTGTCTGGGACACCTAATTTTTTAAGCTGGAATTTACAGAGGGCCTGAGACAAACAAGAAAATTTCTCTCTAAAATATTCCTCTGAATAGAGACAGCACTCAGTGATCTTTTAAGTGCCAGCTAGGATGTACAGGGATGTTCAGTAACAATCTCTGACCACGAATATCACCTAAAAACATCTAAAACCCAGATATTTCAAGCTCCAGTTCTTTGTATGTTTGCAAGTACCGATGTTCTTACATGCTATTCTGTAAACATCCCAGTGGGATAGAGTTTGAGATATAGATGGGACCTCTGTGGCTATCAATATGGGGAGGCAAGAGAGTCTAATGGTTGAAGACGTCTATTTTGAAGTGAAAAGTTTGTGGTTTCAAGTCTCACCTGTGCTGATTACTACCAGTGTGGCCTAGAACACGTTATATCAACTCTAGGCCAGAATTTCCCCGTATGAGAAAGAAGCTAATAATAGAATGTACTTTATGGAGTTATGGTGATAACGAAATGAATTAGTGGATATAAAGCATATCATTTGGTAGCTGGAATATACTAAGTCCTCTAAAAAATGATAACCATCATTATTAATATCTGTTCCAACTCCTTGATTGTAACTACCACACAGAGGACTTCAGCAAGCCACCAAGATCACAGAAGCAGTTAGTGGTAAAGCCAGACATAACCTAGATTTCCTGCATATGAATAGGGGATTTATTACTGCCTCTGATCAACAAAAAAAAATCAGCTTAAAACTATGATATAGTTAATTAACATTCTTAAACAACAATGATTGCTCTTGATTCTAAAGAGTACTACAGAGCGCATGGGGAAACCCTGAGCAGGAATTGCTTTTTTTCCCAAGCTTGAATAAGTCCTGAAGAACTCGCCTCAAAGGCTTTCAGCCTCATGAATTAGGAAACTGGGCTAAAGGGGTCCCAGAGATATTAAATAATATTATAGTGTAATGGCCCTCTCAGGGGGATCTTGGCTATAAAAAGAAATAAAACATCTCTTATTGATAAGAAGATAGACCCTCAAGAGAGAAATATAAGTTGAATTCCATACAGGCAAGACTTACAAATTCATTGTTACGAAGAGCCTCTGAAGGGTGGAGGAGGAGAAACACGGTTCATTTCTGTATGTCTAAACAGTGGCTATCCGCCAGCCTGTAAGATTACATGATTCACGACGCTGCCACCAGACAGAGCTTCACAGGAAGAACAGAATTTCCTTGGTTAATGGGTCTGCTGATGCTCTGACATAATTTATCGCCATAGGAAGGGGTCTGGATCAGTGGCATGCTGTAGCCACTTGGCACTGACTTGCAAGAGCTGATGGTGCCCATCTTTTTCTCAAATCTGTGATCAGTGACATTGTGTTGGTCACTTGAAGTCACCTGCACTGGCAGAACTTATACCATGGAAACTGACCAATGCTACAAAGCAGGGGCTTTCCCCACTCACACGACTGGGTCTTATCTTTACTCTCTTTGCTGAAAACGTTCTTGTTAAAGGAGAGAGGGGGCGAGGGAGAGGGAGAGCACCACTCTGTTTTAATAGGTAGCCTAGCAGTATTCATGTGTTGTATTTTAGAGACGGCTTTTTAAAAAGTGTGCTCTCTGAAATGAATTTTGAAAAATCGTTTCAAAATTGAATTCTCCATGGTTTATTTATCTTATCTAAAACAAAACAATAAAGGCAAATCATATTTGGGGGAAAAAT
>PVJD01001722.1:0-245289 GCA_004026545.1 Mormoops blainvillei | reverse complement strand
AAATTTATTATTCTATATCTTGTTTATTTCACCTAATATTTTCTTGGTGAAAACTCACTGTCATATCAACTGTCACAAATCATTCCTCGAAAAGACAACCAATGAATCTTAATCAGATTATTTATGAAAAAATTCTTTTTCTGTAAATACAGTTGACCCTTGAAGAATATGAGATTTTAAATACATGGATTCACTTACACAGAAATTTTTTCCAATAAATACCTGTGCCATTTTTTATCTATGGTTGAAAGTCAAAAGATGTGGAAGGTGAACTAGGCATTGATCTATTCCATTTTATATAGTGGATTTGAATGTCTGCAAACTTTATGTGCAGGGTGTCTAGGAATTAATTCCCCATGGATACCAAGAAACAACTTAAGTTTTGGGAAAGTCAAAAGTTATATGTGTATTTGCAAGTTTGTGGGGATTAATACCGCTAATGTTCAAATGTCAACTGTTTTATATATTGTAGAAAGAAAGGAAGGAAGGGAGGAAGGAAAAAGAAGGAAGAAAAGGGGATAGCTTTTTTGGCTACACCCAAGCCAAGTGATTATAAAATCAATTTCAGGACAAGCTATATTATTGATTGATGTTAATCATATTGAATTACCCTACAAAACACATGCCATCAACAAAGATAAAGTCTCATCATGATAAAATTATAAATGACTCAACAAAATGTCTTACCACAGAGAGAAAAATAAAATACATTCTCTTTTCCTTGTGAGTGTATCATGTATTTGTATAATTGTATAAAAATACTGTACAATTCTTTTACTCATAGACTCTTAATTTCATGTAATCTTTTGATATATTACTTGTTCTAGCAAACATTACCAATAAACTCCTTTAAAAATGCTGTAGGATTTTAATTCTAATCTTCCTTGATGATTCTTTGACTCTTAACTGTTTAAAAATCTACTCCTTGAAACTATATAATACTACAGTTTTTATGGTTGTCACTGTTTCTCATTCTTCTCATTTCATTTTTTTTTACACAACGTTTTAACAAGCACGAGAAGATTTTACAAATGCTTGTTTTGTTTGGTATCAAACTGGGTGCTGTTAGTGTTAGTGGCTATTAAATTATTTTTGGAGTGCCACCATCTTCACCAGATCTTGAGCTGAGACCTTGGCATTATCTGCCTTTGTCTCATCTCTTTATTTTTTTGTCAGTTATTATCACTTTGCTGAACAGTACTACATTAGTTCTATATTTTTCAGAGTTCCCTTTTTTCATAATTATTTAAATAATCCAAACAAGGACATTATTAGCCCTAGGTTGTTACTGAAACAATTGGCATATACATATATATATATATATATATACCATATATATATATACTATATATATACTATACATACTATATATGTATACTATACATACTATATATATATAGTTGATGCAAGAAGAGGCAGTGTTATGACTGAGGTTTTGGTATCCTAATCCTCATTTGACACATAATTGTCATACAGCCTTGTTTAAGTCATTTTTATTTTGAGAACTAGTTCATTAATGGTTAATAGAAAGGATAGTGTATATAAATATATTAATATATATAAATGATTATGAATACTTGACAAATGTTAGCTACTATTATTAAAGTCATCAATAGGTCTTATTAGATCAGTGTTCTAAATCAAGACCATTGGAGTTGGAGTAGTATGTTAGTAACACTTCTAAGCAGATTTTTTAAAGTATATTTTATTGATTATGCTATTACAGTTGTACCATTTTTTTCTCCCCTTTATTGCCCTCTACCCTGCACTCCTCTTCCCACTGGCATCCCCCACCTTAGTTCGTTCATGTCCATGGGTCATACATATGGGTTCTTTGGCTTCTCCATTTTCTATACTATTCTTAACCTCCCTCTGTCTATTTTGTACTTACCATTTATGCTTCTTATTCCATGTAGCTTTTCCCTCATTCTCTCCCTTCCTATGCCCCACTGATAACCTTCCATGTAATCTCCATTTCTGTGATTCTGTTCCTGTTCTAATTGCTTGCTTAGTTTGTCTTTGTTTTGTTTTTTAGGTTCAGTTGTTGATAGTTTTGAGCTTGTTGTCATTTTACTGCATAGTTTTGATCTTCCCTTTCTTAGATAAGTTCCTTTAACATTCCGTATAGTAAGGGTTTGGTGATGATGAACTCCTTTAGCTTTATCTTGTCTAGGAAACACTTTATCTGCCCTTCTATTCTAAAGGATAGCTTTGCTGGATAGAGTAATCTTGGATATAGGTCTTTGTCCTTCATGACTTTGAATACCACTTTCTAGCCTCTTCTTGCCTATAAGATTTCTTTTGAGAAATCACCTTATAGTCGTAGGGGAACTCCTTTGTAGGTAACTATCTCCTTTTCTCTTGTGGCTTTTAAGATTCCTTATCTTTAATCTTGGGTAATGTAATGATGTGCCTTGATGTGTGCTTCCTTGGGTCTAGTTTCTCTGGGACTCTTTGAGCTTCCTGGACTTCCTGTAAGTTTATTTCCTTTGCCATATTGGGGAAGTTCTCCTTCATTATTTTTTCAAATAAGTTTTCAATGTTTTGCTCTTCCTCTTCTCCTTCTGGCAGCCCTATGATTCAGATGTTGGAATGTTTAAAGCTGTTCTAGAGGCTGCTAAGCCTTTCCTCATTTTTTTGAATTCTTGTTTCTTCATTCTATAGTATGGTTGGATGTTTATTTCTTCCTCTTGTTCCAAATCATTGATTTGAGCCCCAGTTTCCTTCCCTTCATTGTTGGTTCCTGTGTATTTTTCTTTATTTCGCTTTGCATAACCTTCACTTTTTCCTCTATTTTGCGACCACATTCAACCATTTCTGTGAGTATCCTGATTACCAGTGTTTTGAACTCTGCACCTGATAGGTTGGCTATCTCTTCATCGCTTTGTTGTTTTGTTTTTTTTTTTGGAGTTTTGCTCTGTTCTTTCATTTGGGCCATATTTCTTTGTCTTGGCACTTCTGTTTTGTTATAAGGGGCACAGCCTTAGATGTTCACTAGTCATTGTGTTGTGGTGCTATAAGTGGGGGATGGGTCAGAGAGGGAACAATGCTGCTTGCTCAGCCCTCCACTAGCTTTCAGTCAGTTCCCCCACTACCCACAGGTAAATTGGGTCCTTCTAGTGCTGATTCCCGAGTGGGTGGGTCTGTGTACATTCTAGGATCCTGTGGGTCTCTCCAACAAACTCTCCTTTGAGGCTGGGAGTTTCTGCCACCACCACAACTCCCACAGCTTTTTATAGCCAGAGGTTCCAAGGCATTCTTTTCCTGTGCTGGAACCCTGGGTTGCGCTGTCTCTCTCCTAAGTTGTTCCTCCTGGTTTATCCATATGCATATGTGGCACCACCCAGGCAGCCAGCTGATGCTTTGCCAGGTCCTCTAGCCACTGCATTGCCTCTTGTCCTCTTCCCTCCAGCTGCCAATCTCCACCCCTTCTATCAGTCTGGATGAATGTTTCTTCTTTAACTCCTTGGTTGTTGGACTTCCATACAGTTTAATTTTCTGGCAGTTCTGGTTGTTTTTTGTTTTTAAATTTATTGTTCTTCTTTTGGTTGTGTGAAGAGGCAAAGTCTCTGTGCCTACACCTCCATCTTGGCCAGAAGTCATCAGCTGAGTTTTGTAATTCTACCACCTACTGTGAACCAATGGATTACATGTTTTATCAGCTCTCTTTTAGCTCTCAGCTGCTTTTACCTATTACCCACTGAAAGGAGAGAGAAAAGTATTTCTTCTCAACTCCTTTTATTTTGAGGAAGAAAAATATGTAGACTTTTCTCCTCTCACTTTCCCTTTCTACAGTAGGAGGAATGAATTTTCTGAGTGGTAAATAGTGAAAAGAAACTAGGAATGTATAATTTAGGTTTTTCCCTTTACTTCTTCATATCTGCCTGCCTATAGAGAGCACATTAGCTCTTTCGTTTCCCTAGATATTCCCTTTCTTGTGAAGAATGAACAGGGGTTTTCTAGTACAGCCTGTGTTTAAGGGGGTGGAGAAGATTATTTAATTCAATGATATTATCATAGCAGTAGTATGCCTAAAGTACATAATTCACAAGTTCTAAAATTTGATATTTTTTATTTTTTAAATTTTTTTATCGTTGTTCAGTTATAGTTGTCCCATACCTTTCCCCATTGCTCACCCCTATCCTGTCACCCCCACTCCCACAATCTCCCCCAATTTTCTGTGCCAAGGAGTCCTCTTCATGTTCCTTTGCTTGCTCCTTCCCTTTGCTTCTCCCATTCTCTCCCTCCCCTGTCCCCTCTGCTTACTCTCAGTTTGTTCTTTATTTCCAAGTCTCTGGTTCTCTTTTGCTCATTTGCTTGTTCTCTTGATTAGGTTCCACTCTTAGGTAAGATCATATGGTATTTGTCTTTCACCACCTGGCTTATTTCCCTTAGCATAATGCTCTCCAGTTCCATCCATGCTGTCTCAAAGAGTAGGAGGTCCTTCTTTCTTTCTGCTGTGTGTAATTCCATTTTGTAAATGTACTCCCACCATACACCCAAATAAACTCAAGATGGATAAAAGACTTAAATATAAGTCATGACACCATAAAAGTCCTAGAGGAGAACATAGGCAGGAAAATCTCAGATACCCCATGCAGCAATGTTTTCACCAATACATCCCCTAGAGCAAGGGACATAAAGGAAAGAATAAACAAATGAGACTACATCAAACTAAAAAACTTCTGCACAGCTAAAGAAAACATCAGCTAAATGGAAAGGGAACCAACTGTATGGGAAAACATATTTGCCAATTGTACTTTGGACAAGGATTTGATCTCCAAAATATATAAAGAATACATAATGACTTCACACCAGAAAGACAAATAACCCAATTAAAAAATGGGCAAAGGACCTGAACAGACACTTGTCCAAGGAACACATACAGAGGGCCCATAGACACATGAGAAATTGCTCAACATCATTAGCTTTTAGAGAGATGCAAATTAAAACCACAATGAGATAACACTTCACACCTGTCATAACGACCATCATTAATAAGTCAACAAACAACAAATGCTGGCGAGGTTGTAGAGAAAAGGAAAACATAGTACACTATTGGTGGGAATGCAGACTGGTGCAGCCTCTGTGAAAAACAGTATGGAATTTCCTCAGAAAACTAAAGATGGAATAGCCTTTTGATCCAGCAATCCCCCTGCTGGGGCTATACTCTAAGAATCCTGAAACACCACCTCAAAAGAACCTGTGCACCCCAGTGTTCATAGTAGCACAATTTACAATAGCCAAGTGCTGGAAACAACCTAAAGTGCCCATTAGTAAATAACTGGATTAAAATTTGATATTTTTTGACTTGCATACCCTTCAGCCACCTCTCAATTGGTTCAGAATACAGGAAAGAAATTCAGTGTGTTATTTGTATTGAGCCCTCAATCCTCAAAACTTTTCACTGAATGTGTACTATAGGTATTTTAATGGCTGACTATAAGGAACTACACTCATACACATAAACAGTCAAACATACACATTCGCACAAATAAATACAAAGAAATCTATCTTTCAATCAATCTATTAATTTATGTACTTACAAAGTAGAATTACAATGTAAAATAAGAAATGGACCCTGCATATGAATGATTATAAAGAGACAAACCAGAAGTTGGGAGCAATGTGCTAGAGAGAAAGAACAACGTCCAAGACAGTGTCACTAAGAAGAAACAATGAGATTTTTGTTCAAGATGTGACACTGGTTCATTTCAAGCAGCATTAGTTGACCTTTCATCTCTACTGATTAATTCAAGTCGAACCTGACAGCACCACATCTCTCTATATGAAAAGGTTGTTTTAAATACAGACTTCAGTTAACATAATGAGAAATTAACAATATATAAAGAGAAGCATGGATCCAAAAAGGACCAAATTGCTAAAGTTAAGCAATAGTATAGGAGAGAAAAACCGAACACATATCAAAACAGTATAATAGACCCAAGAGAGTACTCATAGGAATATATGTAGTGTTAAATGTTATATTTTTAAATTAAAAAGACAAAAATATATTAGAAGAGAGTAACTGCTATAGATAAAGCCATGATTAACTAAAACAATTGTACATTATGTTAATTAAAATTTTCTGTTTTTACAAATACCATTAAATCATCAAATTTATGATTGCTGTGATTAGAAAAGGAGAAAAAATACATAAACGAGATGGGGATAAAATAAGTGAATATCGTGTTTAACTTGTGGCAATGAATTTGACAGCATAGAAAAAATGGTCAATTTTCTGGAAAAATATACATTTCTAAAACCGGCTCAGAAATAAGCTCAGTACCTCAAGAAATCAATAACTTCAGTAGATATAAACAGGTAGTAAATTTTCTACCTATAAAGAGAGACAGTGTTAAAGCTGTTTTAGAGATTTTAACATACATTCAAGGAAGAGATCATTCTTATCCTTTATAAAATATTCTGGTACAAAAATTTTAAAAAGTGAAGATGAGCCAACACAATTAACATGAATTACAGAGTCCTGATATAAGTTTTCCTAAAACCAAAAAGTACCAATAAACAAACTGACCAACTAGCAAATAAAACTATTGGCAGTCTTACTAGTGAATATACATGCTCAAAATATAGAAGTCAATAATTACAAATGTAATTATACACTATATTATGAAAATGAACTATTATAAAAATATATAATTTTCAGGTAAAATTTATTTCAGGATTATTTGATTAAGGTAATGATAATAAACACCTAAGTGCAATCACCACCAATTTAATATAGTTGTCTAGTAGAATTCAGGTTAATAACCAAACTTTTGAAACACAAGAGGGTTCAGCCAGCACCAAGCTTACTTAACCTTCTCATCACTCCAGTGTACTAAAACTTTATTATATTTTTCTTTGTATGCTGCAATGTGAAACAGTTTTGGAGGACTTTTACATGCTTTAGGAGTCAGATCATAATTAATCTGTTGCTTCTAAACTATGATATTCGTTGCTTTAGGGAACCTCTAGTACGCATTGGAAGTTTATCATATCCCTTAATGTACTGAACTGGATAAAAGCTTGAGAACCATCTTACCAAACTTTGTGTGTGTATGTGTGTGTGTTTGTTGGAGGTATATAAGAAAAAACTAAGGATATATACTCTTCAAAATAAAGATATTGTGAATATACAAAATTCACTTCTGCCTAAAAAAAAGAAACAGAACAATTTTATAGCAAAAATAGAGCAAAGGGCCAAGGTAAAATGATTTCCAGTACAGTTTCTCATGTCCCACTTATGTCATATGTGGGATATGTGTGGTCAAGAGAGATGAAGTGAGTGAATGCAGATGGCTCAAGGAATCCATCATTCCTTGTCTCTTCACCTCTTATATTTAATTAATCAGGTTTATATGACTATCAATCATATGACCCTCTGAAGGATATGTGACTGTAACTCATTTTCTTATGCAGCTACATGATCTCAAAACCTGTTACACATCACACAATAAACAATCTTGACAGTGAAATATACGTGATTAGTCTAGGATAGTTCTCGTTCAGATGATCGTTTATCTTGGATCTGGCATAGTCTCCTAGAAATTACATGAGTTATTTTTGCAAGAAGAATTTAATGATATCATTGTAAGCCTCTGGGCATACTGTTTTGATCTCATCCTGTATCTTTAAAAATATATATATATATATACTTAAGTATATTTTTAGAAGTTGGATTTCTGGATAACATGGTAGTTCTATTTTTAATTCTTTGAGGAAAGGCCACATTTTCCCCTATCATCTGCACCATCTTATATTCTCAATAACAGTGCGGAGTTCAAATTTTTCCACATCCTCACCAACTCTGGTTATTAATTAAAAAAATTAATAGCCATGTCTCTGTAGTTTTGATTCACATTCCCCTAATGATTAATGCTGAGCACATTTTTGTATACCTGTTGGCCATTTGTAAGTCTTCTTTGGATAAATATTTATTAAATTCTTTATTCACTTTTTAAATTGGTTTATTATGTGTTATTAACATTATTTTTTGCTATTGAGTTGTATGGTTTTCTTACATATTTTGAATACTCACCTTTTATGAGACAGATGGCTTTCAAATACTGTTACCCCTTATGTAAATTACATTTTCACTCTGTGACCTTTGTTGTGCAGAAGTCTTTAGTATGATGTGGTCCCACCTGTTCGTATTTGCTTGTGCTTGTGCTTGTGGTATATGCCCCAAATGACTGAAAATAAAGTCATGAAGAGATACATTCACTCTCATGTTCATTGCAGCGCTATTCACAATAGCCAAGTTATGGAAACAACCCAAATGTCTATCAATAGATGAACGACAAAGAGCATGTGTTATAGGGAAAAAAAGAAATTTTGTCTTTGTGGCAATGTGGATGAACCTGAAAGACATTATGCTAAGTGAAATAAGCCAGTCAAAAATGACAGATACTGATGTTTCCACTTACATGAGGTATATAAAATACATAGACTTATATGACTAGAGTATAAAATGTTGGATTCAAGAAACTGGAGTGAAGAGAAAAAGAGTTTTTAGACTGGTACAAAGTTTCAAATATCAACATGAATTAGTTTAGAGATCTGTTGTACAGCACAGTGTCTATAGACAACAAGACCCTATTGTCCACTTAATCATTTAAGAGGGTAGAAAACATGTTAAGTATTATCACCAAAAAAAAAAATAAAATAGAAGAATATAAGAAAACTTTTGAAGGTGATGAAGATGTCTGTTACCTTGATGGTGTTGATTTCATGTGTGTGTGCAAATGACCAACTTCATCAAATTGTATAAAATAAATGTGTGCAGTTTTTCAGATGATTTTAAAAACTGTTTTAGGCTCAAAGAAAAATTGATAGGAGGAACAGAGATTTCCCATATATCCCCATGCCCATACATACATAGCCCCTCTCATTATCAACAGTTCCCAACAGAACATTTGCTGCAATAGATGAACCTATGTTGACACATCATAACCACCCAAAGTCTATAGTTTACATTGAGATTCACTCTTACTGTACTACATTTATGAGTTTAAACAGATGTTTGTAATGGCATGTATTCATTATTATAGTACCATAAAGAGAATTTCACTGTCCCCAAATAAGTTGTGCTTTGTCTTTTATTTCTCCCTGCAATCTAATACCTGGAAACCACTATTTTTATTTTTTTATTTTTTGCTCTCTTCATAGTTTTGCATTTTTTAGAATGTCATCTATTTGGAATCATATAGAATATATAGCACTTTCAGGATGAAAGAATGGCTTATTCACTTAAGAATATGCATTTAAGTATCTTTTAATGGCTTGATCACTCATTTCTTATTAGTACTGAGTAATATTTCATTGCCTGGAATCACCATGGTTTATTTATTCATTCATTTTCTTAAGGAAGCTTCTATGGTTTCAAGTTTTGCCAATTATGAACAAAGCTTTTATAAACATCATATGCAAGTTTTTGTGTAGACATAAGTTGTCAGCTTCTTTGAGTAAATAACAAGGAACAAAATTGCTGGATTGCATGGTAAGAATATGTTTACTTGTGTAAAAAGACACCACACTGTCTTCCAAAGTGGTTGTACAATTTTGCGTTCTCACGAAAAAGGAATGAGAATCCCTGTTGCTTCACCTCCTTGTCGGCATTTGGTGTTGTCAATATTCTAGGTATTGGCCATTCTAATAGATGTGTGGTGGTATTTCATTGTGGTTTTAATTTGCATTTCTCTGATGACATGTGATGTGAGCTTCTCTTCTGATGATTATTTCCATATGTATATTTTTTCAGTGAGGTGCCAGTTAGACCTTTGGGTCCTTTAAAAATTAGGTTGTTTGTTTTCTTATTGTCAACTGTTAGTGTTCTATATATAATTTATTGGATTTGTTTTTTCAAATAGTTTCTTCCAGTCTGTCATTTTTCTTCTCATTCTCTCAATGTCTTTTGCAAAAAAGAATGCTTAATTTTAATGAAATCCAGCTTAAAATTATTCAGTTCTTGGGTAGTTATCTTGGTGCTGTATTTCCACACTTAAAGTCATCTAGATTTTCTCTTTTAAAAGTTTTATTTTTTTGCATTTTATATTTAGTTCTAGTATTCACTTTGAATTCATTTTTGAAGGGTCTATGTCCTGACTCATTATTTGCATGTAGATGTCATTTGGTCCAGCACCATTTGTTGAAGATATCTTTGTTCTATTATGTGATTTTTGATACTTTATCAAAATTTAATTAACTATATTTATGTGAGGGCTACCTCTGATCTCTCACTTATGTTCCATTGATCTACTCATCTTTCCTTCACCACACTATCTTGATTCCTACAGCTTTTTAGTAAATCTTGAAGTATGGTAGTATCAGTCCTCTGATTTTTTTAAATTTCTTTTTTTCCATTTTATTGAATTTATTGGGGTGACTCTGATTAACAAAATTATACATGTTTCAGATGCACAATTTCACAACACATCATCTGTACACAGTATTGTGTGTTCACCACCCCAAGTCAAGTCTCTCCTTCACCATTTATCCACCCTATACTCTCCTCCACCCCACCTCCCCTCAGCAATAACCACACTGTTGTACATGTCACAAGTTTTTCTCTTTTTTTCCATTTTGTTCAATCCCTCCACCCCTCACAGCACCGACCCCTTGACAGCTGTCACTAAGTAAAATAAGTCAGTCAGAGAGAGACAAGTACCATATGATTTCTCTCATATGTGGAATCTAATGAACAAAATGATTGAGCAAAATAGAGTCAGACTCATAGAGTCCTCTAATTTTCTCCTTCTTCAATATTGTGTTGGCTATTCAGAATCTTTTACTTCTCTATATAAACTTCCAAATCAGTTTGTTCATGTCCATAAAATAACTAGATGGAATTTAAAGTTGAATTTGTTGACTCTATAGATCAATTGGAAAGAAGTGACATCTTAACAATATTAAGTCTTCCTATCATGAACATGAACTCTCTATTTAGTTCTTTAATTTTATTAATCAGAGTTTTGTAGTTTTTCTTATATATATTTTGTACAATTTTATTAAATTTAAATTTATATCTAAGATATCATTTTAGGGGGTGCTAATATAAATGACATTGTATATTTAATTTGTTCCTTGTTTGTATACAGGAAAGTGATTGGCTTTTGTATATTAACCTTGTATCCTACAACCTGGTTATAGCTTTTTGTTATTTCTTTTGTATTTTCTGTATTGACAATTATATAACCTGTAAACAAAGTTTTGTTAGCAATCTCTATATTATCTATTTGTTTTTCTTGTTTTAAAGCATTAGCTAGTACCTCTAGTACTATGTTGAGAGGGAATGGGGAGAGTAGACATCCTTGCCTTGTTCCTTCCTGATTTTAGTGGGAAAGCTTCAAATTTCTCCACATGAACTACATTTTTGTAGGTTTCTTTGCAGAAATTTCCAGTTAGAGGAAGTTTCCTGCTGTTCCTAGTTTACTGAGTTTTTATTGTGAGTGGGTGTTAGATTTTTGTCAAATGTTTTTTTCTATCCAGTGATAAGATTATATGATTTTTCTTTTTAGTTTGTTGATTAGTGGATTAGAGTAATTGATTTTCAAATGCTGAACCAGCTTTGAATACCTGGGATAAAACACACTTATCCATGGTGTATAATTCTTTATATATTGTTGGATTTAATTTGTTAATGTTTCATTAAAGATTTTTGCATCTATGTTCGTGAGAGAGATCGTTCTGTAGTTTTCTGCCCTTGTAATGTTTTTCTGGTTTTGGTATTAGGTTAATACCAGCAATATGGACTAAGTTTGGAAGCATTATCCCTACATCTATCCTCAGAAAGAGATTGTGGAGAGTAGGTATAATTCTTCCTTTGTTTGGTATAATTCTCCTAAGAATTCACCTAGGTCTGGCCCTTTCTGTTTTGGGAAATCAATATATATTGACAATCTCTTTAATAAATATCAGCCCAATCAGGTTATCTATGTATTATTGTGTGAGTTTTAGTAGCTTGTGCTTTTCAAAGCATTGATTTATTTTATCAAGATTATAAAATTTGTGGGCATTGAGTAGCATTTCTAGTCCATGGGATCTGTAATAATGCTCTCTCTTCAATTTCTGCTTTACAGAATGATGCTCAACCAACTGAGACATACCAGTCAGGGCTCCCTCTTTCATTTCTAGTAATTTGGGTCCTTTTTATTTTTTCTCTATGTTTCTCTTTTTAGCTTGGATAAAGACTATCAGTTTATAAATCTTTTTGAAAAAAAAAGGCTTTTAGTTTCATTGATTTTCTCTACGGTTTTCCTGTTTTCAATGTAATTGATTTCTGCTCTAATTCTTACCCCTTTCCTTGGATTTAATTTGATTTTTTTCTAGTTTCCAAATACAGAGACTTAGCTTATTGATTTTTGTCTAATTTATGCATTCCAGGCTATAAATTTCCAGCTGTGTTCTGCTTTTGCTACATTCACCAAATTTTAAAAAGTTGTGTTATCATTTCATTAATTTCAAAATACTTTCAAATTTCCCTGAGACTTCTTCCTTAATCCATGTGTTATTGAAAAGTATGTTATTTTATTTCCACATATTTTGAGATTTTCCAGTTATCTTTCTGTTATTAATTTTTAACTTCATTGTGGTCTGAGAGCAAATATTGTATTATTTTTAGTCTTTTAAATTTGTGATGTGTTCTGTATGGCTCAGAACATTGTCTATCTTGGTGTATGTTTAATGTGGGTTTACAAAGAATGTATATTTTGCTGTTGTTCGATGAAGCAGTCTGTATATGTTAATTATGTCTGGATGATTGATGATGTTGTTGACTTCAACTATGTCCTTACAAATTTTGTGTGTACTTAATCTATACACTCCTGATAAAAGGGTGTTGAATTCTCCAAACATGTCAGTGAATTAATCTGCTTCTCCTTGCAATTTTATCAGTTTTTACCTCATATAGTTTGAGGCTCTGACTGCAGAATAATATGAAACTGGAAACCAGAAATCACTGTACAGTTTTTGTATATTGATTATACCTTAACAAAGCTGTTAAAAATAAATAAGGTACACTTGGTGTTGTGTAAAACCTATTTTTTTCTGGTGAACTACATCGTCTCTCTGAACCCAAGACAACCATCAGTAGAAGGGAATGTAGTTATTATAATATGACAATTGAATAAATTTCCAAAGCAATTTAATAAATTTCAGGCCATATTTCTGTTAAAATATTCTGTATGTAAGAATAAATAAACTTGTTTAAAATTTAAAAGCCTGATATAGAATACTCACAAAACAGTATATTTATACTAAAATATTAGAATCATCACAATTAACATAAAAATACCACAATGGTGTTTTACTGTTCAACACTGAACTGGAGATTCTAGTGAGCCCTATCAGATGCAAAAATAAAAGCATACATAATTTTATGAAAAGGTTCAAATGCCATTGGTGGGGTATGAGTGTATTCCATGAACAGAATATGATCATGTACTTAGGATGCTCAAGAGAATCTTATTTCAGTAGTAGTTCATCTAAGTGGTTGTTGCTCAGGGACATTCTTATTTTCACAAAACTGGATTCTACAAGTAGGAAATTCTAAAGCAATGTATACATGCTTTACACATAAAATGAATAAATACATATGGAAAACTAGTAAATATAGTAAATATGTTGATCAGGTTTGCCTGATATAAGGTCAATGTGCCAATTGCATTGTTATATGAACAATAAATAATCGAAACATAGAAAGCTAATAAATTAATGTTAAATGTATAACCAAAAACATAGTCTTTAGAAATAAATTTAATAAGTCTCCTCAAACTCTCTAAGTAAGGCTTAGATATTTCTTTGTATAAAATTATGTATTAATATATAAACAAACAACATTAAAATAATTGAGGGACTGAGCCTAAAATCATCTTAGAAGAGTAGGCAAAACAAACAAACAGCCATAATTGAACCAAAATACATGTACATTATATGTAAAATTGCTCAGCTTCACTTACACTGAGAAAAATGTAAATTAAAACTTTTTGAGATAGATGTTTTTCATGTTTTAGATTGGCAAAAGTTCCGAAAACTTGATTGAAGAAAACAAAGCTGGCAAGAATACGGGGATAAGAACATTTCCATAATTTGCAAGTGATCATGGTACAATCTTTATGAAGGGGATTTAGAAAATCTTATGAAACACACTTGTTTTGAGCCTTTGCTCAGCAATCTCACTTTTAAGAATTTATCACGAATTACACGTTCATTAATTTGAAAACACGCAAACATCTACATAATATCAAGAACATATGCACAAATGTATTCACAAGAGCAATTTTAATAGCAATGTATTAAAAATAATATAATACCATACACAGGTTACTGACTGAGGGAAAAATGTACTGTTTATTAGAACACTACACTGTTATAAAATTATAAGAAAAATCTCTGTGAACTTATTTTTAATGTTTTCTAAACTATATTATTAATTTTAAAAAGTTAAAAAGTATGTATAATATATTACTTGTTCATGAAAGAAATAAACATAATTCTAATATTTGGAAGAATTTTGTTCAGAAATAATACAATTTTAAAACTAATGAAAATAGTTATTTACAGAAGGTGGGTTTAAAGTAATAAAATAGGGGATTAAACTTTTGTAAATATACCTATCCCCATAGTTTTGAATTTTGAACCATGTTATTATTTTATACATCAAAACATTAAGTTAAATTTGTTTCCATGAGTAATTTAGTAAGTGAATAAATATATTGATTTTCTTTGTTGTCTGAGGAACAATTGTTCATAGTCTGGTGAAGAGAGATGCAAATACAGAATGAGAAAGGGAGAGGAGTACATAGTTCAATGATGCTGAACTATCATGCTGAACTGGAGTTAAAGACATTGGAGTCAAATAATTACTAAAAGGCATGGAAGCCAGCTACTCATTGGAAATGACCATATTTCATGCCCATTCTAAATACTATTCTCTACTGAGACAAAGAAACAAACAAACAATGAACAAAACTAGTACTTCCTATAGAAATGATTGGTTTCAGCTGTAGAATGGGATTTTCACAGAAAGCTGTGATATCTACTTGTTAAATGAAATAAGAAAATTGTCCCAGATTAGTGGAGTCTGGAAAAAACAAATAAACACAGGAGTCAGATGAATAGCTCTCATCGGCCAAATAATGAGCTTTAAAATGAATCCTAACATATTGGTTTCAAAAAATATATATAGGTCATACTTATACTAAAACAAAATTATAATTAAAAAGTGAGAGAGAAGCAAAGGAAATGTTTTTCTTTAAAAAAATAATTCTACTCAAACTGTGAACCTCATTTCACTAAATATGCAGTGCATATTTTGTAGAATAAATCCATGAAAAATTATTTTATATAAATGAATTTAAAAATGTGTATTCTGAAACTTTGTACTTAAAATTTTCTATTTATTTAGTAGTGTTTATAATGAGCTGTTATTAAAAATGACTCAAGCTCACATGGAAATTGCTAAAACTGTCCCAATCCCTTTTGCAAATTATGAGTAAGGCAATGGGTATATATTTTCAGTTTTATGAGCAGAAATGATTATTGCCTTTTAAATATGTATATCATCATATATAGCAAATGGACTATCAAATATATTTTGTTATATAGCAAATGGAAAAAATAGCACCTTTTGTTTAAACACATCATGTCTTCTTGTCACAAATTCAATGCCCAAGCTTGATGAATTGACATTATTTATTATTATTAATAACACATCACTCAATATAAATAATTGCTTTATTCTTTAAGTCAATGCTATTTAATAAACAAACTTTAATCTGTTACCTATATATTAAACATAGGAAGTTTCTTCTTCCTTTCTACTCCATAGTATTCCACTGTGTAAACGTACCACAGTTTTTTGATCCACTCATTTACTGATGGGCACTTAGCAAATAGCTAAGCTATTATTCTAGCACTTGGCTATTGTAAATAGCGCTGCTATGAACATAAGGGTGCGTAAGTTCTTTTGAATTGGTTATTCAGGATTCTTAGGGTATATTCCCAACAGTGGAATCACTGGATCAAAAGGAAGTTCCATTTTTAGTTTTTTAAGGAAATCCCATGCTGTTTTCCACAGTGACTGCATCAGTCTGCATTCCCACCAACAGAGTACGAGGGTTCCCTTTTCTCCACAACCTCGCCAGCACTTGTTATTTGTTGATTTATTAATAATGGCCATTCTGACCAATGTCAGATATCTCACCGTGGTTTTAATTTGTGTCTCTCTGATGGTTAGAGATGTTGAACATCTTTTCATATGTCTATGGACCTTCTATATGTCCTCCTTGGAGAAGTGTCTATTTTCTTATATATGCATTTTACTAATCAGAGTCAGCAAAAATCACTTAGAAACATGTTGCTCTTTAGTTTCAAAGAGATTAAAGTAAATAGCATAATATAGAAAATACTATTTCAAAAATTTGTTATATTTTATATAATATATTTTATTAGTTTGACCTCTACTGATTGATAAGTTTCATAATTAAGAAACTCCTTAAAGTACCTCAATGAATTTTTCTTTATAAACTTTCAACCAGCAGGGAATTATAAAAGTATAGGATTAGTAGTCAACATATTTATTGAGACTTATTGGTTATATTTATTAAAGTAATAAAGTTTCATATTACAAATTGGATATGGCAAAAAGTGTTTAAAAGTGTTTCCAAATTTTTAAGAATTACTTTTTTAACATTACTGAAGGACATTTTTTCATTACTTTTAAGGAGGGAAGAAGGGAGACATGAAGAGAGAGAGAGAAGCATCAATTTGTTGTCTCCCATGCTCACCTGGCCCTAGAATCATACCTGTAACCTTTTGCTTACCAGATAACGCTCTGACCAACTGAGCCACACCATCCAGGGCAAGTATTTCCAAGTTTTTAATAAATACTTACACAAAGAACTAAAGCTAAATTCATAATCTCTGGCATAAATACTTTTATTCGCTTAACAACATTTTTATAATTTCTATACCTCTGAATAGTCTTTGGGTTGAATTAGGTGGTATTCTAGGTCAAACACCTAAAGATAGTCTTTCTTTACCATAATTTTTAAGCACTCAAAACATTTTGTGCTCACTGTAATAAGTAACTCTACTAATTACAGATTATATTTTCCAATGTTAGGGACTGTTGCATTCAGTATTTTGTTTTCTTTTGATCAGGAGGTGTTAGACTTTATTGCCTGAAGTGGTACCATTTGTTCTCTGTGAAATATGGTTAGCATCACCTTACTTTTTAATTAAGTGTATATTTATAACCTTTAGAAGCAAATGTACTCTATCCACATGGCTAGCATTTATTGTTTTATGTTCTGCACGCAAAGCTGCTTTTCTTAATAATAAGAAACAGCTGTCGTAAGCACAACAATGAATGCAATGGGTCATACATCCTTAAGTTAGACACAAAGGGAGCCAAGCAGGGCTAACTCTTTAATTCTGTCTCACTCTTCCATGATTGATGTACTCTGAAAAGAGTGGTTATACACTGTGTTGAGATTTAGCAGATGCTAAAAGGAGCCTGTTCCAGTGTACATTTGTTAGGCAGCTGTGTTTTACACCAGCAGAGATTACAATGGGGAATCAATGTTTCCAGGACAGTAAGACTGACAGAACTTACATACAGCAAAACTAAGATAAAATAGAAAAATATCAGTGCAGTCCACAAATGCAATCAATCATTTCTATGATAAATACACACACACACAGTTAGATATCATTACATTGATTTGTTTTTAATAGCATTTTATATATCACTTACTAAATCTAAAGCTCAATTCTTTGCATACAAATGATAGCTGAGTTACTGAAATATGTAGGATAGTGGTTACAAGACATATGGAGCTATGTATATTTTGAGGAAAAATAGAAATAAACTTAGAATTTTTTGCATGTGGTACATAAGGATAGCCAAAATTTTTGCTTCTATTTTAACCTCTATTTTTATGGATTTAAGATTAATCTTTTTATTATGAATTTTATATTTTAAAATTTAAATGTTCATGTTTTTAAAAATCTGGTCATTTCTGATACACATATCTACTTAAGGAAGGAGGCAAAAACTACATACAAAGTAATGTGCACAGAGAATTTACATGCCATGTTTTCAAAGAATATACATTTAAAAATATAGAGGTTATTTATGATAGCCAAGATCTGGAAGCTGCTCAAGAGCCCATCAGTAGAACAGTGAATAAGAAATTTGTGGTACATTTACATAAAAGAATACTACTCTGTTGTAAAAAAGGAGGAAACCTCACCTTCTGTGACAGCATGGACGGACCTGGAGATTACTGTCATAAGGGAAATAAGACAGTGAGAAAGACAAGTACCATATGATTTTACTTATATGTGGAATCTAATGAATAAAATAAACTGAAAAAATAGAAACATACTCAGAAACGGAGAAGATATTGACTGTTGTTGGGAGATAGGGGTTTTGGGGACCGGGTGAAAAAGGTGAGGGGTTAAGCAAAGAAAGTAACAACTCATAGACACAGACAACAGTATGGTGATTACCAGAGGAAAGGGATGGTGGGGGGAGATAGGAGAGGGTAAAATGGGAATAAACGGTGATGGAAGAAGACTTGACTTGGGATGATAAACTCACAACACAATATACAGATGTGTATACCCAAAACTTATATAATTTTATGAACCAATGTCACCCCCAAAAATTCAATAAAAATTTAAGGAAGAAAAAAGGAATACAGAGGTTTTTCATCTTTTGTCTATTATAAATAACACTGCAGTGAACTTGAGAGTACACATAACTCTTTGAGAGCCTGTTTTTAATTCTTTTGGATTAATACCCAGAAGCGGGAAAGTGGATAATATGGTAGTTCTATTTTTAATTTTTTGAGGACTCTCTTTACTGTTTTCTATAATGGTTGCATCATTTTACATTCTCATCAACAGTGTACAAGGGTTCTAATTTCTCCATAGTGCCACCAGCATTTCTTATTTTCTAGTGTGTTCTAAATAATGGCTATTCTAACAACCATTAATAATGGCTATTCTGACAGCCTCAATTATAATGAGGTGATAACTCATTATAATTTAAACTGGCAATTCCCTGATGAATATTTATGTTGAACATCTTTTTATATAACTGTTGGCTATTTGCAGGTCAACCTAAGTATCCACTGACAGATAAATGGATAAAGAAAATGAGATCTGTACATACAATGAAATATTATTCTGCTTTAAAAAAAAGAAATTTTGTCACATGTTACAACATGGCTATATCTTAACAACATTATGCTAAGTGAATTAAACCAGTCAATTAAGCCAGAACAAATACTGCATAACCCCTTTATATGAGAATCTAAAGTGGCCAAAATAGTAAGTTAGAAAAGAGAACGATTGTTGCTACAGGCTTGGGGTGATAGAAGAACAAAACAGTTGCTGTTCAATGGGTATAGAGTTTCTATCAAGCAATATGGAAAAGTTCTAGAAATCTACTATACAGCAATATTCATATAGTTGATTTAATGTTACATGTTTTTTTTACCAAAAAATATAATATAGAAAAAGAATAGAGTCTTGCACATTTTTGCATTCACATAGGCAACTATTACTGTATAGTTCTTTTACTTTATAAAATACTTATCATGTATATTTCATAAGGAATATTAATATGCTTGGGCTGCCATAACAGATTTCCACAGACCACAGACATTTATTTTCTCACAGTTCTGTAGGCTTTAATTCTATGATCAAGGTTCTGGCAAATTCAGTTTCTGGTGAGAGCTGTCTTCCTGGCTTTTGTCCCAAAAGCTGCTGGGGCACAGTTAATTTTCTTCAATTTTTAAATTTCTATCTGTTCTTCAATGTTAATGAGTTTAAATAATCTATCTTCAAATTCATTAACTATGTTTTCTCCTATATTCATTCTTCCGACAAACTCATCAAAACTTTTATTTGTATCCACTATTGAACTTTTTTAGTTCTAGAACTTTAAATAAATAGTTTTAGTTTTTATGCTCTGCTGAGATTTTCCAATTTTTCTTATTATATCCATCTTGTCCTTTAAGTTTTATATATATTTTCTATAGCTGTCTTAAAGTTTTTATCAGCTATTTATACATCTGAGTCATCTTGGTGTCAGTTTATATTTACTAATTTTTTGATTATCATATTTTCTTGCTTTCTTACTTGTCTAGTAATGTGTTTTTTTTACTGTCTGCTTGACATTATGTATATTAAATTGAAGGCTGTTAGTATCATGTTCCCTTTCTTTAAAGGGTATTGGATTTTTATGCTGACATGCCTATTTATTTACTCTTGTTAGAATAATTTTCTACATTTGCTTTCTTCATTAAAGTCATAATTTGGTCAAGAAAACAATAAATGCCTGAGACATTTTAAGTAGAGAGTGATTCAATGGAAACAATTATTTGTTTACAAACTGTTGAAATGCCTAGAGGAGGAAAGGTCAAGAAAAGTGCAGTTAACTCCTTTTTAATGATAGTTTTGAGAATCAGAAAGGTACTACAGCAGCACGAGCAAAAGATTTACCCAACTATTAATGGACAAATTTAAGTTTTTCATAGGGGATGTTGCAAAGCATTGCAAAATCATGTGTTTATGTTCAGCCCTGGAAAAAGATTAATTATCTTGCAAATATCAAAATGACTGGCTAACTTGGAAACTGGAACTGCTGGAAAAAAGATTCTGAAAACAGCTGTTTTTATGCTTCTAGATCCTGTCCTGCATAAAATATCCCATAATCCTTATAATTGTGTAGTTGAGTTTTCCTACCACTATCTCATTGCATCCATAGTACTTCTATTTTATTTTGTTGTTCACTTTCTATTTGATTGGTCTGTGCTTTTTGTTCTGTTTCTTATCACTTCTTTTTGAAAAATGTATCTTTGATTTTTGATATATATATATATGTTATATATATTTTATATATATATATGTTTCTTTTTTAGGGTATTTCATCTTAAGGTATCCTTTCTTTTTAAATTTGCTCTGTCCACCTATTCAGATGAACTCTTCTTAACTGTTACAACTGAATTCGAAATAGAAAATACATAAAAAGTTAAGTAATAGGAAAATTTTAAGGGAAAAACATCAAGGAGCTTAGTTAATATAACCACTACAATGTGGACAAAGGTTTTTTTTATCACTCGTGCATTAGGTAGTAGGAGCTAAGTAAATGTGCATTGAATGGCACATGAATTAAGAAAGTAAAGAATGAAAGAAGAATTGAGGTAAATAGCTGTGATAAGCTACCTTTGGAATGAAGCCTCCTCCCCCTTACATTATAATTCTATTAACTGAAACTAACATCTGAAACAACCACTACTTGAATCTTTCCCCCTCATAAGCGTAAAAGAATAAATTTGGATAGAGGCATGATAAAGATATTCTAAACCCCAAAACATTACTAATAGGTTAGTAAAGTATTAAATTATATGTTTTCACTTGGTCCCTTCCTCTTTCTTCCAGGATGTGGTGATGCTAGGAAATCAAAACTCAACTGTAAATAAAACAGCAACAACAAGAGAGTCAAAGTAATTTGATGGGAAAAGGAAGAATCTCTTCAACAAGTGCTGCTGGGACAACAAGAAATAAAGTCAACTCCCGTCTCCACCCTATACCATATGTGAGAAAAAAAAGTGTGATCAATTTGAAGGTATACATAAGAGAACAGTAAAACTTAGAGAATACAACACTGGAGAAATATTTTAGACCTTGGATTAGGCAAAGATTTCTTAGGGGACACAGAAAGCATATACTAGATTTTTTTGAAAGTTAGCCTTTATCAGGATTAAAATTTTGAGGGTCATTAGAAAATAAAAGAACATCATCAAGAAAATAAATAAGCTATTTACACAGAGAGAAAATATATTCTCACAATGGAATACAACGCAGCAATTTAAAGGAACAAACTTCCTGATACATGTAACGACATTGATAAATCTAAAAAATACTGACATGAGTGACAGAAGCCCAATATTGAAAAGAATGTACTCTATGATTCCATTTATCTGAAAATGTGTAATAGCTTCTAGATTCCTTCCACACTGATGGACAATAGGATAAAAAACAGTATGGGTTATTGGGTCTTGGTTTTAAATTCTGCTTACCACACTAACCTATGGTGACAGATATCAGATCCAGGTTGCTTCTGGGATGTGGTATTAACAAGGAAGGGACACAGAGAAACTCACTGAGGTGATGAAAATATTCCTTTATTAGTTTTAAAATTGCTTGAAGAGTACACTTGAAATTTGAGCATTACCTTATATGTACAAAAAATAAACAAATGAAACTATACACATTTAAGTATATGCTAAAAATCATACTAAGAATTTAACATATATAATGTATTATTATGTTCACGACTTTATTAGGTGAATGTTATTTTTATTCCCATTTTACAGTTTAGGAGACAAGTTCAGATCTCTTAGGTAATGTGAATAAAATTACTCATGACTGATAAAATGAGAGCCAATATTCTCTAAATGTCTATATCCCTTTCTTTGGATTTATACTGGTAGATTTTTTTTTTGCCAAAAATGCAACTTATTCTAGTTATTACGGTGAATCTGATGATGATTGTGAATAAAAATATATATATATATTTTAAAACTAGTTTGATTGACACATGAAGAGAAAGATATAGCTATGGGATGGATAAAAACTTAGGGAGAGGTGGAAGAGTTTATAAGAGGGATAAATGGTAATGGAAAAATATAATAAAAATGCATCTGTAAAAGAAAAAACATAGGGTATCTTGAGTTGACAGAGCTATATCTTTTCTTACCAATATGCCAAGTAATCACTTTCTTGTTCTCATGATTCAAGAATTTCAATTTCTTACTAAAGCAATTATTTTTATATGGTTGATTGTCCAGTTACACAAGGTTAACTGCACATGCATATGCATATTTATGAATTTGACAAGCACAGCAAGCAAATTCTATTAGTTTGTGTTTGCTCTGGGTCAAAGATTCAAACACCAATTATTGCTTACTGGGAGCACAGAAGAGCATTCAAGACTTGACAATAGATATATATTAGCTTTGGGTACCAGTGTGACTACTGCATATTCAGAAGGCCCAGGCAACTTTTACTGAAATTGAATCAAGAATCCTTTCTAAATTAAATCATTATAGTTAATCAGCAGGGCTATCCTATGTGTCTATGGGAAATGAATCAGGTCTTGCAAAAAAAAAAAATGGACTCTATTATTGAAGAACACCATTATGTTGGAATTAACACCATTAGGGCTTATCAGCCAGCATTCTGCTGGCCTTGAGAGCACATAACAAGCTCCCTTCTAAATACAGGAATGTAGTTAGCATCTGATCAGATTTACTGAAAAATAACAAAAAGTGTTTGATGAACCTGTAGAGATGACAGGCTATTCTGGTAGTCTTATTGCTCTGTAACATTGTGGTGTTTGGTATGACTATACTATTTTCTGCACATGAAGTAAAATTTAATTACTGGAACAAGAAAAGTTACATCCAATCATTTGACTTTTTACCAGTAAGCATGTTTGCTTCATGAAAATATTGCCATATCTTAAACAGAAAGCTAAAGTATCTCATTACCATGGTGCTGGAGAGAGAATACATTTAGGTTTGGGGATGCCTGTTGTATTACTGCAGTTCAATTAGGGAAGCACAGTCACTATGAGAATTATGGAATAGAGAACTTATTATAGAATTAACCTTTACCCCATTGTGGGAGTAGTTAGGGAGAAATGTCCAAAAAGAAAACACTAATCAGGGAAAAAATATTTGTCAACCCTAGCACAGGAGAAAAAGCTAGAGTTTGAAGGCAAACATGAAAACTAGAGATGTCTATATTTAGCTACTTGTTTGGATCTAAAGAAGGGAATTGATATAGAAGTGTATAAAAAGTTACTGACTTTATGGCTACTGCCTGTGTAAGTTTGGAGCACATTGTCTGGTGGTAAGTTTGTGTTAGGAACGATGGCATTTGGGAAGGAGAATTTGATGAGAAATAAAGATTGAAGACAACTGGAAATCACTGTTACTTCTCCAACTGCCAATGACCTTCAGAGAATAATGACAGCCACTTTTTTTTGCCTTTCCAATTCTGTGCAAATTTACCTTTGTTCAACTCAATGCTGGTACTTGGGAAAAATAAAGAACAATTACAGGAAATAGTTTTCGGAAATACCAAGTTTACAACAGAGTAATCTAGCACTCAGGAGAAAGTTAACTTCTGGGAGAATTTTGAGGTGATGGCAAAACTTAGTTTGAGTGTACAGTAAAAACACAGATACTAAGAGATTAGTTAAAACTAGCAGAAGTATCAAGTCCAAGCATGAGTGGGCTGAAAAAAGGAATTTTTTATTTTGAAACTCTGAAGTTAGAGATAGCATAGGTACCCAAAGCAATGGAATTAGGTCTTAGTTTGGTATATTTCAGGTACATTACTATGGATAGTTTTTTGTTATGGTGAAATCCTACCACAGACAGAAGGTATGCTATCTTAGGTGACTAAAAGTGAATTTACAACATTTTAGGTTCATTTCCAAGCTCATTCTCTTATTATTGTCCACTTAATATTTGTATTTCATGACTTTATTATTTTCTTCCTTTGTGAAAGTATTTATACATATGCATACATCTGTAAGCAACATTTAACTTGGCACATTTCATTAATGGTATCACGTTACAAAAATCCTTCTAAAATATTATTTTTTTCTTAATAGGTTTTTGAGACTTATCCATATTGGTACACATGCTCTAATGTACATATTTTAATTGTTTAGAGAGGGGAAGCACCCTTGCGTATGTAATACCCTACAACACCCTGTCAAAATACGTAACAAACTGGTTTTCCACCACCACACTGATGGTAATAGAAAATGAAAAATTAAATATCATAAAAACTATGCCTAAATTAGAGATTAATATTGTACCAACATACCAGTGAAGATTTTTTCTGACAATAATTAAAAGACTATTAAGAGAATTTATGGAATACATTTAGGTTTAGAGATGCCTGTTATATTACTGCGGTTCAATTAGGAAAACACAGTCACTATGAGAATTATGGAATAGAGAATTTATTTTATGGAAATAATTTTATTCTCTATGGAACAGAGAATAATTTTGTAAGACTAAAGCAAGATGTATAAAGTACCAGGCAGAATAGACAATACATACGATCAACATTTTCCCTGAATTAATACTAAAATATATATTATACAAGGACTGTCCAGAAACAGTTCAGCCATTGTTAATATAATGAGAATGTTTTGCGAGACATTGATGTAACCTAGCAGCCAAGGAGAGTGGACTGGAATGCACCTGTATGAACATTTCACTGTACTAGTCAGTGGGGGCAGTAGACACCATTGAGTGAGCCTGTGTACTGTGTGGCTGTCTCATTCAAAATGACTGAGTGAGTAGAGCAACGAATCTGCATCAAATTTTGCCTTAAGCATAAACATTCCTCTGCAGAAACTGTTAGGATGATTCAGATGGAAGTACCTATGGGCAACTGGTGGTTGGCAGCTTTATCACAACAGTTCACCTGCTCATACATCACATGTCATGCAGGTATTTTTGGCAAAGCATTAAATTGCTCAGATGACTCAGTCACCCTGCCACCCAGATTTGGTACCCTGTGACTTCTGGCTTTTCCCAAAACTAAAATCACCTTTGAAATGGAAGAGGCCATCAATGAGATTCAGGAAAATATGATGGGGTGGCTGATGGCCTTTAGGAGGCCTGTGTGAGGTCCCAAGGTGCCTACTTTGTAGAGGACTGAGGTGTCATTGTCCTATGTACAATGTTTCGTGTGTCTTGTATCTTCTTCAATAAATGTCTCTATTTTTCATATTACATGGGTGGGTGCCTTGTAGACAGGCCTCATATTTTCTATCTTCCTATTGTGATTTTTTGTCTTTTAATCATTGTGAGAATTTTTACATGTTGGAGATACTAAATTGTTGACAGTTATGCACACTGGGAAGATCGCAATTATGTAGCTTTCATTTTCATTTTGTTTTCACTAATTTTAATGCACTCAAATTTACCATTCATTTTCTATTTTGGTTTGTTACCTATATCTATATACCTGTATCTGTGTATATACCTATCAATCTATCCATTTATATAAATCTGTTCCTCTACATTGTAACTATGAGTTTTCTTTCCCAAAGTTGATTTTAATTCACATAGAAATAATTTTTGATATGAATTTAACTTTTTTCCAATGCAGATATTTTGTTTCCTGATGCAGTTTACAGAATAATCTATTTCATCCTTCATTCACTTTTCAAATATTTCATTTTGAAAATATAAAATCTACTGAAAATTTGAAAGACAGTACAATAAACACCCATGTATATCTTTTTATCTAGATTCATTAATTGGTATTCATTTATAGCATTTAATTTAATTTATTTTTTATATATATATTTATTTTCTTTTTTTGGCCAACATTTTCCCACCACCACTTTCCCCAGCCCTATCCCTCCCCACCACCCACCCTCGATCCTTCCCATTTGTCATTGACAATGGGTCCCTTATGCATGTTCTTTGATGACCCTTCCCCTCCTTTTCTCCTGTTATCACCCTTCCACTCCCATCTGGTTACTGTCAGTTTGTTTTTTATTTCAGTGTTGCAGGTTATATTTTGCTTGCTTGTTTATTTTGTTGATTAGTTTCCACTTGTAGGTGAGTCATATGGTATCTGTCTTTCAACACCTGGCTTATTTTACCTAGCATAATGCTCTCCAGTTCCTCCATGTTGTTGTGAAGGGTAGGAGCTCTTTCTTTCTCTCTGCTGAATAGTATTCCATTGCATAAATGTACCATTGTTTTTTGATCCACTCATTTACTGATGGACACTTAGGTTGCTTCCAAAATTTGGCTATTGTAAATTGTGCTGCTATGAACATTGGGATGCATAGGTTCTTTTGAATTGGTGTTTCAGGGTTCTTAGGGTATAATCCTAGCAATGGAATTGCTGGGTCAAAAGGCAGTTCTATTTTTAGTTTTTTGAGGAAATTCCTTACTTTTTTCCACAGTGGCTGCACCAGTCTGCATTCCCACCAACACTGTCTGAGGGTTCCCTTTTCTCCACATCCTCACCAGCACTTGTTTTTTGTTTATTTGTTTATGATGGCCATTCTGGCTGGTGTGAAGTGGTACCTCATTGTGGTTTTAATTTACATCTCTCGGATGGTGAGTGATGCTGAGCATCCTTTCATATGTCTCTGGGCCCTCTGTATTTCCTCCTTGGACAAGTGTCTGTCAGGTCTTTTGCCCATTTTTTAATTGGGTTTTGTCTTCCTGGAGTGGAGTTGTGTGAGTTCTTTATATATTTTGGAGATCAAGCCCTTGCCTGAGGTATCATTTGCAAACATATTTTCCCATACAGTTGGTTCCCTTTTGACTTTGCTGATGTTTTCTTTAGCTGTGCAGAAGCTTTTTATTTTGATGAAGTCCCATTTGTTTATTCTTTCCTTTATGTCCCTTGCTCTAGGGTACATATTGGTGAAAATATTGCTGTATGGAAAATATTGCTGCGTGAGATTTTCCTGTCTATGTTCTCCTCTAGGACTTTTATGGTGTTACAACTTATATTTAAATCTTTTATCCATGTTGAGTTTATTTTTGTGTGTGCTGTAAGTTGGTGGTCAAATTTAATTTTTCTTGTAGCTGTCCAGATCTCTCAAGACCATTTGTTAAAGAGGCTATTTTTACTCCATTTTATGCTTCTGCCCCCTTCGTTGAATATTAATTGACCATAGAGACATGGATTTATTTCTGGGCTCTCTATTCTGTTCCATTGATCTATGTGTCTGTTCTTATGCCAGTACCAGACTTTTTTGATTACAGTGGCCTTATAATATAGTTTGATGTCAGGCATTGTGATCCCTCCTGCTATGTTCTTCTTTCTCAAAATTGCTGCAGCTATTCAGGGTCATTTATGGTTCCATATAAATTTTTTAAATTTTTGTTCTCTATCTCTGAAATGTCATTGGTAATTTAATAGGGACTGCATTGAATCTATAAATTGTTTTGGGTAGTATGGACATTTTGATGATATTAATTCTTCCAATCCATGAACATGGAATATGCTTCCAATTATTTGTGTCTTCCTTAATTCTTTCTTCAGGGTTGTGTAGTTTTCTGAGTACAAGTCTTTAAACTCCTTAGTTAAGTTTATTCCTAGGTTCTTTATTTTTCTTGTTGCTATAGTAAATGGGATTTTTTCCCTGATTTCTGATTCTGATATTTCATTGTTGGTATACAAAATGCCTTTGATTTCTGAATATTGACTTTGTATCCTGCTGTTTTGTCAAATTCACTTATTAGATTGAATAGTTTTTTGGTGGAGTCTATAGGGTTTTCTATGTACACTATCATGTTATCTGCAAACAATGACAGTTTTACTTCCTCCTTTCCAATTTGGATGCCTTTGATTTCTTTTTCTTGCCTGATGGCTGTGGCTAGGACTTCTAATACTATGATGAATGGAAGTGGTGAAAGTGGACATCCTTGTCTTATTCCTGATCTTGGTGGGAAAGCTTTTAGTTTTTGCCCTTTCAGTATAAGGTTGGATGTAGGTTTCCCATATATAACCTTTATTATGTTGAGGTATGCCCCCTTTATTCCCACTTTGGTGAGTGTTTTTATTATAAATGGGTGCCGTACCTTATCAAATACTTTTTCTGCATGTATTGATGTCATCATGTGATTTTTGTCTTTCCTTTTGCTTATGTGAGATATTACATTTATTGATTTGCAAATATTGTGCCATCCTTGCATCCCTGGGATGAATCCTACTTGATCATGATGTGTGATCTTTTGTATGTAGTGCTGGATGTGGTTTGCCAATATTTTCATGGGGATTTTAGTATCTATGTTCATCAGCGTTATTGGCCTATAGTTTTCTTTCTTTGTTTTGTCTTTATCTGGTGTTGGGATTAGGATGATGCTGGTCTCATAAAAAGAGTTTGGGAGACTTCCTTCTTCTTGAATTTTTTTGGAATATTCTGAGAAGGGAAAGGGTTATCTCTTCCTTAAATGTTTTGTAAAATTCTCCTGTGAAACTGTCTCATCCAGGGCTTTTGCGTGTCTGGAAGTTTTTGATTATTCCTTCAATTTCACCAGCTGTTATTGGTCTGTTCAGGTTTTCTGCTTCTTCTTCATTCGGTTTTGGAAGATTATACTTTTCTAGAAATTTGTCCATTTCACTCAGGTTCTCAAATTTCTTGGCATATAGTTGTAATTTCTTACAATCCTTTGTATTTCTATGATATCAGTGTCATTTCTCCTCTTTCATTTCTGATTGTATTTATTTGGGTCTTCTCCCTTTTTTCCTGATGAGTCTGCTTCAAGCATTGTCAATTTTGTTTATCTTTTCAAAAACCCAGCTCCTGGCTTTATAAATCCTTTGAATTGTTCTTTTAGTCTCTGTGTCATTCAATCTGCTCTGATCTTGATTATTTCCTTCCTTCTGATTGCTCTGGGCTTTGTTTGCTGTTGTTCCTCAAGTTCTTATAGATTTATGGTTAGGTTGCTTATTTAAAAAAAAAGTGTTTAAAGCTTCGAGGTAGGCCTGTATTGCTATGAACTTTCCTCTCAGGACTGCCTTTGCTGTGTCCCATAGGTTTTGGACTATTGTATGTTCATTTTCATGTGTTTCCAGAAACTTTTTGATTTCTTCTTTGATTTCATTATTGACCCACTCATTGTTTAATAGCGTGCTGTTCAGTCTCCATGAGTTTGAGAGTTTTCGAGCTTTTTTCTTTGAGATTGTTTTCTAGTTTTAGGCCCTTGTGGTCTGAGAAAATACTTGATATGGTTTCCATTTTCTTGAATTTGTTGAGGCTTATTTTGTGTCCTATCACGTGGTCTATCTTTGAAACTGTTCCATGTGCATTTGAAAAGAATGTATATTTTGCATCTTAGGGATGAAAGGTTCTATATATGTCAGTTAAGTCCATTTGATCTAATGTGTCATTCAGTTCCACAATATCCTTGTTGATATTTTGTTTGGATGATCTATCCATTGTTGGCAGTGGGGTGTTAAAATCCCCTACTATCAGTGTGTTGCTGTCTATAACTTTCTTGAAGTCCTCCAAGGTTTTCCTTATATATTGGGTGCTCCTCTGTTGGGTGCATATAGGTTTACAATGTTTATGTCTTCTTGATGGATTCTTCCTTTGAGTATTACGAAGTGTCCTTCTGGGTCTCTTTTTATGGCCTTTTTTTTGAAGTGATATAAGTACTGCTACCGTGGTTTTTTTTTCCTGTCTATTTGCTTGAAATATTTTTTTCCAGCCCTTTACTTTCTATCTATGTAGGTCTTTTGTTCTGAGGTGGGTCTCTTATAGGAAGCACATGTGTGGGTCATGTTTTCTTATCCATTCACCTACTCTGTGTCTTTCAATTGGAGCATTTAATCCATTTACATTTAAAGTTATTATCGATGGGTACTTATTTAGTTTTCCCTTTGTACTTGTGTTCATCTCTCTCACTCTTCTTCTTCATCTTCTTAAAGCAGTCCCTTTAGCATATCTTGTAATGTTGGTTTGTTAGAGGAATACTCCTTTAGCCTTCCTTTGCCTGGGAAACTCCTTATTTCACCTTCCATTCTAATTGAGAGCCTTGCTGGGTAGAGTAGTCTTGGTTGCAGGCCTTTGCTTTTCATTACATGGAATATTTCTTGCCATTCCCTTTTGGCTTACAGTGTTTCTGTGGAGAAGTCAGATGTTAGCCTTATTGGGGATCCCTTGTATGTTACTTCCTGTTTCTCCCTTGCTGCCTTTAAGATTCTCTCTTTGTCTTTGATATCTGCCATTTTAATTATAATGTGTCTTGGAGAGGGTCTTTTTGGGTTCCTCTTGAATGGGACACTCTGTGCTTCCTGGACTTGTGTGGCTTTTTCTTTTCTCAAATTAGGGAAGTTTTCCATAAATATTTTTTCAAACAGGTTTTCTACCCCTTGCTCTTCTTCTTCTCCTTCTGATATTCCTATTATCTGGATAATATTATGTTTCATGTTGTCCTGCATTTCCCTTAACCCTCCTTCATTCTTTTTCAGCCTTTTTTCATTTTCTTGCTCTCTGGGAGTTTTTTTTCTACCATGTCCCCCAGCTCGCTGATTTGACCCTCTGCTTCATCTAGCCTGCTTTTGATTCCTTCTAGTGTGTTCTTCAATTTAGAAATTGTATTCTTCATTTCCTTTTGGTTCTTGTTGATAGTTTCTATGTCCTTTTTCATGCTGATATCATTTGCAGTAAGTTCCTCATAGTTTCCCTGTAGTTTTTGTAATTCTCACTGAGCTCATTGAGTTCATTGAGTTTCCTTATAACCATTGTTTTGAACTCAGTATCTGATAGTTTACTTGCCTCTATTTCATTTAGTATTCTTTCTGAGAATTCTTCCTTTCCTTTAGGTTGGGTATTGTTTCTTTGTCTTCCCACAAAACCACAAAGCCCAGGAAACAAATCCATGACCACAAAAATAACTCCCCTTAGCAATCCTACCATCAACAGCAAATGAACCAGTATTAATAAGGCTGCAAAGAGATTAAGACTATTATAAGAAAAGAGAGAAATAAACTATAGTATAAAATCTACTGACAATATGCACCAACTTAATGGATAAGAAATGAATGTTAAAAAGCTATGTAGTAAAGAAAATATCACAAATTATGGAGAAGACCACAGTGTATTTTGTCTTGGTAGCCTCTAGTATTTACCTAGGTTTTTTTCTTTCTGGAAAACCTCTGATGATGTAAGATGCTTACCCTGTGTGACCTTAGACAGTCTATTCGAATCTTCCTGGGATCTACTGACTGTGGCTGTCTCCTTCAGTTGTTAATCTAGGCACTCTGCTGCTCAGCGTTCAGGCTTAAACACCCTAGGTTGGGGTAAAATCCCTCCTGTGGTTGGGCCTAATTTTTCCCCTTAGGCCACTGCTGCTCAGAGGAGAGTGGTCTGTGGGAGTCAATGGCTGCCACCTTATGGGGGATGATTCAACACCAGGATCCCAAAGGCTACTCTCTCAGTTCTCTCCCCACACCCTCCGTTCCCAGTCTCTCCTCAGGTGTCTCTCACCCACTCTGCCCCCACATTTGCTGGAGAATAGGGTAAGTGGCTGCAAATGAAGATTTATGCATTGGCCCTTTAAATGGCTCTTTTGGCCTCCAGCTGCTCGTCTCTGGCAGAGAGCAGCCCTGCCACTTTCCACAGCTGGCTGTTATCTGTGTACATTTTTGGCTCTGGTGCTGTAGGCTGGGGATCCCCGCTTATGGTTTAGACCCCACTCTTCTCAGGGGGATCCAACTGGCTGCTTAAATATTTCTCTGTTGCTGCAGCCTGAGGGTGCCCAGCCAGCCTTCTCACATCTCTGCTGCACTCCTTACCAGTCCGGTTGTGCTGAACTGATTCTTCTGTCTGTCTGAGATTATAAGGCTTCTCTCTCACTGTTGTTCAGTTGTTTGTTCTGGGTGATTTCTCCACAATTTAGTTGTCATTCCAGATTGGTCCTGGGAGGACATCAGTGTGACTTCCATTCACTCCTCTGCCATCTTGATCCCTCCTAATATATATTTATTTTAATATATATTTAAATATATAATTATACATACTATCTATTATATATAAATTAGTGTTTCTATTTTGTTAATTTATAGATTTTCTTTAATTTATTTAATACATATTTATTTTAATATATATTTAAATATATTATATATACTACATATTATACATATAAATTAGTGTTCCTACTTTGTTAATTTATAGCATTTTCTTTAATTTATTTTAATATATATTTATTTTAATATATATTTAAATATATAATTATACATACTACATATTATACATATAAATTAATGTTTTCTATCAGTGTTTTCAGTTTGCTAAATTATTATTTGGGGGTAAATTATCTTTGGTAAGACTCTTAAAAAGTACACCCACATGGTTACTTTTTTCCTTATTTAAAATTTGTCACTGACATTTGTAAAAGCTGTTACTGAATTACCTAAATAAACTGAAGATACATTTAAAGTTGATTTAGTTTCATTCATTAATTCATTCGGATTTTTCACATTTACTTTAAGTTTAACATCCATTATGGTTAACCAATATCAAGTGTATTATATTTTTTATTAACAAATGAATAACACTAAGTCTCAGAATGACTTGGGAATTTGTCTAAGGTCAAACTTGTAAATGAGGAGCTGAAATTCAAATTTGTACATTTCTGACTGCAAAGGCCATATTCTTTTCCATGAAGCAGAAATGAGGAAGTCTTCATTCTTGCTTCAGAGTAAAGTCACAGTTCAGGAGGGAAAAGTGAACTTAATTTTTTTTAGGAAATAGTGGCAGAAAGATAAAAATTCAATATCCAGGAACAACTGATGCTGCCTTTTAGGTTGAGAAAAATAAAATAAAATAAAATAAAAACCTCATTAAACAGAAAAAAAAAGTGCCCCACTGCCAGAGATGATATTGAGCAGATGCCTAAAGATGATAGATTTGGGCAGGTGGAAACAGCAGAAAGATATTTGGGAATGGGAACCACATGCAGTGAAGTGGGGTGTAGAAAAAGAAAACTACAGAGTTATAGAGAGATGGGGGAGGTAAGTACATACTGAGAGAAACTGCTGTTGTTCACATTGATGGTCCTTGGCAAAGACAAGCCTAACTGTGTGTAGATAGAAAGTAGGGGAGCTAAAAATTGATCTCAGAAATTTTAAGAGACAAGAGATAATTTCTATAATAGATGGAAATGGGCTAAAAAAAAATCAGGAGTGGCTCAAGGGGCAACCCAGTGGTTCCCTTAAATATTTGCTGTGGGCAGAACTAACTCTGGAGGTAGAATGTGTAGCTCCAGTGCAGTTACCCCGTCAGCCAATGGTATGTTGGAACTGGAAACAGCTTTACACTGGAGAGCCCAAAGCTACAGTCCCTGCTGCTCCACATTTACAAGGGAGCTCAACCACATTCCCTGAAGGGTCATCTTCTGATCTTGTTCCACAGAGCTGATTTCATAAACAATGTCATTCAAGATTTTTGTTTCTGTTTACTTCCCCCATCCCTTCATCCTGAAAACTACTTTCAGTTTATAGGTTTCACAAAAAAAATTGTAAACTTTGATAGAATATAGAGTATGTTCTTACATATTCCTAGGAACCACTAACCTAGATAGGAGACTGGAGTAATTTCCATTTCAAATATCTAAATGTTGGGTTGCCAGTCAAAAATAGAGTATGTGATCTTATGGAAGGTGGATGGGCACAAAACTATTTAGATTGGGTGTTACTATTGGAGCTTCCGTTTTCATGTGCTGGATTTTGAAGGTGACCTCTTGGGATTTACTTCATGTCAGGAAACTGTTCTACACCAGTAATGGCCACTCACAATCCATGCTTGGGATTGGCTTGATAATAAATGTATGACACAATTTTGGCCAAAGAGACATGTGGTAAAGTCCCTGGGAAAGCTTTCTTTACTTCTTAAAACCTCAAAGGGGTCATCCCTTTTACTTACTCTGGTAGTTATTCTATGAGAAGCTGATGCTAAAAACAGTAGCAACATATTGCTACCAACTATTTGATATTTGTTAATGATGTCGAATTGGAAGGTGGATAAAACCTGGGACCTGCAAGGCCATTCTGAGTAACTATATCAGTCTTGAAGATCAGCCTCTCCACGGACTCATTCCCAGTGGTCTGGATTCTTTTCAGTACATTCAGCTTTCTATCTCATATAATTTCCTTTCTGACTGAAAGATATGTTATCACTTTTTGTAGTGACAAACTCTCTCAGCTTTACTTTTTTTGAAAATGTCCTTTAAACCTTGCATTGCAAGGATATTTGCACTGTACATAAAAATTCTGTCAAGTTTTCTTTTCTTTTTCTTTTTTTCTTTTCATTTCTTTTCTTTTTTATTCCCTTTCTCTCTCTCTCTCTCTTTTTTTTTTCCTTTCAGCACTTATTTTTTTTATTGTTGATGTTTTATTGCTTATGCTATTACAGATGTCCCATTTCCCCTCCCTTTGTCCCCCTCCACCCAACCTGCTCCCACTTCCATAGTCAATCCCCACATGGTTGTCCAGGTGTCCTTCATGTCTTACTTATAAAGTTGACTCAATTGATTGACTTTTGAACTCCTCTATTTATGATGAAACATGAACAGAATTTATTCTCTTTATTCCCTTGTATATAACATGTCTTTTTCTTCTTCTTCTGTGGATCTTGTTGAGGCTTAGTTCCAGGTTTTTGGGGGGAATAGGTAGAGAGCAGATAAAATAGGTAGAGAGTAGGGCTCTATTGCTCAACCTGAGCATTACCTATGAATTGGATCACATAATATTTTTTGTTGTGGGGACTGTTTTGTGCAAGGCAGGATGGTTAGCCATCCTTTAGCACTACCCACAAGACACCATTAGCACTTCATTTTTTGTGACTAATAAAAATGTCTCCAGACATTGCCAAATGTCCACTGATTGGCAAATCTACTCCATTCTCCCCCTCCCCCTTAAGGATAGGATTCTTATTTCTAATAAGTGGTGGTCTGTCAGTTGAATGTGTTAAAATTAAATACAAAATGGAAACCAGACATGAAAATTCCCTCAGCAGACAAAACCATTTAAGTCACATATGCAACACTTAATTAATGAACAAATGCAAACCTTAGATCATTTCTTGTAAACACCTCTGATAAGCATGAAAGAAACTTAAGTTATTCTCCTAAAAATGGTATAAGATAATCACTCTTAACCAATCTGTGCGGCCTGGAAATCCCCATTGTAATAACTAATCACTGTGAAAGTTAAACAACTTCCTCATTTTCACTAAGTTATCTTGTAATATCAGGACTCAGATCCTTATCAGCTTTAAATTTCAAAGCTCTAAGTTCATGAACTGTTCTTAAATGTTCAATACACTCTTACTAACTACTATTTATTGATTTCGTGGTTTGAACTTTGCTATTTCTGGATATTTGACAAATGTTAATAAATTTTGACAATTCTGGGTGGGCCAGAACTGCAATCGTACCAATGCAATTTTGCCAGTGCAATGCAGTATTTCCACCTTGTTTTTAACCTAGTTATTACCACTTTCTGGAAAGTCTTGGCTCATCCTACTCCTTACATGTATAGCTCATGTCTTAGTCATGACATCTCAACAAGCCCCTGGGTGTACTTTACAGGTCATCTCTTTTTGTAATCCTTCATCTCTCTGATGTTCCAACTCGTAGGTCTGACCACTGGCTCATCAATACTGTGCTCTATCTGGACACTAGCTTTCTGCAGTGCTATCAGAACACTGACCCTAGAAAACAAGTTGGACTTTTGTGTCCAAGTTCACTTTGTAAACTCCCCATTTCTCAGAGTTGTAGTGTTACTTTACCTGTTGACCTGAAAATAACTTTATTGTATATATTTTCCAGCTTAAAATTGTTTATAATAAGAGAACTAGTCTGGTACCAATCATTGTATTATTTCCAGAAGCATATTTAGGTTATTCAAGTTTATTAAATATTTGATCATATTTCTTTCATATCAAAATATTGAATTTTCTTATTTTCAATTGTAAAATGCAGAAAAAGCAAAATTAAGATTTATTATAATTGTATAATTTTGATTATTAGCAATTTGATTATCAGTAATTGTTCTTCTTTCTTTAATATGATGATTAGCTTCAAAGGAAGCTTTGTATCTTTCTAATTAGTTTATATCAAATTATTTTATAAAAAAGATTTTTTTCTCTAGTTCTTTCATCCTTGACTTCAAAAACCCTCCAGTTATTGGACAGTACAAAAACTTTCATCATAATTTCTCATTTATCTAGTAGAAAGATTTCTTCTTATTTTTCCCTACCATATCCTGTTAAGAGAAATAAAAATATTTCTTGTATCTACTAAAATAAAACCTCAAATATATTTCTTCCCACCACAGGACAGTATTTTCTTACTGTGGCCTCTAGTCAGATGTAAAAAAAAAAAACCAAACCCCAAAACTTTGAATTTTGCCCTATTTCTACAGAAAATGCCTGTTGCTAATTAATTAATCCTTACTAAATCATTTCAGCAAAATTTCAGCTATGGTTTTACTATATTTATTTCAATATATCTAAGCCTTGGAATAAATGTTTAAAGAAGAAATAAGTTGATCTTATTATTAAACTGTTAAAAGTAGTATTTACCGAAAGCCTGCTGCTCTATGCAAAGTACTGATTTGATTTATTAAAGGGTTTTTAATCTAATGAGGAAAACCAGGACATGAAAATAAGTAATTTAGAAAGAAATTAAAAAAATGGAAAGAGAAAGTGTTGAGTGCAGCAGAATTAGGGTAAAACTTGTAAATTGAATGCGTATTATGTTAGGAGATCATTTAAAAATCTACATTGGAAAGAAGAGATTTATCAGAGTTGAGGGGAGAGAATAGAAAATTACCTTGTGAGTTTTTAGGCAAAATTAGGGATATTATTTAAAAGCTATTTAAAATTTAAGTTTCATTATCATTCCTTAGTTCCTTGCATTGTCAAACAACACATATTGCTACCTGGTAGTGTTGGGTGACAAGAAGTGTTTGTAATCTTGCAGGCATAGTTTAACTTTCAGCTCTGATACAAAATATTTCTGAGAGTAGACTCAATTTATTATTTATAAAGTGCAGAAAGGTTTGCTATGAAAAATGCCTACAATAACTTGTAAAGTGCTCAGCACAATGTGGCAAATTATGATTACATGTGTGTATGAATCTTTGCTTCCTCTTTCTTGAATAAATTGACTTGTATACTCTATAGAAAAGATATAAATCAACAAAAATATTGTTTATAAGTAAAACATCATTATCCATAGAAAAGACATAAATCCAAGAAAAATATTGTTTATTAGTAAAACTTATCATTATAGTTTGTTTCCAAAAAATGAAAGTTAAGAAATAAGCTACTTTATTAATATTTATATTTCAGTATTACTTATTTTGTGTCAAAAACATCTGAGACTAAACCTTAAGTGCACAAAAGCACAGAGTAATTGTTAAGTGTGCATCCCATAAATCCACAGAAGAATAATATAAAACACAAAGACATGTAATATATTGATAGCAGTACAAATCCTATACACATTAATCCTAAATTATTTAGTTTCTTCCTAGTGCCTTTGACAAAATACTAACTACAAAAAGAAAAAAAAAGATATATTTACAGAGCAGATGCCTGAAAGTTTCCATTTTTAATCACTGATGAATGTTAATGTTAGTAGAAATGGGACGCATTGTCATTGTGCACTGATTCAGAGGGTGCAATGTTTTTTCAGGAGGTAATTTGAGACTACAAAAATATCTTATTCTTCACTATAACCTGAATAAACTATTTAGTGCCAGTACAAATTCATAAGCCCTTATTTTATTCTACAGTTTATAATTTTACTATAATTATATTTTTTAATGCTGAGATTATCTGTTTTGGGCAGTGGGAGAATGTTCAAGTTATTTCTACATCCTTTTGACATGGCTGAATTATTCTTTATAACAAAACAAGATGTGCTAGATCCCTTTATAATTTCCCTGACCCAGCATTGTAACCTTGTAATCAATTATTTCTCCAAAGGGAGGGAGTCCTAAGGTTTGTTTATTTGTTTGTTTGTTTGTTTTAGAGTTGGATATATAAAACTATCTTCTGAGATGTGTTCATTAACCTTGAGTCATCTCAGTGGACTAAGTTGATGACAAAATATATACTTCTATGTTTATTGCTCTGCCAATTTACATTTTTATTGAAAACCATGAGTTTACACTGATATCACCAATATCAATCCAAAATCCCAGGCCTTACTAGTCTTTCTCTCTCTTTCCTATCTCTCTCTCTCTCTCTCTTTGTGATTCCCTTCTCAGAGAGTAAGAAACATGTTCATTATATAAAATGCATTTATTTATTTCAATGGTCCTCCTGTACATAAGCAAATTGTCATCACTGTCTTACTACACAGCTGTCCTTTTTTTTGTTTGGGTCTGACACCCTCCACCAGGCCGCCAACTTATATGTGAGCACCCTCCTTAGCTCTGATGTCCATCCTCCACCCCATGCTAAGTGAATGGCCTCTTATACATCACTCCAGGCCACTGTAGACCTGAAGCCTCATGTCATGACAACCCTCCATGAGACAGTTTTCCAAGTTTGCTTGAGCTCTGACTTGACTAATCCTGAAGGTTGGATTCTTCCTTATTTGATGCTCTGAATTAGCACTCTGACTCCTATTATTCTCCTAAACTCAGAGGCAAATAGTGTTCAGCCCTTTATGGCTACATTGTTCAGAAGGGGAAGGAAATAAAAGCAACAAAGCAGGAAATAAAAGAAAAAGAAATGAAAGAGGAAGACAAAAAGAAAGGATTAGTTCCTTTTAAAAGGTCATTTAAAAAAAAAAAAAAGGAAATTCTTAGTAGTGGCCTAAATTAAACTCTGAAACATCTACCTAGTCATTCATCTAAGACACATGTGTATGGATGACTTCCTATATAATAGGCCAAGGGGAACTCAATTGCTTCCTTTATTTGCAGAATTTTTAGTCAAATATACGATATGTATATTTTTTAAAAATTGTGATTTCCAGGGCAACTTTCAATGTTAATTTGAAACTATCAGAGTTCAATATATGTTGATGTGTGCATTTGTGTGTGTGAATTAAGTAATATGCAGAGTTAGAATATGGAATTCTATTTAGTTACATGGAATTCATTAGTTAGACATAAAATAGAAACAATTATATATGCTTTATATACACCATATATTAATTACTGATCATATGCCACATACTTTTACAGATACTTTAAATATATTAACTTGCTTAATATTCACAATGAACTCATGTGTCAGGTTATATTTGTATATTCTTTTATAGATGAAGAAACAATGCAAATTCAATTTAAGTGATGACTTCACTAGGGACACTGGGAACTGCTGAATGACATGTTGCTGAATTCCCCAGGTTTTCTTTTTGCTTCATATGTCCCAAATATGGGGCTGAAGGAGATAACATTCTGGAAAGGATAACAAGGCTCCCTGTAATGTGGCTATCTTTACCCAAAAGGCCAGGAAACTTATAGACAATAATAGTTGTACTTCAGTCAAACACCACGGGGGAAAAAATGTGGCCCCACCCACATATATGCCAGCAAAGGTCTGCTGGTGAGCCTAGAATTTCACCCTTTCAAGGCCTTGATGACATACTCATGATTCAAGAATGGATCATGGACCTGCGTGTAAATCATAAAATCATGAAACTTTTTCAAATAAGCATAGGAGAAAATTTTTGAGATCTCAGGATAGGTAAAGATTTCTTAGATTTGATATCAACAGAATAATCTATCAAATTAATAAAGTTTATCAAGTTAAAATTTTTTTTTGGTAAACACCTTGTTAAAAGGATGAAAAGACAAGTTACACAGTGAGATATATTTGCAAACTGCATATATCTGACAATGGCCTGTTATTTAGAATATATAAAAAACTCTGAGCTCTATGGGAAAAGAAACTATGGAATTAGAAAATGGGCAAAGGTATTTTACTGAAGAAGATATGCAAATGGTAACAAGCACATGAAAAGTTGCTCACTATTATTTGCCTTTGTAAAATGCAAATTAAACACATAATGAGATAACAGCTACCAGAAGAGGAAAAATAGTGACAACGTCAAATGTTGGCGAGATGTGGAGAAACTGGATCACTTATGCATCATCAGTGAGAATGTAAAATAAAAATTCTAGATAACAAATTGGTAGTTTCTTAAAAAAAGAGAAAAACTATTATGCAACTGAGAAATTGCACTTCTGGGCATTTTCCCAAAGAAATAAAATAGTATGTTTTTACAAAATCTATGCACAACACTTATAGCAGCTTTATTCATAATAACCACAAGCTGAAAATGCCCCAAATGTTTCTAAATTGGTGACTGATTAAATAAATTGTGGTATAACTATCCAGTGGAATATTACTGATGAATAATCTATTATATTTAATTTCTATTATACACACAGCATCCTGAATGACTCTCCAGGTAATTATGCTGAGTGAAGAAAGCCAGTTCCACAAGTTACATGCAGCATTATTCCATATATGTAATAGGCTTGATATAACAAAATTATGGAAATGAAGTACAGGTTAGCCGTTATCAGTAGTTGCCAGGTGTTAAGGATAATGAGGGAAAAGTTGGAGCTGTGGAAGGGAATGGAAGTGGCTACAAAGAGGCAACATGAAGTTTCCTTGTGATGAAAATATTCTGTATGTTGACAGTTATCAAGGTTAATATCCTGGATTTGATATTGTACCATGGGTTTGCAAGAAAGATATTACCATTGAGGGTAGCTAGGTACATAATCTGTCTATATTATTTCTTAAAAATGCATGTTATTCTATGACTAATTCAAAATATCAAGCTTAGTAATAAAAAAAAAAAAATAGAGGTTAAATGAGTGGTAGAGTTTTCTTATCTGTCCCCAGGTCACACACTCAACACTACACTATGATGACCTGCAATGTTTTGTCCTGACTGTGTCTTTATGGACTTAGTTGTTGTGTTTTGTCTTTGTGTGTGTTTTTTTTTTTTTTTTACCAACAAAATGTTGGGCCGTTTTTTGATACTATAATGATAGTTTCCAGAATTGTTTCTAGATATTCCTTGCAGTTAAATAAAAAAGAACACAGCTATAAAACTTAATGATTTAATGTGTATGTATTCTGGGTATTTTATGGGTAAGAGGGAAGTTGCCTGGAGAGTTAATGGAGGTTGTACAGATAGGCAGTGGCACAGTGGGTCCTGCTTGCTCTCCTTTGAGACTGTCTATATCAGCCACCTTTCTTCAGGCTCATTTCATGCCAATGCTACTTTCAAATAAGGAAAATACTTTAAAAGAGTACTTAGACTGCCAGCTTTGTTTAATTAGAAAATATCTCAAAATGAAGAAAAAATACTAAGAAATTTGCTAGTTTGTTTAGAAAATAATAAAGATGTAGAAATAAATGTATGTGTCTTTTTCACCCCCCCAAAGTAAGGGTATGATATGTCTTTTATTTTGTGAATTTGTACAGACAGATGTTGGTGGGGGGGAGGATGTTTGGGGCTTGATAAACAAGAGTGAAGGGATTAAGAAGAAACAGAACATCCCAGATACAAACAACAATATGGTGATTACAAGAAGGAAAGGGAGGCAGGGGTCGGAAGGAGGTAGGAGAGCATAAAGGGGGAATAAATGGTGAGGGAAGGAGGCTTGACTTGCGGTGGTGAACACACAATACAATATGCAGATAATGTATTATAGAATTGTACACCTGAAACCTATATAATTTTATTAACCAATATCACCCCAATAAATTCTGTAAAAAAGAAAAAAATATTATGAGCCTATCCAAGTTGGCAGGAAAGAGCAACTGGCACTTTAATACTTGCTTTTGCTGGAAGGAGGCACTCCAAATTATCAAGGAGCACAGGAAAAACTTGAGAGAGAGGGAGGGAATTTTTTTAAGGAATTGGCTCATGCAATTATAGAGGCTGAAAAGTCCAAAATTTGCAAGGTTGGCTAGCAGATAGAATACACAGGGAAGGGCCAAGTTTTAGTTCAAGTTCAAAGGCCCAATGCTGTAGAATTCAGGAAGAATCAATGTTGCAGATGAAGTCTGAAAACACTACTCTGTGGGACAATTTCCTTTTACTTAGGGGACATCAAGCCTTTTGTTCTATTCAGGCCTTCAAATTGATTGGATAAGGCCCACCCACATTATGGAGGCAATTTGCTTTATTCTAAATCCACAAACTTAAATGTAAATCTCATCCAAAAACACCCTCTCAGAAACAAATATGCTGGCGTCATGGCCCAGACAAGTGACACATAAAATTATCCATGTCACAGGACAATTACTTTAAGTTAGAGGATATTAAGATCCAAAAAGATAATTTCAGGATATTTTACTTTATTTGAGATAGTTAAAATATTCTGTGAATGATTAAGAAATGAGGAATCTCCAGGAATTTGCAGTGTCTTATTGATAGAAGATACACAATGGTGAGCAAGAACTATACTTTGGTTTATAGAACAGAAAATTCTTCTCGTCTTTCCCCAAGTTTAGTTTAATGCAAAAATATTATTAGGAAACCTGTAACCCTTACTATGTACCATGCATTCTCCTAGGTGTTTCATATATATTATCTGATTTAGTCATTCTAACACATCAGGAGGCACAATTTCTTGCCATTTGTTTGTTAAAAATGAAGTAACTATAACACAGACAGTTTACAAAACTTCCCCAAGGTCACACATTTAATAAATTTCAGTTTGAATTTGGACTCATGTAGTTTTAGAGTCTGTGTTCTTAACCACTATCCCTTAATGCCATATATTAATGTAATTGTGATTTTCCTTTGAATTTGAATCACTGTTTTAATATTAAAAGTGCTTTCACGCTCTATTTTATGACAGAAGTGCTTGTAGGATGAGTCAGAAATACCAACTCATTCTACTTTCTAATATGTCAAGTGAGAATAATAACTGCACTGGGTTATGAGGATAAAAGATAAAGTAACCATCAAGTACTTGGAATAAAATAGAACAAGATAATTCATTTCCCTTTTCTTCTCCCCATTGGCCTTCCTCATAATTATTTAGACCTTCCTTCCACTTACTTAATCTTTCCATGGATGTTCTCAAGTGTTCTGAGAAAAGAATACATGTCAGCTCAGCTAGAGTTTGCAAATGAAGGACTAGAGGATATTTGGCCAGGTGATACCTGACACAGGGGTCATATATTATTGGATGAATATAACTCAGGTTAAGACAGCATTATAAATGTTAATGCTAAAAGCATCAAAAGATGTTATTTTTTATTAAAGAATTCTTACCTCCTATGTCAAAATGAGCAATAACATAATATACTGTGTGCTTTTGTCAATAGCTAATTAACACAGTTTCCTTTTTTAATACAATAGCTTTAGTCCAAAAGTGATTTGAATTAGGTTGATATACTTATTACCTTTCAAATTATTTTTTATTTTAATAAGGTAAAGACCATCACATAGACATATACATATAGCATATATACACATACACTATATTTAGTAAGTAGATAGTTTATTCTCTCTAGGCTAATATACAACTGCACAATTATTCCTTGAAAGTTTGAAAGGATTTTCTAACAAAAAATTGGGCAGTTCTGGAGCCATTTTATTCAACAATATTTCTCAATCATTCTCCTGACTGTCATTGGTTTTTCTAATAAATAAAAAGCCAACTTTGCAATTTATTTTTAATATACATATTATTTTTCCTACTAGATTTTTCATAGTATTTAGCACAGCTTTACATACTTTTTAATTTGTAAAAATTCTATTTCCTTTTTGAACCAGTAGCTCCATTTTAAAACTTGTAATTACATTAATAAAATGAAAAAATGAACTGTAAGGCTAAAAAATGTTACACATAAATCATTGTATTATAAACAAAATTATCCTGGGAAAATAAATTGATTTTTGTTTTCATTTATTTTTATTTTTCAATTACATTTGATATTCAATATTATTTTATAGAAGTTTCAGATGTACAGATTAGTGGTTAGACATTTATGTAATTTATGTAGTGATCTCCTGATAAAGTAGTACTCACCTGACTATATTTCCTACACAATACTTTATATCCCCATGACTACTTTGTAACTACCAACGTATACTTCTTAATCGATTCACTTTTTCACCCAGGCCCCCAGCCAGCCACCCTGCATCTAGTAACCATCAGTATGTTCTCTGTATCTATGGTATTGTTTCTGTTTTATTTGTTCATTTATTTTGTTCTTTAGAGTTTTTTCTTTGTGTCTTTTGCTTGCCTGCCTTTCTTCCTTCCTTCCTTCCTTCCTTCCTTCCTTCCTTCCTTCCTTCCTTCCTTCCTTCCTTCCTTCCTTCCTTCCTTCCTTCCATCCTTTCCTACAAGGAACAAAGACTCACTCAAACCAGTTCAGACAACTGTTTTTTATACTGGTACATACTTTAGACTCACAGTATCCCACACACAGAACAAAATACATGCAGGCTGTTTAATGGAGTGCAACTAGGAATTTAAAAGTCATCAGAAATTCAAGTTTTTATTTATTATGGGACAGAACTCTCAGTTACAACATTTCTGCTTCCCTCTGGGTGTCTGAACTCTGTGTTTCATCTCGAGTGCTCAATAGCAACTGGCTCAATCTTATGGTATCCAAATTTCAAGTTTCTTAAAGATAAATTTAATTTTCCTAAATCACATTTTTAAAAACTTCAGAAGCTTGAAAACTTTAAGAACTTCAGAAACTTAAAAAAGTTCATAGGGAGTGAAAGAAACTCCTTTTTTCACACTTTACATTAAAAGAGTTATGTCCTGTATGTTTCATATGCAAATCACTTAGATCTCTTTCTCCATATTTATAACATTTCTTTAAAGTAGGTGTGCTTGCATCCAGCCCAGCTATTACAATGCCTTACACCTGATTTGTATACCTATATCTTCTTACTTGATTTGCACCTGCCCTGCACCTCACCCTGAACCATCAGAAAGATGAACAAATGGATCCAAGAACAAATTAAGCCTGAAACATTGTTGGAGGAATTGTACTACTTTGGGCACATCAGGAATATAGTGTTCTTAGGAAAAGATAACAATGCTGAGGAAGTAGAAGGCAGCAGGCAAAGAGTAAGGCCACATAGAAGATGGATTATCTCCATAAAAGAAGACTTAGCCATGACGCTACAAGAGCCGAGCAGGACTGTTGAGGACAAGACATTGTGGACATCACTCATTCCTAGAGTCACCAGGAGTTAGAATCAACTCAAAGTCACGCAACACACACCCCTTCTTGCTGCTTCATGGCATCCTCTAGGACACCACAAATAAATTTAAGTAATGAGGGTTGTTCATCTGTAGGAAATCAATGAAAATAGAAGAGAGAAGCAAGAACAAACATTTGGAAAAATTATAGACCTTAGATTCAGGTAGACCAGATCGAGAATTTTGGTTCTTCCATGAATTGTTTATCACTAAGAATGTTGCTTAATTTCTAAAACCTTTAGGTTCTTTATATGAAAAATGTGGATTTTAGTAGTTAGGATGCCAACACTATCCAAGTAAGGGGCTAACAAATCTGACAAGGTTGCGTGTTTCTTCATGCGTTTGCAAGAGCCCAGAGATAGTCTGTCTCTTGGCCTAAAAGCTAAGAAATTCTTTTTGTTAGTAGACTCAGCATGATTTCAATGTGAGTTCTGTAATATTATTGCTTTTTTTTTTTATCATAAGTACTATATTACAAACATATTTTCTTCACAATATTTATCGGACATGCAAATAAGACCTATGTGTTAAATAGGACAAATATTACTACAGATATTTACACTAAAATATTATACTTATTAGTATTAGAATATGACTGAGATTAATGATCTTATTTGTTTATTATCCAGAAAAAGTAGATTTTCATCCTTGAATGAAAACAGAGCTATCTTCAGGGTTTTTCCAATACGAGTGTGTTTTGTGCTATTTGTGGTCTCTGAACAGTAACATGATGTGGTTAGTAAAAACTCCAGTGGCTGTCATCAGTGGAAAAGGTGGTGTGGAGGAAATTAACTTGAGGCAAGGAAATAATAATGGCCTCAAACATGGATTTTTATTTTTATGTAGACAATAATTTTCCGAGTCAATAATATCATTTGTGGTGCCATTCATTGGAGATTTGGTTTCAACAAAATTTCCAATTACAGATGTTATTAATTTCCCCCAGAAACCACAGACAACAACATATTGCAAAATTGTTGATTTGTCTTACTTAGAATGTCACAAAAAATTGTATTTTGAGTGAGGAAATGGCAAAACAAAGTCTAAAAACAAATGATTGCTGTGAAAACTGAGTATTCGTTAGTGCAAAGCTGGTTTCAAATTCAAAATTGAATTTTATGGTAACTGAAAACTAACAACAAAATGTGTATTCTCGGGTAGAGTCTTATGTCCCGTGCTCCTCAGTTTATGTTACAAAATTATATTTAGTTTCTGGTAAAATATTTATCAATTAATAGTTTAGAAAGTCATATTACTAAACATTTATATTTAAAATAAAAGGCAATTTAATATTTATACAGGAGAGATCTTTAGAAAAAAATTTATAACTTTAAATTTTATTTCTAGTAGCAAATGTTTACTTATATGTCTATAAGAAAAAATACCAATCCCCCAATGCACATGTTTTTCAGAAAAGTCACTGTCTTTGATATTTATCAATACCAGTCACATATCTGTGGGCTGTCATTTCCATTTAACTGTGTGGCTGACCCTTGACCAGGCTTATGTCTAGAATATACAATTAAGCAGTTAGGACATCTATTCCATTTCAACTGGTCTTTAGGCCATTGGGTGAAACCAAACTGATATGACCCACGCTCTAAAACTGCTATCAATCAAGGCATAGAGAGATATTGATAAAAAGGCCTCAGATAACCTACATACATATTTGGGACTCTAAAACGATGAACTGAATCTATGAAGAGATAAATTTCCCATGTGCCTGAAAGTTGTTGTATAAGATACAGGGAAAACGTAATATCCTAGTATTGAAAGGGTAGTATTAGAAGATAGTATTTCTAATTAAAATTGGAGCAACTATAGGTCTCTATAGATCAGGATTTAAATTAAAGCCAACATCCAGTGGAGAGAGAAGTTATTTGGTGTGAATCCATCAAAGTAAAATCAAAGTGAAGAAAAGAATGTCCATGATTCATACATTCTTCGTTTTAGATACCATAAATGGTGTGGAAAGAGCTGTCAGGATACAAGTATGTACATTGAGAAGTTCCTACACTCATTTTTGCCATAATTGGAAAAAGAATAAACTCTGAGTAGAGGTTAGCAGTGACAGAAAAGTTCAGTGAAAAGAGGAAAAAATCTGAGGCGGAAGCTATAGTGTCAAAAAAGACTGTGAGAAAATCTTACTACAACACCAAAAAAAAAAAAGATTAAGGATAATTTCTCATGATCTGGGTTTATTTAAACACTATAGTCAGTGAATAACAGAACAAGTGGGCAGCAGATATTATAAAAAGTAGAAAATTATAATAATAAAAGCTTCATGATGGGCAACTGAAGGAGTTAAGTCTGCTTAGAGATTTAAAGAGATCTGTTTAGTGATGAGGCCTCTTTTTAGCTATGTAACCTAGTCCATGAAAGACTAAAATATTTTACTTGGACTGTTGAATTAGCCACAGAGAGGGTATAATCTTTCTGGGATTATGATTTGCCTGAATAATAAACTATTGGAAGTGATACAAAAGTGAAATTTATAATATTATGTTACTTCTTCTTCTACCTCCCCTATGATTTTATTGTGTTCCTGTAATTGGTGTTCACTTTTTTTATTGTATCAGCTTATTCAGAATATATTATATCAAATCTGTCAGGTTGGCAATAATTTTGAATATTTAGACTATATGGTGAGCCAAGCTGCTATTCCCAGTTTCACATAAATTTAAGATTCTACATTGCAAAGCATAAGGGAAAATGTGTTTCACATTCATGGAGACTCTATTCCATACCAAATTTTCAAATTTAGAGTCAAATAACACTTTTAGTAAGCACTTTGTTAACTTTTGCTTAATCAAATTTTCTTTTATTCATTAAATTTTATAAGTGTTTTTGTAGTATTATAGATTTTGGAGTCTTAAAATGGATACTGGATTTCTTAAATATATCTATACATTTTCCTTTCTAAAAATATGAAAAGTACATACATTAAAACAGCGCATGAAATTATATCATGCAGCATATCAGATAACTGTAAAGCCAATGCCCATGTGACCATCATCGAGGTTGGGAAGAAACTTGCTGCCTACAGAAGTCCCTCATGTGATTTTGCTTGATCACACCCTCCACCCTCAGGAGTAACTACCATGCTAGCGTTTATGGTAATTAGCCTTGTGCTTTTACATAATTTACCAGTTAGTCTACATTCCAAAAAGGATTCTCCTCAAAACAGATCTTCTGACTTTGATGGTACTGTTCTCACCTCCTGCTACAGGCTGAAAGTTTTTGTCTGCCCCCGCCCCCTTTGCACCCATTCACATGTTGAAATCTCAACTCATCAGCTCCAATCTCAACTCCAATGTGATGTTACTGGGAAGTGCGGCTTTTGAGAAATGATGAGGTCGTGAGGACAGAACCCTCCGGAATGAGGTATGTGCCCTTATGAAAAAGACCCCAGAGATTTAGTGCAGTGATCACATTGTAAGGAATATAAATGTTGAACCATTATATTGTACCCCTGAAATTAATATAACATTATATACCGACTATACTTAAATATAAATACGCGTGAATGAATGAGTGAGTAAATAAGTAAATAGCAGAACAACAAAAACAAAAAGACTCCAGAGAGCTTCCTTGTCCCTTCCTGCACAGTGGGGACACGCAGGAAGCTGTAGGCTGTGGGCCAGGAAGCAGACACTGAGTCTGCCAGCACCTGAATAGAGGACCTGCCAGGCTCCGGGGCTGTGGGAAGTAAGTGTTTGTTGTTTGTCACCCGGTCTATGGTATTTTATTTTATGACAGTCCATGGACTAAGACACTGTCTATGCATATGCCCCTAAAAAGATATAATACTGTGTTTTTGATCTTTTTTATAAATGCAATCATATTGCATATTTTATCTTTTGTTTCCATTGTTCAATCAATATTGTTTTTAAAATACACATATATTTACATATGAAGATCAGTAAATTTAATTGTTGTATGTTTGTTAATTTGTTGTATGGCTTTTCAATAATTTATCCATTCTACTACCAATGTACAGTTTAAATGTTTTGAGATTTGACCTGGCACTAAAATGCTGCTATAGGTATTCTGGACATTTATCCTGCTGTGTATGTATGTGTATGAGTTCCCCTAGAGTATCCATCTCAGGGTAGAATCGTTAGGTCACAGATATTCACAATCCTCAGATTTACTGTACGTAAAGCCAAATGGTTTCCCAAAGAAGTAGTAATTTACACTTCCACCAGGAGGCTTTCAGAGAAATTCTTGCTCCTTACTTTAGGTGATATTTATTACTTCCAGCCTTTTTAGTTTCATGCCAATCTGTTGTATGTACATTGTAGAATTACATTAAATCTTCCTGTTTATTAAGGAGTCTAATTGTCCTTTCCTGCTACTTGACCATTTGGGTTTCACCTTTATTTATTTTGAAATAATTATAGAATTACGGAGGAGTTGTAAAGAGAGTACAGGGTTTTCAGATGGTCTTAACCCTGTTTTCCCAAAGGTTTATATTTTTAAGTAGCTATAGTAAAAATAAAAATGAAGACATTTATATTGATACAATAGTACTAACAAACTATAGACTTTATTTTTATTTTAACAGTTTTTCTACCAATGTCATTGTTCTAGCTAATCCAGGATCCACATTGCATTTAGTCACAAGTTCTACTCAAATATGTGACAGTTCCTCAGTTTTCCCTCTTAAAAAATACTTTTATATTTTTGTATAATTCCTTCAATTAAGGTTTGTCTATTTTTTTATTTCCATGAAAACCTGGAGTTATAGATTTGGGGGAAGGATAGCATAACAGTGAAGTATCCCTTTAAATCATTTCAAAGTTTACATAATATCAACATGAACTGTTTCTAGTACTGTTAACTTAAATCACTCTAAGTGGTCGTGAGCCAGACTTTTCTCCTGCAAAGATAATATCTTTCACTCCCTATTTCTATTCCTTTATAGCAAATCACTAAGTTTAGTTCACACTGAGGGGGAAAGGAGTTAAACTTCACCTCATAGAGAGGAATATAAAAATACCTGCAGAGATAAGTTAAAACCATCACAACTTTTAATAATTATCTGTGAGGCTATATAATCATTGACTTCTTAAAGTTTCATAAACTAATTTCATCATTCATCCCTTTGTATTCAACAATTATTACTGTGGTTGTCTAATGGTGATCCTTTATTTGTTTTTATTCCTTCTACCTTTACTATTTGAAACTATTCTGTAGAGAAAATATGTTCCCTCTTCTCTTTTTTTTGCTTAATTGTTCGGTTATATCAATGTGGACTTAGATATTTCTTTTATTCTTTGGTTCATAACCCAACATTGTAATTTTTTTATTTTGTTGCTGAAATTGTTTTAGCTTTAGTCACTGGGAAGTCTTTTGTTTGGTGTCTGTGTTCCTCTGACACGCTTTCATCCTTCTGTTCTTTTCTTACTCTTTCAGCCTTTCTTACTCTTTGGTAATGCAAAATATTCCAGGATTCCCTTGTACTTTCCTTAATTCAGGCCTAGAATCAACCATTTCTCCAAGGAATTTTGTTTCCCTATATCAGCAAATGATATTTAGAAACCAAGGCCTCAGTAGTTGATGTGCTTGTAGCTACTGTGTTGCTTCTAAGTTCTCTAAATGAGCAGAGATAGCAGTATATGTGTTTGTGCTAACTCAGGTAGAAACACGCATCTATAATTGTTTCTGTATCTATCTGTGTATATATTAAGGTAAAGATGAATATATTGATATCAGTTAAGATAAGTTTAAAATGTTTGGGCAAAGCAAAACTCTGTAGTAGATTTAACAACCACTTTTAATGCCAAATTAAAAATTTTAAATACCAAACAAATATTTTAGGAAAATATCTCACCACCCACTGATCAGTGTTTCATTTATTAAAGACTTTATTTAGCATAACAGCAAGTACAGAAATATTATCAACAAAATTTTGAAAGAGTTAACATTTTAAACAAAATTATAACCATAACTTTAAGAGTAGTGATATTAATAAACATAACTGAAAGTAGTATAATTAGGTACTTTGAATAAGGAGGGTATATTATACCTGAATGATAACATCTAATTCAACTATCATTTGTTAATTTATCTTTTTTTAGTTAATCAATCTTAGCTTCTTCACTGCTAAAATGAGAGGAAAACAGATGTTGATTTCAGTTAAAAACACAACTGTTTGCTACATTAAACATGCATTGCTGCTTAGAGTTGTATATAATTATGTTTTTATGAACATTGTAACAGTAACAGTTGGCAGGATTTCTGTTTAAGCAAAAATGTGTTTAAGAACTCAAGTTGCTATAAAAGATCTTCCTCTGAGGTGAAGTGAAAATTTTAAGCTATTTCTAAATTAAACTTAGATTTAATTTTATAATAACATTAACAAAAAACTAGAAGCATTATTCACATTTCTTTCATTCTAAAAGGCATTCAGTAAAATTAAAACATTGATGAAGAAAAGGATGTTAATTAATTGTGAATTAGAAGCAATTGTAAATTATATATTAAATGATGTTTATTCTTTTTTAATTAGGAACTAGAAAGCCCAATATGTATTGGGAAAATCAATCAATTTCATAATATGGTGCAGTTAAATTACTTTTCTTTTATAGTTAGAGAATATCTGAGTTAAAATCTCGGTTCCAGACCCTATTAACTTCCAATACCGGTTTCTACATGTGGGCAATATCTATCAAATTGGGAATATTTAATAAGACAATTTAGACTAACATACTACTTTTGTCTTTAAATAAATCTCCTACAACACAGTAAGCACCAGTTATATAATTAAAAAGAGAGGAAGAGAGATGAAGGCACTGAAAAAAGAAAGGAGGATTTGCAGAGAGACTAAGGAGAAAAAGAGATGAGTGGAAAGTGGGGAGTGAATAGAGAGGGATGGTAATCGAAGCCTTAGACACTAGATTTTGATCTCGGTTAGACCAGCTATGAGCGGATTAACTGTAAGAAACTGAGCAAAGTCACAGGTACTTCAGTGTCTGCACTGAGTTGAAGAGGGTCTTCTCCCATATTCTTTATGGAACCCGTTAACATTTTTATTTTTTCAATACAGTAAATGGATTTTCTTTTGGTGTACACTTCTATCATATTTAACACATTTATGCAAAGCACAATCATAATCAAAGTATGTAATAATTTTACCACCCCATAAAAAAAATCTCCCTTGTGCTCCTTCTCCATTTGCAACCTCTGGCAACCACTGATCGCATTCAACCCATGTCATTGTCTTTTCCACCATGTCATTTAAATTGAATCTTGATATATATAGCTATTGAAACTTACTTATTTTATTTACCAAATACATTTATGACTCATTCATGTTACTGTACTAATCAACAGCTTGTTTCTTTTTTATTGCTGAGTAGTATTCCACTATATAGATGTACTATAGTTTTTTTACTGATTCACTTAAGTGCATTTAAATTGTTTCTAGTGTAGGGCTATTATGGATAAAGCTGAAAATAACATTTATGTATAGGTTTGTGTGTAAATATGGCTTTTTATATCCCTTGAGTAAATACCAAAAAATGATATTGTTGAGTAATAGACTAAAAGGATGTTTAACCTGCTAAGAAACTGCCACACTCTTTTGTAGAGGTGCTGTACCATTTTCCATTTCCACTAGAAACCTCTGAGTCTTCTAGTTTCTTTATGACCTTGTCAGCACAGCAGTATTATTTCTATTGTCATTGTTTTTATCTTTGTTATTTCAATAGGCATGTTTTAATATATCATTATGATTTCAATGTATAGTTCCCTAATGTATAGAGATGGTGAGCAATTTTCAGGAGCTCATTTGGCATCCTTATTTTGTTTGGTGAAGTATCTGCTCAAGCTTTTGTCCATTTATGAGTCGGGTTGTTTTTTACTATTGAGATTTGGGAATTTTACTATTGAGATTTGGTATATTTTTAGATACATGTTCTTTGAAGATAACTTGATTTGAAAATTTTTCTGATTACATGCTTTATTCTTTTAAATGTTTTCACAGAGCAAACATTTACTTTATCTTTTTTTCTTTAAGAATTGTCCTTTTTGCGTTATATCTTAGAATCTTTGCATAACCCTATGTCACAAATATTTTCTTATTTTTTTCTAAAATCTGATTTTATTTTAAAGTTTTAAAGGTAAAATTTTATATTTTAAATTTAGCTCTATAATTGATTTAGACTACATTATACTAATGTAGTAAGGTGTGAGGTTTAGTTTGAGGTAGTTTTTTTTTTTTTTTTTTGCCTATGGAATATGCTTTCTTTGGCAGCATTTGTTGAAAGGGCCTGGGTAGGATACTATATAGCATTATCACTGATTTTTGTGAGTTGACTTTGTTATCTTATAAGGCTCACTTGTTCTGGGAGAGTTTTATAGGTAATATGGAGAGATATCTAGTGTACAAAAAGGAATAGTTTTACTCCTTCCAATTTGTGTGGATAATATTATAACTTTTCCTTAGATTGTCAAGAATGTATTTAAAAAATTAAGATGGGAAGAACAGTCTGTCATAATTACCCAGTTATTAATAATTTCTTTAGATCTTCCTTCATTTCTCATATATATGCTGTCCTCTGGCCTCAACTCTTTTCTGTTTAAATAATACCCCTTTGCATTTTTTTTAGAATAAAATCTGATAGCTATGTGTTCTCTTAGTTTTCCTTCATGAGATATTGTCTTTATTTCACCTTTAATCCTGAAGTATATTCTCACTGGAATTGAACTCTGAATCAATAGTCTTTACACTCTTTATAAATTAAAAACCCTTCTCCCTCCACTTTATTCTTCTGGGTTTTTAATAAGAAATGCTTAGTCTATTAGTCATTGTTTTCCTTTAAGTGATGTGTGGATTTTCTGTAGCAGCTGTCAAACATTTTCATTGACTGTGGTTTTCAACAGTTTGATTATCATGTGGTTGATATGGGTTAGCTTGAGTTTTGCCTGTTTGGTATTTTTCTCAGCTTCTTAAATCTGTAACTGTAAATCTGTATGTCTTCAACCATGTTTAGATACTTTCAACCATTATTTCTTCAAAAAAATATTTTTCCTGTTCTACACTTGGTATTCTTTCCTCCTAGAGGCTTTATGCTATAAATATTAACCTTTTAGTACTTTCTCATTGGTTTCTAAGGCTGTTAACTTTTGTCATCCCTTTTTAAAATTTTTCTCTCTTTTGTTCCCATTGTCAATCTTCACCTTCACTGATAATTTTCCTTAGTTATGTCCATTATGCTATTGAGCTCACCCACTGAATGTTTTATTGTGGTTATTGTATTTTGCAGTTTTAATATTTTCATTTGACTTATTTTGTACATTTTATTTTATTGCTTTAAACGGTCTATTGTTACTTTCCTTACTTTTTGGAGAATGCCTGTTATAGCTGCTTTAATTTTTTATCTATAGTCTCAACATATGCATTATTTTGGATATGAAGTCTGTTGATTTTATTTTTTATTTATTTTAGTGTTCTATCTTGCAACTTGAGACTTTTCTGGTTCTTCTTGTGCTGAGTAATTTTGGATTGTTTCCTGGACATTTTGAATATAATGCCATAAGTCTCTCGGTCTTGTTTGAATCCTATCATAAAATGCTGATTTTCATTTGTATGTATGTTTTATGTAGACAACCCACCTTGTAGGTTTCAGCCTTCTTTGAGGGTTGAATTCCAACACGGACCTAATTTTTTTTTATTATCACTTTATTGCTGCATGAATGCCACAAAAAGCAATACACGTTTAATGTAAACAACTTTATGACTTTGGAGATAAGCAAACACCTATGAAACTGTCACCACAATCTGTGCCATACACATATCCATCCCCTTCATGTCTCCTTCTGCCCCCTTTATCTGTGTCTGTGTGTGTGATAAGAACTTATTTAATATAAGTTCTACCTTCTTTCCAAAATTTTAAGTGCACAATATATTTACTGTAGGCACTACCGTATATGGTAGATCTCTAAAACTTATTCATCTTGTATAACTGTAACCTTGTAGCTTTTAAAGGACTTTTTAGTGCTATTTGGAACTGTTCCACATACACTATACCCAGTGGAGAGGCTGTTCCTGGATGGTGATGTTTTTTCTGTAGTTCAGTTTTCAAAATTATTGGCATTCTTTTTAGGGAAAGATCTATGAAAGTGTAGCTTTGGACTGAACTCAGGAAATCAAACAACATCTTAAAAAGGAAATTTCTTTCTGTAGTTCCTTCTTCCCTGCAATCACCCTAACTCTTTCTGCTTCCCTAGGGCTTCATTTCTCTAACTTTCCTGCTCCTTCACACAATTGCCTTGACTGTGTCCACATCTAAAGCCAGCTGTCAGGATAAAGGGAGTTAAGATAAGCAACAGGACATCTCATATTCTTGGGACTATGGCTCCTGTGGTCAGAGAAAAAGGTTCCCGTCCCTCTGAGTTTAAGGCAACTGCCTGACCACCACTGCAGTTCCTGTTCCCTATCACCATGACCACACAGCAATCACTGCTTACTAAGGTGACAGAGAAAAAAAGAGAAAAGAAAAACAAACAAAAAAAAAAAAAGAAAAGAAAAATAGAAACCTTCCCACTGTCTTTGATTATTCTATGTCCTGTTTTCTTGTTTACTGGACCAGAAAATGAATACTTCCCTTGGAGCATTGTCTTTCTGCACATTTCTGGGTTTGGGGTTACCATTGAGTTTAGGTCAAATAGTACCAAAGGCAAAAAACAAACAAAATTGCTATTTTAACGCTGGTTCAGTGGACTACAAAGTCCAGTTTTCTATTGCAAACAGCCTACCACCATAACAGATATGCTGGTGAAGAATATTCTTCTGATCCTGCACCAAGCAAAGTTGTGATTCATGAATGTAATTACAAATTCTTAACTTTATGGATACAGTGAATTTTCTATGTGATCTAATTTCTTAGCTTGAGTTTGGTATTTGAAAGTTTAGATTAAAAAAATGACCTTTCATGTTCAATGTATATATCACTCATAGCTGTATTTCTGTCTCCTTTTTATCTCACAGTCTTGTTTTTAATTTTTCTTTATCTCCTTTATTTAAACAATATTATCTTATTATATTGTTGATATATTCTTTTAAGTTTCTTTAAACAAACTGGATAAAGATAAAAATATTTTTTCTTACCCTTTTGTGGCAGGCACGGAGATGTGCTGCTCAGATCCCTCCTTACGAAAGGCCTGGATGGCTGTAGGTGAGGGATGTGAATAGCTGACAGTTTTCACCTGTGAAATCCCACCTTGCTTTTGAGTTAATTCCATTTACTTTTTAGGACAATCCCTAAGAATGGCCTAGGCCCTTTTATCAAGTGGGAAGAAAATGTTAACAGAAATGATACTATATTTAGTATAGTTAATATATCTAAAATCCAAGGAGCAATAAAAGAAAACTTAAAAAGGAGCAGTACTTAAAAATTATTAATGAAAGTTTCCCTGAGTTGAAAAGACTAACTCTAAGTTTGAAAGCACTCAGAAAATTGAGGAAGAATTGGTGAGAAAAAAAAAAAAGCAAAGCTAAATAAAACACTAACCCTGGCATATCCTCGTAAAATTACTGAAGTCTAATTGTAAAGAGAAAAAGACCTACATGCTTTCAGGCATAACAAACTATTACTGGTAACTTGTGTACAATATTTGTTTGGCATTAAAAGTTTGACAGTTATTAAATGATATTCACAGATAACTGGGAGGAAATGATTACAACCAAATCATTCAACATCTCACAAATGTGTCTATGGTCAAGAAGAAAGAAAAATCTATGCAGATATCCAAGAATTTGATGATATCACACAAGCACACTACATCTGAGAAAAACACTTAAAAAATAATTTTAATCACATAACATGTGAAGCAAAACAGTGTCCCCCAAAATATTGAAAATATAGGACTAGTGGCTAGATCTAACAGAAGTATGCTATATAATATATCTCTTAAAAGAGAATTTATACTAAGTAACATTTTAATAATAGACAATCTAAAATGAATAAAAATTTTCAGCAATATCTGAAGTCTATGGCTAATAGTGGGTAAATAAAATGTTTTCAAAATCTCATCAAAACTTGTAAAAAAAAGGCAAGAGGATATAAAGGAGAGAGAAGCAAAGTAAAATGATTGGAATGGGTAAAGTGTAGTGGAAAATAGCAGGGAAAGAGGTAAATTCTCAATGACATTTAAGACACAGTGAAACGTTTCACTTAACAACAGCAAGAAAAGAAACAAATGCTAAAAAAAGAGTAACATAAAAATAAGAAAAGAGAAAAACAAATGATAGAAAATAAGTGGTGAATATATAAAAGTAGGCATAGGTTAAATAGTCATATCCAACATTTCATATCTAATATATATATAATGTGGATAGATTTAATTCTTCTATAATGTAATCTCAGACTGGGTTAGCACAAAACAAATGAACTAAATGCTGTTTCCAAAACAATGACATATTTAGACCAAGTGATAAAGTAAGATTGAAAATAATTTGCAATAGAAATACAAACAAAAACAAAATGAGCAGAAATATAGGAATATTCATATTAGATATTGAACATTGAGAATAAAGACACTGTGGAGCACTGTTAAGATGATACAGGCATATTAAACATGTCCTTGGTTTAGTTCATAGTAAAATAAATTAACATCATTATAGAAAGGTAGAAGAGAAGAGGAATTAGGAGAGAGGGAAGAAGGGATAGAAAAAAGAGAAGAAAATGAGAACATTAACTTTCTCCAGTAAGTAATATACATATATTACATAAATATCTACTATATAATCTATTAGTAAGACCTCTGAATTCATTGCCGCCAGGAAAACTTAGAATGTTAATATTTGACTGTCCATATAGGCTTTTCCTTCCTACTATAATCTAATAAAGTTATATATGGTAACTAAAAAGCATGTCAAGAAACTTAACTACTTGGAAATTTGAGAAAATATACTTTGACTCTAGAATCAAAGAATATAGTGAAACTAATAAGATTTCAAACTACTGAGAAAGTAATGAAAAGGAATACACTATATATCAATATATATGAAATGGAGTATGTGTTTTAGGATGGAAAGTTCATAGCTATCCACAATTTATTAAACATGAAAGAAAAGTTGCAAATAATGAGGAATTACCTTTTAAGTTTAACCAACAAAAATGACAAAAATATGAAATAAAATTATTATTGTATTTATAACTAATAAAATTGATAAGCTCTCAGCAACTAAACAATAAACATAGAAGTAATATTAGAAAAACAGGTTAAGCTCTTTTAAAGAAAATACATGTGATTTCATAAGAAAAATGTATGGTTACCCACAGAAGTGAAAATCATCAAACTGATCCAAGTAGAGGTGAAAAGTTTAATATAATTGATTAATTATATTCAAAAAGATTAGGCAGGTTAATCAATTTATACTGAAAAATGAGCTCTAGTTGGATAATGTGGAATTTTACCTAGCTCTTAAAAATTAGTTCAATAATATTTAAATGATCATAATCCATAGAAAACATAGAATTTCAAATTTTATTTTACAATGCTAAATTTTAGTAATCCCCTGTAGAGAAACTTGGTTGACCACCTTTAATTCAATAGACATCCCACAAAAATCAGACCTCGGTAGTAGAGAAAAACTCGCAGTAGAATAAACGCCCCAAGACACTTCCATTACAAATCTTTAACACAAGCCTCAAAAAGGTCAAGCTGATTCTCAAGTGACTTATGTACCAACCACAGAAATTATATAGTATTCTACATAAACAAAAATTTTACTAAAGATGATAAAAGGTAGAAAATACAGTCTACATAATTTAATATGATGAAATGATAGAAGCAAAAAAACAAATCAGTGGCCTTTAAGAGATAGAAATATAAAGAATCAAAAGTGAAGTTCAGCAAAATAAAACACTGAAAAATTAATATGCATGATTTAATGACCTGCAGAACAATACTAAACCTCCTAAGAAGGGTATTTGGAGACTCACAAGGTGAGCTGCAGAAAAATATTTTTAAAAATAATTGCTGGTGGGACCTTTCTTATCTATTTTCCTCTATAGCTCTAGGATTGACCATATGGTTTATAGCATCTTGGTTTTCTACCTTTCTTTATACCAACTTTAATTTAGAGCTTCAGCTTTCTTAACTTGGACAAGAAACGTGTTATATTCTCATAGTCAACTAGGATTGTGGCCACTGGCAAAAAGCTTCTTTTAGCATAATTATTACCTTACCTTTCCGCTTTCAGAGAAGCTTCCATTAAACTAAAACATCTCCATGTTTGGAGCATTACTGAATGCTAGAAGAAGGACAAAACAGGTATTCTGTATTTTTCCTATGTAAATACATCTTATTTATAATGATATAGTCTTCCTAATGAGACAGGATAGTAAGAAGCTAGAAAAATTCCTTGGCAAGTGGAACAAACTCGCCGAGCAACTTACAGACAGATGCAGAAGGTCACCTCCCTAGAGACAGTATCCAGGTCCCAGTTATATTTCAGCTCCAGTCCCAGAAAGGCAGGAAAACCAGATGGGAAATAGCCTGGACCAGCTGCAATGGCTAATAACCCCCTGCCCTGATGCCAACCAATCTGTGGAGACCACCGACCTGAAAGAGCACACCCTGAAAAGCTGATGAATATGCTATTGTGATCCTTCCCTAAACTTCTAGCCTTTAAAAACCCTCAAAACAGCTTACTGTTTATCTTTGGCTGGTGCAGGTATGTAGGCGGGAACAAGCTGAAGAGCTGAGGACCCACTGCCCCTTGATATTTGATTTGCCACGACTGGTGCTGAGCGGTCAATTACTTAAGTGTTTAGGTAGGTGTAGGCTCTGTGCACAAATCACTTCAACGACATAACTAACTGAACTTCACAAGACACTGGAAGCTTAAACTCATGTGTAGTCGGGTATTTATATGCACACTTATGCTAGTTTTTTACATTCTTTTAAAGTAAAAGCTAAAAAGAAAGGATGTGTGGAGGGGGGAGCTTAGGTTATTAAAACCCGAAAAGGAATGGAAAACCCAAGTGCTCTGCTGTGGTAGAAACAAATCTAAGTTCGGGTCATTCAGAAAACAATGTTTTCTAGAATGAAAATCCAGAAAGGTGATCAGTAAGCTCAGTAAGCACCTTTGAGATGATCTCCTCTATCATTGTGTCTCACTTGGAAATTGTTTTCTGTTTATTTGCTATGCAATAGATATTCATTGTCTCGTAGCAGCTAGCTTTGGTTAACTGTGCCACTGCTCTGTCTTTCTGTTGTCCACACGATTGCTTTCCTTTATTTACAATATATACTGTGTCATTTTGATTTTTATTGTGTTTGGTTGGTTAAATAAATTGGTGACACTTAAACACTTGAGGTGGTAGTAGTTTAAAATCAATACCAGCATTTGATCCAGTTTCATCTCTACTATGTTATACCTGGACATTTTAGATGTTTATCAAGGGTAAGAAAGTAAACATATGAAATAGATGGGTGACATTTACGAGTGGTGTTGGTTCAAAACAAACTTTGGAAAAATTAGTTGAAACAATTTTGGATCAACTGAAAATAAGCATGACTTTTAAAATCTCTGAAGGTCTTGGGTCTCATTATTATCATTCTTTACTGAATTTGTTTCTTATTAAAACATGCAGTTTTTAAAGATTTTTTTGATAGTATTATATAATTTTTTAATGTGGGGAGTGTTGCTTATATGTTACCATACATCTGACATGTTTTTTGTCAATTTTTTATCATCTTAGAATTTTCATACTATGTGTGTGCCATAACCAATCTATAGCCTATGAGAAACATCTAAGATATTGTATTTACAGCTATTGTTACAAGTTTATAATGTATTTTTCTATCTTGTTTAAATGAATGTTATACAACATTCAAAAAGAATTTTTTTCTTGATTGCAAAACCCACAATTTTGATAACTGAAAATTGCCAGCTGTTTAGAAGCACTTTATTATATTGGGTGTCTTGCCTTTCTTGGGCTTTTTAGTTAGATAATGAATGAATACATTAGGCACTTCTGGGTTATAGATGGGATTTTGTAATATATAGCTTGCATTGTAATTCTTTGATCCTTTGCTGTTTCTATTAATCCATGGCATTAACCCATGGCATGAGTTTAATAAATATAATAATACCAATCTACTAAAAATGTAAATAAATAAATAAAAATAAAACCTTTAAAGCAAAGGACCCAGTGCATACTCTCCTTCCTGGTGCCTTTCCCTTCCTTCTCTTCTTCCCCCACAGGCACACGTCTCCTAAACTCTAAGGGCTCCCATGAGACTTGCAACCAGGGATCAGTGGGCAGCAGCAGCAGCTGGTCCTGGGCAAAACCCCTAAAACTGTCCCCAAGGTCGCCTTTTCTCTGATGTCTCAATAAGCCAAAGCAGCCCTGCCTTGTCTCATGTCTTTCCTATAATGTCCCTAGAGAACCAGAGCAGCCCTACCCAGGCTCTCTCCTTTTGCTGCTTCTATCCTGAGCCCTTCGTTGTTTCACTGCCCCCAGCTTTAGTAAATGTACTTTCAAAATGACCTTGACTCGTGTTGTAAAACCCTTCCTGCAGGAAGTTGAGAACTCACGCACTACTGGCGAGCCCTAGGCTGTCTCGCTCAGGGCCAGGTCTCCTTTCTGGCATGAGACCCTACCCCAAGGTACAGTCAGCAAGAGTTTATTGAAAGGAAACATGTTAGTAAAAAGTGGGCACACCCTTAAATGGAAAATTCACTAGAAAAGGTCTCTGAATGATCAGAAAGCACATGAAAATACTCTCACAATCATTATTCACCAAGGAAGTGCAAATCAAAACCATAAAAGTCTGAAAACACACCAAATGATAGAAGGTCATACAGTAACTTGGGCTCATATTACTGGTGCCAGTGTAAAATGTTACAGCTGCCTTAGAAAAATGTCTGGACATTGCTTATAAAATTAAAACTATAACTACCCCATGACCTTGCCATTCCAATTCTAAGTATTTACTCAAGAAAAATGAAAACATGTGTCCACAAAATACTTCTACAAGAATGTTCATAGCAGCTTTATTCATAATAGCTACAAACTGGAAACTTTCCATATATCTATCAGTAAGAAGATGAATAAATATGTTTTAGTATATTAATAAAAATGAAACACTACATAGAAATAAGAAACTACTGGTGTATGCAACACCATGGGTTAATCTCCAAATCCTTATGCTGAGTGAAAGAAGACTTAAACAAAGGACATTTGATTCCATTTTTATGACATTGATGAATATGCAGTTCTTATCTATGGTAAAAAAAAAAAAAGACTTGGAAGAGCCATTGTTTCCCTGCATGTGGGACAGAAGTTGATTGTAAAGGGCATTAGAGAAACTCCTGGGATGATAGAAATAGTCTGCATCTTGGTAGCATTATGGATTACACAGGTACATGCACTTGTCAAAACTTAGCAAAAAAACACAGTTAATATTATAGTATTTTTATTTGGAACAAAAGAGGTCATATGACCAATTTTGTTACATTTTACTTTTAGAAGTTTATGAAATATATTAAGAATATGTTTCCAAAACTTGTATAATTATAGGAATCATTTAGTTTATTTACTAAAAATATGAATTCCCTGATCTTTTTACAGAATATTCAGAGTCACTAGATTTCAATTGCAATTCATCATTTTTATGTGTCATAGATAATTATTTTAATTTGGGAATTTTTTTCTTTAAGAAATACACAGTATTTGCCTCGATGCTATAAGCCAAATTTTTAAGGTTCAGTGACCTCTACCAATTGTTACCACAGAATATATCTTTGAAATTTTTATTATCTTTATCACTGATATTCAAAATTAATTTTCACAATAATGCTGATATTTATAAAATATGTGGTTTGGCATAGTCTATCAAAAATTAAAACTCCTTTATATAAAATGATGGTGCCAAAGACTAGATAATGAACTATGATTTTTAGAAATATTTTTAAATCTCTATGAAGACATTTTCCAAAATTACTGTGCAATCAGAAATAAATTTTGATGTTATTCCAGAATTTTGTAAAATCTGCTTAACAATCAGCTGGCCTTAATCCATCTGAAAATTTTTCCTTAACCATAAAAAAGAGACACTAACAGTATTTGCCTGTTAGTTTGGCATTGAATGAGAAGTTCTGCAAAAGGACCATTTTTGCAAACAAATAATTTACAAGTATTAGTTGGACTGTTTCGAAATTTAGAAAAAAATTATATAATTTTGGGTAATAATGCAAAAATAATGTATTTTGAATATAAACATTGTAAGCAGATATGCTTAGTTAGGTGATCTTCTGACAAGCTTAAATATAAAGGTTTTACCTTTGCTTTTTCTCTTCTACAAGTTTGCGCCAGTATACATTTATGTGTATGTATGTGTGTGTGTATTTGGACATTAATTCGTTCTTATATTTTGGATTAGTTCTTTCTTACAGTTTACTTGTGTTCATCCAAACACGACAGGGAGAAGGGAATCCATTTGCTAAAATTGTCCACACTGTAATGTATATGCTCTGCTGTTTTTCACATTTGCACTCGGGATGCTCCAACATGTTTTGATTGAACTTGCTTCAAACTCAGGACTCCAAATGCCCTGCGACTTTTCATCTAGACATGAAAAAGCTGGGAGTTGTCAGGAACACCTTTATCTATCTAGACACGGCTTTCCAGAGCAACATCAAGTGTTCAGGTGGGGGCAGAGGTTCACTTATTTATTATTGTACATCACATATACATAAAAATAATCTTTTTGGATGAAAGACAGAATCATGCAGATTATTTTTGTTATTAGAAAGAATTTGTTTTTACTATTAGAAAGATAAATTTTGTGAATACAGCTATTTTGCAACAACCGTGACAAAAAATGTATCTAAAGCAAATAAAATGTTTCCTTTATGTTTATTTTACTGCTGTTCTCATATTTATATGAATCTGATTTGTAATTTGTGGTAATTCTTTTAAAATCCTATATTATAAAGTTGCAAGACAAAACATAAGGCTTTCAATAAAACCAGCTTTAAGTAAAAAATTCAATTGGATGTTTTCTACTTATATTTCAATTAATCTATTTTCCCATTTTTTAAATTTTGTATTATTTATTTATTTATTTATTTATTTATTTATTTATTTATTTATTTTTATTGTTGTTCAGTTACAGTTGTCCCACATTTTTCCCCATTGCTCTCCTCTCCTCTGCCCCCACCCTCCTTCCCCAGTCAGTCCCCACCATTGTCTGTGCCAATGGGTCCTCTATACGTGTTCCTTGACTTGCCCCTTTCCGTTCTTTCCCCCCATCTTTATCCCCTTCTCTCTTCCCCTCTGGTTACCGTCAGTTTGTTCTTTATTTCCACGTCTCTGTTTCTATTTTTCTCATTTGTTTGTTTTGTTGATTAGGTTCCACTTATAGGTAAGATCATATGATGTTTGTCTTTCACCACCTGGCTTATTTCACTTAGCATAATGCTCTCCAGTTCCATCCATGCTGTTGTGAAAGGTAGGAGTTCCTTCCTTCTACTGTGTAGTATTCCATTGTGTAAAGGTAGGACAGTTTTTTGATTTACTCATTTACTAATGGGTACTTGGGCTGTTTCTAACACTTGACAATTGTAAATAAGTGAGAAGTTTTTGAGAAAGTCAAATGGACTCATTCTACCATGTTAATTAGGGGTTTGAGTGATCAAGCAAAAAGGAAAAAGAACTCATGGATATAGACAATGGTGTAGTGATTGCAGGGGGAAGGGGTATAAGGGAGTTGAATGATAATGAAAAAATACAATAAACAATTTAAAATATTTATTAATGAAGGACAGATTGCAAAAGAAATTATTCCTTCTTAATTCCAATTTATTTTATCTTTTACCAATGAATATTTATGTTCACATTCTACATTGTGTTTTACAGTAACTGTTAATTACATTTTCACAGAATGAGAATCATACATGCCCTTTGTAGGATACAATGGCAAAAAAACAAAACAAAACAAAACCTGATTTTGAAGCAAACAAATCTGCTTTTTAAAAAAATTTTTATATAAAGATATCAATTTTCAACAACTTAATACCTCATTATTTATATATAAAATTGTTTTAAACATGTATGAACACTAGGAGTTCCAGCCAAGATAGGGGCATAGGTAGAAACACTTCACTTCTCACACAACCAAAAGCAGGACAACAACCAATTTAAAAACAGAAAAACAACCGGAACTGCCAGAAAATCAAACTGCACAGAAGTCAGACAACCAAGGAGTTAAAGAAGAAACATTCATCCTGACTGGTAGCAGGGGTGGAGTGGAGAAGCTTGGGTGGGTAGGGCGCAGCAAGGCTGTGGCTGATGACCCAGGGAGGGTGAGGCAGTGGCTGGAAGACAGGATTTCCCAAATTCCCACATGGTGTGTGGATAAGGCAGGAGGAACAACTGGGGAGTGAGACAAACCTCGTAACACAGGTGCCACAATGCAGCGACATGGGCTACCACAACCTGGTGAATACCTAAGGTTCCACCCTTTACAATGTATAACAAGCACCGAGACAAAGAAATGTGGCCCAAATGAAAGAACAGAACAAAACTCCAGAAAAAGAACTAAGCAGCAAGAAGATAGACAACCTACCAAATACAGAATTCAAAACCCTGGTAATCAGGATGCTCACAGAAATGATTGAGTTCAGTCACAAAATGAAGGAAGAAATGAAGGGTATACAGGTGAAATAAAGAAAAATATACAGGGAACCGACAGTAAAGGAGAGGAAACCAGGACTCAAATCAACAATTTGGGACAAAAGGAAGAAATAAAGATCCAACTAGAACAGAATGAAGAAACAAGAATTCAAAAAATTGAGGAGAGGCTGAAGAACCTCTGGGACAACTTTAAATGTTCCAACAACTGAATTATAGGGGTGCCAGAAGGAGAAGGAGAAGAGCAAAAAATGAAAACTTATTTGAACAAATAATGAAGGGAAACTTCTCTAATCTGGTGTAGGAACAAGACATGCAAGTCCAGGATGCTCAGAGAATCCCAAAAAAAGTTGGATTGAAGAAGAAACATACCAAGGCATATCATAATTACATTATCCAAGATTAAAGATAAGGAGAGAACCTTAAAAGCAGCAAGAGGAAAGGAGACAGTTACCTACAAAGGAGTTCCCATAAGACTATCAGCTGATTTCTCAAAAGAAACCTTACAGACAAGAAGGGGCTGGAAAGAAATATTCAGTCATGAAAGGCAAGGACCTACATCCAAGATCACTCTATCCAACAAAGCTATCATTTAGAATGGAAGGGTCAATAAAGTGCTTCCCAGATAAGGAAAGTTAAAGGAGTTTATCATCACCAAGCCCTCATTATATGAAATGTTGAAGAGATTTATCTAAGAAATAGATCAAAAACTATGAACAGTAAAATGACAACAAACTCAAAACTATCAATGACTGAACCCCCCCCCCCAAAAAAAAAGAAAAACTAAGCAAACAACTAGAACAGGAACAGAATCACACAAATGGAGATCACATGGAGGGTTATCAGAGAGGAGGGGGAGGAGGGAGAATGAAGGAAAAGGTGCAGGGAGTAAGAAGCATAATTGGTAGGCACAAAATAGACAGGGGAGGTTAAAATAGTATAGGAAATGGAGAAGCCAATGAACTTATATGTATGACCCATGGACATGAACTGAGGTGGGGGGAATGCCAGAGCATGAGGAAATGCAGAGTGGAGGGTGATAAAGGGTAGAAAAAAATGGGACAACTGTAATCGCATGATCAATAAAATATTTTTAAAAAAGAAAAATAAAATATTTTAGCTTCACTGAAAAATAAATAAATAAAATCTTAAAAAATAAATATATATGAGCACTAGAGGTTTTCAAACACCACTTTTTAAAAGGGTTAAGTAGTATAGATTGAAACAATGTCTTTTCCAAAAATTTTAAGAAAAACTACCGAGATGAAAATCAAATTTTTAAAAAATATTTGCCTTTACATAATTCCTGAATTCCTCCATGCAATATTTACCTTAATTTTCATTTCACTATGTATGCTGAGAAGTTAAGTTAAACTTGGTGTTGTAATTATCAGAGTCATTCATCATTCAAGAAAACCCCCTTTTGTCATTTTAGCTTTCAAGATTTTCCTGTTCTTTGAATATCTATCAAAATAATGGGCTAAAATGATATACAAAAAAACAGACAATTCTTTGAGTATCTTTGTGTGTTTATCATTGAACCCCAGAGATATAAATACATTGAGGTTATTTAAAGATTTCCTAAGTCTCTTTTCTCTTGTTTTATATTGGCTTACAATCTTTCCCACTCTGCTGGGATATATTCAAATTATCTGGTCACACATGTTGTATTTTTGTAAATAAATTAAAACTATTAAATTTTTCTATCTTTATGCTGCCTTTGTTTTTAAAATCTATAGTCAAGGAAACAAACTAGTGTTGTTATTCTCAATAATTTTGATTCTATAGAGTTTAGGTTACAGAGTTTGTAGAATTTTGAATTTGCCTCTCTTTAAAATTTTTTTTAATTGCCTTCTTTTGTTTTTCTTCTCATTAGCCATGCTGATTCTTCATGATCATTTTTTTCCCTTCCATAAAACCATTCTAAAGTAAGTTATGACACAATCACAACTGAAAACAATGTTTTATATTCTCAAATACATATCAAGTTCTTGTTAAATTTTGTATTATATTACTCTGTATTTTCTGTTTGTGTTTCCTTTGCTTATTTTACATTAAAGAGAGTGATTTTGACAGGAAATGGGTGCTAGTCAACTTCTTAAAAGTTAAGCTACTGCTCTTCCATAATTATTGTCTCTACTCCCAAACCTTCCAGTTTTTTCAATCATGACAATAAGACTCGTGTTTCAACCATTCCACTGAAACCAACTCAGTTAATATCACTATTGAGCATTATTTTGACAAATTTAGCATTTATTTCCTTGTCCTAAAATTACTGGACCTCATAGCAACATCGTACATAGTTAATCACTACACTCTTAGCTTTGCGGAAGAAACTTACAGTTATCTGTTCTTTCCTTCTTGTCTAGCTATAAAGTTTTATCTGGACATTTTGTTATTTGATTAAACTATACTGTCAACTTCTGTAGCAGCTAGATAGGATCATGATACTAGGTACCTGCCTTTCGGATGTATGCAGAAGACATGTGTGCCTCTTCTGGATCATGGCCTTTTAGAAATAGAAGTAAACTTCACCAATTTCTTCTTCTCCTCCAGCTGGGAGATGATTGGAGCAAAATTAGAAATATGATCCCAGAAACGAGGCCACATTAAGGATGATAAAACTGCCCTATAACCCTGAATTGTGAACCCTTGGACTAATACATTAAAATAGATTGCTATTTAACCATGTGTGTGTTCATGTCTTTGTTTTATAATAACTTCGCTTGTACTCTAATACAAATTCTTCACTATGCTTACAGAATAACTTAATCTGTTGGGTTTTCCTGCTAGTTATTTGGTCACTGCTTCTACACTTCCCTTATATTCTCTATCTTTTTTTTATTGATAAAAAAATTAGCTACTTCAGGTTTAGTTTCCACCCTTTTCTCTTTATGTAATTCTTTCCCCATGGTTTTAAATACCACCAATATGTTAACAACTTCTGTGGAATATTTCCTTTTAAATGCCACGAAGTGATATTTTCTTTTGGAAAACTACCAGGAGTCTCAAATGCAATATGTGCTATAAAGGAATCGTGCTATCCTCCCCCCCCAAGTTTCCTTCTCTGCCATCTCATCTTAATAAATGGAAATATCGGTTATCAACTTGCTTATATGTCAACCTTGCTCTTGTCTCTCTCACATTCACATTATAATCAGGAAGTTAGAGTAGATTTATCTCTGAAATACTTTAGTAACAACCCCTTTACCCTAGTTCCACTATTATTATATTAATAAAAATCATTTTCTTCTCCTACCCCGAACACTTGGTCTGTATTCCTTTCTTGATATTCTGTGAACTTTTCTCCATTCAACAAATTTCAGGATATTTTTTTAGAGGCCAATCAAATTTTTCCACTCTTCTGCTCCAAATCTATCTAAGACTTTGTAGAATGAAATCTGAATTTCCCAGTGTCCTGCACAGTTGCACATTGAATGCTCTTTGGTGTGACTTCAGGTCTCCCTACTGACAGCTCCATCTTGCTCTGCCTTACAACCTGTAGCTTCACTTTTTATCATAGTTTTCATTACCAATAAATTTTTATGTTACATATTTATATGTGTTATGTATCTATATACGAGGTCTGTCTGGAAAGTATCCAGCCTGTAATATGAAAACTAGAGACATTTATTGAAGAAGATACAAGATGCAGGAAACATTGTATATAGGACAATGACTCCTCAGTCCCTTTCAAAGTTATGATCTTCTCCGGGAAATATGGTTCAGTGGTAGCTGTTCGAATCAAATCATTAGCAACCGCTGCATGATGTTCCTTCTATTGTGGTAGCAGGAATGAAAGAACGAATTTTGCCACAACATACTTCAACCCAAGATCCTGAATCAAAATCTCGGACACAGTAGTTTTTGGAGTCCCCAGATCAATTTCTGATTCTCGCACTGTCAGTTGCCAATCCTTGTTGATTACAACCCTACACGTTCAATATTCTCAGGTGTTCTGCTTGTTTTAGGCCTTCTAAAATGTGGATCAATCTCAACAGATTCTCAACCATCTTTGTGGTGTTTGTGCCACACTTTTATTTGTGTGTCACTCATTGCATTGTCCTGGAAAGGCTTCTGAATCATCTGAATAGTTTCTGTGGAGGAATGTTCAAGCTTAATGCAAAATTTGATACAGATTCGTCACTCTACTTGCACTGTCATTTGGAATGCGAAGGCCACACAGTACACATGCTCACTCAGTGGCATCTATCACCCTCACTGACTAGTACAGTGAAGTCATCAGTATTCACACATGCGCATCCCAGTCTACTTTCCTTGGCTGTCAGGTTACATTGATGTTGCACAAACCATTTTTGTTACATTAACAATGGTTGGGCTTTTTCTAAACAGACCTCGTATATACGTATGCATGTGCACATCGGTTTGTCTCCCTCAACTCAGTTGTAAGCTCCATGATGGTAAGGTCTTTCTTTATTTTATTTCTAGTATTCTGAGAGTCAAACGCAGACCCCCCAAAATAGGAACTGTCACTGTGTAATGAATCAATGTCTCAATGAACAAATAAAAAAGAATAAGATATAGCCAAGAAGTTAAAATTCGAAACATATGTACATGGAAGAACAGAGTCACAAATGCAAGAAGAGACATATGCAAAGTGCCAGAAGTGAATGCCAGAATGGCACATAGAAGAAACTGTAGTGCTTAGATATTGCTGAAGACACGTGTTAGGTTGGAGAGAGGAGAAAGTTTTCAATGATAAAGAGCCTGGTGATACATATTTAGGACATTGCATTTCATTATAAGAGAACTGTGAAGCCAAAAAATTACAAAATAATTTCTGAATTGAGTATCGATAATGTTTAAGACTTCATATAAGATATTTTATCTATGTTGAAATTTGTATTAAATTTACACTGTACATATTATTTTCATTTAATAGATAAAATTGAGACTCTAAGGTTCCAAGAGCATGGCCTCTGAGTGGTAAATGTAGAGTTCTAGGCCATGCCAATCTGACCAAAAAATCACATTCTTTTAGTACTATATGTAACCTTGAATATGCAAAAGCAGGGCTTATACCATTGCTCTGAATACCGGTAAATCATTTAATACATACATTTCATATATACACACACTCTTTTTTATGTTTAATAAAATAATATTTCATTGTATAACAGTAATAAGTAATTTTCTTTTAATTTATAAGAAAATGTGTAAAAATTTCTCCATACCATCAAAATTATCCTCAAGAACTAAATAAATATTGATCTGCATGTGTGTGTGTGTGTGGCCTATTAGAGTGGGCTATTTTATTTTATTTTTTTGCTACTTGTTTTGCATCAGACAGTATAGATCAAGTGTTTAGAACTCAGGTCGCATCATTTTTTTAAATATATTTTATTGATTATGCTATTACAGTTGTCCTGATATTACTTCCTTTGCTCCCCTCCACCCACTGCCCCCACTCCCTCTGGGAATCCCCCCACCATTGTTCATATCCATGGATCATGCATATAAGTTCTTTGGTTGCTTCGTTTCCTATACTGTATTTTATATCCCCATGGCTATTCTATTACTATATATTTGTACTTAATCCCCTCACTTCTCACCCAATCTTCCTACATCCCCCTTCTATTTCTTTATCTTTAACTTTTTGGCATTTTTATTATGATGTATCTGGGAGAGGGACTCTTTGGATCCACCTTGTTTGGGACTCTCTGTGCTTCCTTGACTTGCATGTCTTTTTGCTTCGCTGAATTAGGGAAGTTTTCTTTCATTTTCACATAGGTTTCCAACTTCTTGTTCTCTCTCTTCTCTTTCTGGCACTCCTACGAAGCAAATGTTGGATTGCTTAAAGTTGTCCCAAAGGCTGCTTACACTATTCCCACCCCCTTTTTGTTCTTTTGATTCTCTTTTCTTCTTGTTTTTCTGATTGGTTATTTTTTGCTTCCTTATGTTACAAATCATGGATGTGATTCTCAACTTTATCCACTCAACAGTTGTTTCCCTGTAAATTGTTCTTTATTTCAATTAGTGTATCCTTCATTTCTGACTAGATCTATTTTATGCTGTTGAAGCCCTCACTAAGTTCCTTGAGCATCCTTATAGCCAGTGTTTTGAACTCTGCATCTGATAGATTGCTTATCTCCATTTTGTTTAGCTCTTTTTCTGGAGCTTTAATCTGTCCTTTCGCTTGGGCCATGTTTCTTTGTCTCCTTGTTTTGGCAGCCTCCCTGTGTTTGTTTCTGTGTATTAGGTAGAACTGCTTTGACTCCATGTCTTGGGTAGTTCAGGCCAGATAAATTTTAAAAGAAAGTTGGTCTTCCCTTTGAAAGTCATGTTCCATAAAGACAGCCAGAAAGAAATTGGAGCCATTATATATAGAATTATTTACCTTCTTACAAAATTATTAGTTGATTGGGAAAAATATTTCTTAAAGGCTATCTTTCTTTTAAAAAATATTCCAAAACATTATTGGATTTTAAATAAAAATAACAATTTGTGCACAATAGTAATAAGTACCTCCATTTCTGATTTTTTCCTATAAGGAGAAAATCCAATTTGCAAAGATCCCAAAGTTATAGTATATAACATATGTGAGTGATTTTTTAGTTCATTTATTTTACTTATACTTTTTAGACCTATTAAATAGAAACCGTATCTCAATTCAAGGTCTGACTATCTGTGGGATTCTAAAATTTCTTCTTATATTTTTACATTAATAATTTCTTCTTTTCCAATTTCTGATATTTACTCAACAAGGTCATGAATCTTTTGGCATAATCTCTTTGTTGTTAATATTTTTTCTTGTATTTTTATTTATTTTGACTTTTGTTTTTAAGTTATTTGGTACTTCCCCAATTATTTTGTCCCACCAATATGCCACATTTTCAGTAATCATATTTTTAATTTCAAAGAATTTTTTTATCCTCTCTGGTGGTTATTGTTTCATTCCTTTTAGAGAGAGAGGAAGAGAAATGGTAGAAAACGGAAAGAAGAGAGAGGGAGAAACATCAATGCAGCAGAGAAACACTGATTGTTTGCCTCCTATATGTACCCAAACTGGGATCAAACCCATTTCCTAGGTATGTGCTCTGACCAGGAATCAAACCCACAAGGCTTTGGTTATGGGACAATTGCCCCAACCAACTAAGCCATACTGGCCAGGGCAGAATTTTGTCTTCTAAACATTCTTCTCATGATAATTATTAAGGTTGCTTCCAGTTTTTGACTACTAAGAATAAAACCGCTCTGAACATTTTTATTCAAGCCTTTTCTTGAATATTTAATTTTAGATCTCTTTGGTAAATACCTAGGAGTAGAGCTTCTGGATCAAAGAGTACATGCATGATTGATTTTATAAGAATCTTCCATACTGTTTATCAATGTGGTTGTTGCATTTTATAGTCACATAGCAACATGTAAAAGAGTCAGATGTTCCACATCCTCGCCAAAAGTTGATGATACTAGTCTTTGTAATTTTAGTTATTATTGTGAGTGTAAAATGGTATCACATGGTAATTTTAATTGTCATATTCCTGATATATATATGTATATGTGTGTGTGTGTGTGTGTGTATATATATATATATATATATATGCATTGCTCATTTGCATATCACTTTTTAACTGAATTTTTTTTGGGTGACAATGGTTAATAAGATTATATAAGTTTCAAGTCTACAACTCTATAAACATTGCCTGTAAATTGTATTGTACATTGATGACCCAAAGTCAAGTCTCCTACTGTCACAAATTATACTTGCTACTCACTTCTACCTCCAGCCAACTCCCTTTTCCTCTGGTAATCATAATACTGTTACCTCTATGTGTGTTTTTTTAAATTCCTTTACATTTTTCACCCAGCCCCCAAATCCTCCTGTGCTCAACAGCTGTCACTCTATTTTTTGTATCTCTTAGTCTGTTTCTATTTTGTTAGTTTTAATTTGTTCATTAGTTTCCACATAAGTGAAATCGTATGGTATTTTTACTTTCTCTGACTGGCTTATTTCACTTAGCATAATACTCTTCAGGTCCATTCATGCTGTAGCAAAAGGTAAGAGTTACATGTTTTCTTTTATGGCCATTTGATGGGCACTTGAGCTGCTTCCAAATTGGGTATTGTAAATAACACAAAAATAACATGAGGATGCATATATTTTTTGAATTAGTATTTCAGGTGTCTTTGAATATATTTCCAGAAGTGGAAATGCTGGGTCATAAGTTAGTTTCAATTTTAGTCTTTTGAAGAAACTCCATACTGTTTTCCATAGTAGCTTCACTATCTGCACTCCCACTAACAGTGTATGAGGATTCCTTTTTCTCCAATCCTTGCCAACACTTGTTTGTTGATTTATTGATAATAGTCATTCAGACAAGTGTGAGGTGATATCTCATTGTGGTTTTAATTTGCATTTCTCAGATGATTAGTGATATTGAGCATCTTTTCATATGCCTGTTTTCCACCCATACGTCCTCTTTGGAAAAACGTCTATTTGTGTCTTTTGCCCATTTTTTTAATTGGATTTTTTTTTGATGTTGAGTTGTATGAGTTCTTTATATATTTTGTATATTAAGCCCTTGTCAGATTTTTTTTTGGGCAAATATGACCTTCCCTTAAATGAGTCTTTTCATTTGTTAATGGTTTATTTTGTTGTGCAAAAAACTTTTTAGTTTGATGTAGTTCTATCTGTTTTCCTTGCCTGAGAAGATATATTAAGAAAAACAATATTGCCACAAGAAACGTGTGAGATTTTACTGCCTACATTTGTTTGTTTGTTTGTTTGTTTGTTTTTAGCAGTTGTATGGTTTCAAACCTTACATTTAAGTCTAATTTATTTTGAGTTTATTCTTATGTATGGTAAAATAAGGTGGTCTATTTTCATATTTTTGCACATACCTGTCCAATTTTTCTAACACCAATTATTTAATAGACTGCCTTTACCTCATTGTAGGTTTTGCCTCTTTTTATCAAATATTAATTGACCATAAAGATGTGGGTTTACTTCTTCAGTCTCTATTTTTTCCATTGATCTATATTTCTATTTTTATGCCAGCACAATGTTATTTTGATTACCATGGCCTTGTAGTATAGTTTGATATCAAGAAGCATGATTCCTCTGACTTTGCTCTCTTTTCTCTAGATTGCTGTGGTTATTTGGGGTCTTTAGTGGCTTCATACAAATTTTTGTAATATTTGTTCCAGTTGTTTGAAATACACCATTGGTATCTTGATAGGAATTGCATTGAACCTATAGATTATTTTAGGTGACCTGGACATTTTCATGATAATAATTCTTCCTATCTATAAGCATGGTATATGCTTCCATTTATTTGTATCTTTTCAGTTTCTTTCTTCAGTGTATTATAATTTTGTGAGTACAGGGTTTATAGCACCTTGGTTAAATTTATTCCCTGGTAATGGAATTTTTCTTTTTAGTTTCTTTTTCTGATACTTAATTTTTGAACCTTCCTCCTTCCCTCCCCTCCCTCCTTCCTTCCCTTCCTTCTTTCCTTCCTTTGAAAGAGGGAAAAGGGAGAGATAAAGAGAGGGGGAGAAATATCAGTGTGAGAGAGAAACATCAACTGGTTGTCTTTCACATGTGCCCGAACAGGGTCTGAACCCACAACCTATGCCTATGTGCCCTGACCAGGAATCAAACCAGTAACCCATTGGTCTGCAGTATGATGCCCAACCAACTTAGCCATATTGGCCAGGGCTCTTATAGTTCATTATTGGTGTATAAATTGCAATTGATTTCTGGATTTTTTCTTTTTTGGTATCCAGCTACTTTACTGAAATCATTTATTGATCCTAATAGTTTTTTGGTGGGATCTTTAGGAGTCTCTACATACAGTGTCATGTCATACGCAATAAATGACAGTTTTACTTCTTCCTTTTTAATTTGGAAGTCTTTTATTTTTTCTTCTTGTCTGATTTATGTAGCAAGGATTTCCAGTACTCTGTTGAATAAGACTGGTGATAGTTGACATCGCTGTGTTGTTCCTGATTGTAAGGGGAACACTTTAATATTTGCCTGTTGAATATGATGTTGTCTGTGGGTTTGTCATATATGGCCTTTATTATGTTTAGGTATATTACCTCTATTCTCACTTTGCCTAGAATTTTTATCATAAATGAGTGATATATTTTTTCAGATGCTTTTTCTGCATTATTGATAAAAAATCATGTGATTTTTATTTTTTATCTTGTTTATGTGGTGTATCACATTTATTGATCTTTTTAATGTATTCTTGGATTGGTTTACTGAGTTTATTGAGGATGAAAGCATCTATGTTCATTAGGGATATTAGTCTATAATTTTTTTTTCTTTGTAGTGTCTTTATCTAGTTTTGGAATTTGGGTAATACTGGCCTAATAAAATGAGCTTGGGGTTTTCCCTCCTCTTGAAATTTTTGGGAATACTTTGAGAAGTGTGGGTATTATTTCTTCTTTGAATGTTTGGTAAAATACCTGTGAAGACATCTAGTCTAGAACTTTTATTTGTTGGGAGGTTTTTGATTACTGATTGAATTTCATTAATTGTAATAGGTCTATTCAGATTATCTGATTCTTCTTGAATCAGTTTTGGAAGATAATTAGGTTTTTGATTGTCCAATTTGTTGGCATATATTTGCTCATAATATTTTCTTACAATCATTTGTATTTCTGTGATGTCAGTTGTTAATCTTCTCTTTCATTTATGATTTTATTTATTTGGGTAATATCCTTTTTTTCTTCATGAGTCTGTATAAAGTTTTGTCAATCTTGTTTGTCTTTTAAAAGAACAGGCTCTTGGTTTTATTGATCTTTCTCATTTTTTAAAATCACTGTGTCATTTATCTCCACTCTAATCATTATTATTATCTTCCTTCTGTTTCTTTGGGCTTTTTTTGTTGTTCTTTTTGTTGTCCCTTTAGATGTAAACTTAGGTTGTTTATTTGAGATTTTTCTTGCTTCTTGAGGTATATTTGTATTGTTATGAATTTCCCTGTAAAGACTGCTTTCACTCTGTCCCATAGGTTTGGGTTGGTGTGTGCTCCTTTTCAGTTGTCTCAGGTAAGTTTTGATTTAGTCCTAGATTTCGTTGTTGGCTCATTCATTGTTTAGTAACATGTTGTCTAGACTCCATGTATTTGTGTGTTTTTCAGTGCTTTTATTGTAATTAATTTCTAGTTTCGCACCTTTATGGTCAAAGATGTTTGATATAATTTCACTCTTCTTGAACTTATTGAGACTACTTTTGTGTCGTAACATGTGATCTTTCTTAGAAAATACTCCATGTGCACTTGAAAAGACTCTATATTCTGTTGCTTTGGAGTAGAATGCTCTGAAGATATTTTTAAATTCATTTGATGTAGTGTGTCATTTAAAGCCACTGCTTTCTTCTTGATATTCTGTCTGAAAGATCTATCCATTGTTGTCCATGGGGCGATCTTCCCATTTATATCTATCCAGATTTGCTTGATAAATGTAGGTGCTTTGATGTTGGGTACATAAATGTTTACAAGGGTTACATCCCTTTGTGGAATTGCTCCATTTATCATTATGTAGTGTCCTTTTTGACTTATTGTAGCTTTTGTTTTAAAGGCTATTTTGTCTGATATAAATATTGCCATCCCAGTTTTTTTCCATTTCCATTTACATAAATTATCTTTTGTCATCCCTTTACTTTTTGTGTGTGTCCATCATTCTGAGGCGTGTCTCTCTGAGGGGTAGGCAAAAGTAGGTTTACAGTTGTTCATATAGAAAAATATTGTAATAATTAATAAATAATAATATAATATTAAACTCTGAATTTTGCATACTTACAACTATAAATCCACTTTACCCAACTCTGTATATGGGTCTTGTTATCATATCCATTCAGCTATCCAATGGCTTTTGATTAGATCATTTAAGTCATTTACATTTAAAGTGATTATTGAGAGGTACATATCCATTGCCATTTTATTCTTTATTACTATGTTCCTCTATGTTTTTCTTTTCTCCTTCTCCTTCTTCTCCTTTTCCTCCTCATCCTGCTCTTCCTCCTCCTTCTTCTCCCTAAAGAAGACCCTTAACATTTCTTATAATACCAGTTTGGTGGTAATTAACATTTTTAGCTTTTTCTTCTCTGAGACGCTCTTTATTACCCCTTAAGTTTTAAATGATAACCTTGCTGGGTAAAGTAGTCTTGGTTTTAGATTCTTGCTTTTCACCACTTTACATATTTGGGGCCAATTCTTTCTGGCCTGCAAAGTCTCTGTTGAGAAACCAGCTGGCAATCTATTAGAACTCCCTTGTAGGTAACTAACTGTCTTTCTTTTGCTGCTTTTAAGATTCTCTCTTTGTCTTTAACCTTTGCCATTTTAATTGCCTGTTTTGTTTTGTTGCCTTTTTTTTTCCTGAGGAGCAATGTGAGTTATAGGATGCTATTGTTCATAGGGTCATATTCAGAAAAGTTTTTAACATGGAAATCTCTAGCTTTTTTAAAAAGTCAAGCTGAAGCCACAACCTATCTGCACAGGCTTTTAGTGCCCTGTGCCTATCAATGGCAGGTGTTTATTCTGTTAAATTAGGGTATGGCTACAATGTAATCTTATCATCTGTTTCAGAAGCCAAATTATTTCTAAACATGACAAGCTCTTCTTGCAGAGCTTCTGCACAGATCCTTGCTTTTAGCTAATTAAGGAAGTTGCACTGTGTTGCTCATTACACTTGATTGAGCTTTATATATAATGCCACCAATAGATGGCTGAACATTTAATTAAAAAATAAGTGTTGCTTCTTTGGATGACGGAGGGTGAATTCTTAACTGGTGGATTCCAATACAAATATTTTGGCTGGGTAATATTTTATATTTATCTTACACATATATTTTCACTCCAAAGAAAAATAACTTTTTTATAACTCATGATTCTCAATATTAGTTATTGTTTCTTTGATATTTAATGATAATATTTATACTTCAGCAATACTTTAAAATATATATCCTCTTATTGAAATATAAGTAGAATCTCTTGAGTTGCTTTTTCTCTAATCTACATACTCTTGCGAAGGAAAAAATGGAAACAGGAAACATTTCATCTTTAGCAAACTTTTCTCCCAGACATGTATCTTAGTTTTTTTTGTTGTTTTTTTTTTCAGATCTGGGCTTTTATATTTAAACATATAGAAATCCTACAAATACAGGAACCCTCTAATTCTAAAATTATGATTTTAAAAAGGACATATTACACCTGATGGTTTTTCTCCCTTATATTCTGTTTATTTTTTCTAATAAAGAAAACCTGGAATTGTTTCTGTACTTTGTTTAATGCATCAATTATACAAAGAAAATATACTCTTCGCCTCAAGAGTGTAGTGATATTCCTACAGGTCAGGAAGAAGCTGATAGTTTTCAAGCCTCTGATCACTTTATTTTAGAATATGGTAAGATTCTGGTGCATGCCAACAGCAAGAAAAGTTAAACTTCTAAAAAGAGGCTTTTTATACTTTATTTTCCATCTGGTTATTATTTCTTCAAACAATTCTATGTGGAAGTATAAAAGTGAATGAACATAAAAGACAAGCTGCTTTGTTTAAAGACAATGAAGATACAGAAACCTGTAAGTTAAGCCGTCCACTAACATCCAACTTAACAGCTTCCTGTACCGTCATACAAACACACATATGTACATTATCTGTCATCCTGTACCTATCTATCTATAATGTGTAATCAAATGCAAAGAATGGAGCTAGAGAATTATGAAATACTATTAATAAAAAGTAGCTTTTTTAACCATCACTTTAAAAAGTAATCATTTCATGAGAGAGAAAAATAATTTATAAGAAAATAATAGGACTTTTAAGGACATGGCTTCAATGAAAAATCAGTAAATATGGAACAGTAATAGGCATAGGTAGGAACAATACATTTGATTTGATAGCTTACTATTTGTATCAGTGGAAATGCAAATACCAAAGCCTTTAAATGTCTTATGATTGTAGGCTTTACTATAGTGAAGATTTTCAGAATTTGCCACATTTTAATCCGGTTATAATTCCTCTCTACTTACAATTTCATTATATTTCTGTTTTGCATAATTTGTTTTATTTGTAATTTCCTCTGAGTAACCATTTTTCAACTTTTGCCTCACAATTAAAGTTTTACCCTAGGGATAAAATGTTTTGTTCATCTTTATATTAATGTCTTATCATATTTCTACAGATACTTAGCAAATGTACATTAACATAGCTACGTAGGACCCACTAAACATTTTGGAATAATTTGTAGTCATTAAGACAATGACATGATATGATGTATTTATTAAGTATCTACAATGTGACTGGGGCAAAACATACAATTTTTCTAATCCTCACAATAGGTAAATATTTTTGCCCAACATTCATTGACAATTACATGATCTTAGAGGGTGTAAGTGACCTGCCAATAGCTACATAACTAGTGTATATTTTAGCTCAAGTTTAGCTCTTAAGTTTAACTACTAAGTCATAATTCTATGTCAATTTGTGGCATGTCCCAGTTGCTGTTTAATATTAATAAGATGATATGAATATATATATATTTAATCACAATAAGCTTTTGTTTAATACTAAAAAGAGTATGGCTAACAGCGAAGAATTGATGCAGTGCTCTCATTGACACTTTTGACTGTTTCACTGATTGGTGAGGAGAAGAATAAGGGGCACATTGAAAGAAACATAGTCCAGCCTTAGCCTGTTTTGTGTTTGAAGTTAACATTTATTTTCCCCTAATTTCACCTGGAAAGCTCCATGAATGGCCTAAGTAGCAGACACCCAGAATCAGTTTTGGTCCTTGAGGATTGCAGGGCATCATGGATCTGCAATATATTTTCTCTAGCAGCATCTTTTGTATTTCAGTATATTATGTCTTCATTTTCAGCCATCTCAAAGTATTTCCTAATATCACTTGTGATTTCTTCTTTGACTCCTTAGTTGTATGTTAATTCCTGCTTTTTTTGTGAATTTCCTCACTTTTTTCTGATATTAATTTTTAACATCACTTGAGTTAGAGAATATTGTATGATTTCAATCTTTTAAATTTATTTAAATGATTATAGTAGGTATAAAGTAATAGCTCATTGTGGGTTTGATTCATTTCCCTGATGACTGGTGATGTTAGCATCTTTTCATTAGCTTGTTGTCAATTGGTATATATTCTTTGGAGAAATGACCATTCACAGCTTTCATCCATTTTAAGAACTGGATTATTTGTCATGTTATTGTTGAGGTATACCTTTATATATTCTAGGTAGTAGGTTCTTGTCTGATATATGATTTGCAGACATTTTCTCTATTCTGTGGGTTATCTTTTCACTTTACACATAAAGCTCTTTAATGCACAAAAGTTTTGATTTTTTAATTTTAATACAGTAAAATTTATTTTGTCTTTTATTGCTAGGGTTTTTTATTTTTTGTCTTATCTAAGAAACCACTGTTTAATCCAAGGCTATGCAGATTTACACTTGTGTTACCTACTAAGAATTTTATATTTTAACTTTAACTTTTAGGTCTTCGATCCATTTTGAGCTAGTTTTTTATAAATGGTATGAGATAGCAGTCCAAGTTCATCCTTTTGCATGTGGATGTTTGTTTGTCCCAGAGGCACTTGTTACAAAGACTATTCTTTTCACGTAGAGTGGGCTAGGCACCCTTGCAGATAGTCAGCTAGCTATAAATAAGAGGGGTTATTTGTGTATGAGTTGATTTCTGGATACTCAGTTCTACTTCATTAATGTATATGTCTGTCCTTAAGCCAGTACGACACTGTCTGGGTTATTATAGATTTATAAAATGTTTTAAAATTGGGAAGCATGCATCCTCCAACTTCTGTTGCCCTTAATTTTCAAGATTGTTTAGCTACTCATTGTCTTAATTTTTATATGCATTTTAGTGTCAGTTAGTCCATTTGTATAAAAAATGCAGCTGAAATTTGATAGGAATTATGTTGAATATGCAGATCAGTTTGCACATACTGATGCTTCTGTCGATGGACAAAGATATTTTACCAATTTTTCACATCTTTATAAAGTTCTCTCAGCGATGTTTTGTAATGTTCAGTGCGTGGTCTTGTTCTAAATTTATTCCTATGCATTATATATTGTTTGAATTGAATTGAATTGAATTTTAATTAATTTAATTTAATTTTTTTTCCAGTTACAATTAGCATTCAGTATTATTTTGTATTAATTTCAGGTATGCAGCATAGTGGTTAAAATCATATGCTTTACAAAGTGTTCCTTCTGATATTTCCAGTATTCATCTGGCATCATACATGATTATTACAATATTATTGACTATACTTGGAGGAACCCACCAAAAATGGAATTATCTTCCATAGGGTGGGCTCCTGGTAGTACAGGTTTTCCCAGCTAGCTGAGTATTCTAGGAACCCATCCGTATCAGTGTACCAGCTGGCATTGTTGTGAGAGGCTATGTTCAGTTTCAGTGAATTTTTTTTTAAGACTCTTTTGTCATGTTTGCCCATTTCATGGTGGGTGACTTAAGAACACACCTGCCCACATTGTACTGAATTTCATCAGCTTTTTAACAAAAAACTGCATGACCCCTGTGCCCCACCCTCCCTATTCACCTGATCTTGACCCCAGTGACTTTTTTTTGTTTCCCCAGATGAAGAGTCCTCAAAGGGAAATATCTTGCTGATGTGGAAGAGGTGAAACAAAAAAACGGCAAAAGCATTAAAGGACATCAAAATCAATTGGTTAAAAAACTGTTTTTAAAAAATTGTTGCTCAAGTACAGTTGTCTCCATTTTTCTGCCACTACAACCCCTGCCTCACCCAACCCCACCTCCCACCCTCAACCCTACCCCCTCTTCACTTTGTCCTTGGGTCCTTTATACATGTTCCTCAATAACCCTACCCCTACACTCCCTGTTATCTGCCTCCACCTTCCCCTCTGGTTACTGTCAGTTTGTTCTTCATTTCAATGTCTCCGGTTATATTTTGCTCGCTTGTTTGTTTTGTTGATTAGGTTCCAGTTAGGTGAGATCTTATGGTATTTTTCTTTCACTTCCTGGCCTATTTCACTTAGCATAATACTCTCCAGTTCCATCCAAGCTGCTGCGAATGGTAGGAGCTCCTTCTTTCTTTCTGCATAGTATTCCATTGTGTAAATGTACCACAGCTTTTAGATCCACTCATTTACTGATGGGCACTTAGGTTGCTTTCGGCACTTGGCTATCATAAATTGTGCTGCTGTGAACATTGGGGTGCATAGGTTCTTTTGAATTGGTGTCTAAGGATTCTTAGGGTATAATCCCAACAGTGGAAATTGCTGGGTTGAAAGGCCATTCCATTTTTAGTTTTTTGAAGAAATTCCTTACTGTTTTCCACAGTGGCTGCACTAGTCTGCATCCCCACCATCAGTGCACCAGGGTTCCCTCTTCTGCACATTCTCACCAGTGCTTATTGTTTGTTGATTTGTTTGTGATGGCCATTCTGACTGGTGTGAAGTAGTATCTCACTGTGGTTTTAATTTACATCTCTCTGATGACTAGTGATGCTGAGCATCCTTTCATATGTCTCTGGGCCCTGTGTATGTCTTCGTTGGAGAAGTATCTGTTTAGGTCCTTTGCCCATTTTTTAATTGGATTGTTTCCCTGGAGTGGAGTCATGTGAATTCTTTATATATGTTGGAGATCAAGCCCTTGTCTGCAGTGTCATTGGTAAATATGGTTTCCCATATGGTTGGTTCCCTTTTCATTTTGCTGATGTTTTCTTTAGATGTGCAGAAACTGTTTAGAACACTGGAAAAAAAGGTCTTGATAGGTGTATTGCATCAAATGGAGAAAACTTTGAAGGTGACTGAAGTTTAAACATGTAAGAATAAATGCACAATTTTTTATAAATAAATTCTGGGGTTTTTTGCCCCCCTCATATTTTTTATGCTGTACTTTAGATCCTCAGGACTATTTTGAAACTACCAGTCTGTACACCTGAACTCTTTCGCATTTTTCATATAGTCCTCCAAGCCCCCACCCTTCTGGCAACCATTAGTCTGTTCTATCTATGAGTCTGTTTTTGTTTGTTTATATTGTTCTTCAGATTACACATATAAGTGAAATCATACAGTACTTGTCTTTTTCTGACTAATTTCACTTAGCATAATATCTTTTATGTCCATCCATGCTGTTGCAAATGGTAAGGTTTCATTCTTTTTTATGGTTGAGTATTTACCCAGAAGTGAAATTAAGTCAGTTTCATTCTTAGTTTCTTGAGGAGCCTCCGTAGTGGCTGCAGCGGTCTGCATTCCCACCACAGTGTGCGATGGTAGCCTTTTCTCCACATCCTCCCCAATTTTTATTTTTATTTATTTGCTGTTGTCAGTTTGTTTTGTTTTAACCTTCATAAGTAAATAATGTGAAATGATATCTCATTGTGGTTTTAATTTGCATTTTCTATTAATTAATGTTTCTGAGTATCTTTTCTTTTGTGATTACTGACCATTTTATATCATCTTTTGTGAAGTGACTATTGGGTCTCTTGTCCTTTCGCTCTTTAATGCATATATGTGTATTAAATACACACACATATATGTGTGTACACATGCAATATACACATATATTATACATATGTGCATGTGTGTATATGCACACACTTACATAATATATACATATACGCACAAATACATGCATGTGCATTTCTTTGTCCTTTCAGGGTCTTTTCACAGAACAGATCAGGCCTGCCACAGACACAATGCTTTGTCTTGTTTCCTAGCATATTCACTATGCATAGAAGAATGTGTGCCACATAGTAGATGCTTACAAGTCCCTTCTAGAATAAATGAATCTTTGTTTTATATGAAACTGAACCTTTAAGGTACTGACCATTGATTTACTTATAGTCCATTTTTTAATCATGATGCATCTTGGTAGGGGCCTCTTTGAATTCATCTTGTTTGGGGTTCCCAAGCTTTCTGGACTTGTAGGACTTTTTTCTTCCCCAGACTAAGGAAGTTTTCAGTCATTATTTCTTCAAAAACATTCTCAATCCCTTACTTTCTCTCTTCTTATTCTTATACCCTATGATGCTGATGTTGTTATGCTTCATGTTGTGCCAAAGGTCCTTTAAACTATTCTTATTTTTTAAAATTCTTTTCTTTTCCTTCTTTTTTTTCCTTCTCTGTTGGGCGTTTTCTTCTATCTTGTTTTACAAATTGCTGATTCACTCTCTGCTTCATCCAACCTACTGTTTATTCCTTCTAGTTTAGTTTATTCTGCCTTTTAGTATTTTATTCTTCATTTCTGACTTGTTCTTTTTCATTGTGTGTGTATGTGTGTGCACGCGCATATGTTTATATAAAATATATGCTGTTGATGTTCTAAGTTCCCTGAATTTCTCGCTCCATTCCTTGAGCATATTTAAGAACATTTTTTGTTTTTTTGAACTTTATGTCTGGTAAACTGCTTGCCTCCATTTCACTTTTTAACCTTTTTTCTGGAAATTTCTCCTCTTCTTTCATTTGAGGCATATTTCTTTGCCTGTCAACTTTGACTACCTCTTTGTGTTTGTTTCTGTATATTAGGTAGATCTGCTTTGTCTCCAAGTCTTGGTAGGGTGTCCTTACATAGTTGGTGTCCTGTGGGACCCAGTGGCTCAGTCTCCTTGATTACCTAAACTGAACGCTCCATGAATGTCTTTCGTGTGGGTTATGTGAGCACTTCTGTTGTAATTGAGTCTTGACTGCTATTGGTTCATTTAGTGCATGGGATGACCCTTAACCTCTCTAACAGTGAGGATCAACCCATCCACTGTGTACGACCTGCTGTGTGGGTGCTGACCGCATGCAGCGGAATTTGCCTCAGCAGTATCTAGTGCCGTCGAGATCTCCCTTTGGCTATGTTGCTTGTGATGCTAACTGGGTCTTGCTCTGATGTTGTCTGAAGCTGGCAACGGGGTGTGTCTGTTCTGGGTTCTTTTGCGAACAATTCCTGTGCAGGAAAATGTCAGGTGCTGCCTGTGACTAACTCTGTGCAACATATTTTAAGCTACAATGTGATCCACAGTTTGTGGCTGCCTGTGATGGGCTTAGGTATGCACAGGAAGGACAAAGCTGCTCATCAAGGCTGACTTTCACCAGCATGGAGCCCAGGGGCAGGTCACCAAAAGGATCAAGACACCCTATGGTCTACCTCTGCCTGCCTCAGCCTGCTGGCTACCTGTTAGGTTTACTCACAATGAAAGAGACTCTGGCAGTACTCAAGTTGCATGAGGTAGGTCCTCAGTGCAGCACCAGGTGCTCACCAGATTGATGCAGGTTCCAACTCAGTTCGAGTATTGGGTCTCAGACCACCCAGCAAAAGTCCCCTGGTATACCAAGTTTAGCTGCCCCTTCCCCACTGGTTGCCCACTGACCTTGGCGGTGGGATGCTGTCTGCAGTTTATCAGGCCCAGACAGACCAAGATTTGGCCATGTGAAGGAAAGGCAATGCTCAGTTGTGTGAGGGAAAAGTGGCCCCCGTTCTAGACCCACACAACTCAGTCTGTCCCAGATTCTTCCTGGCACCTGAGCTCAGCAGGCAAGGGCCAGGAGTCAGGAAGGTGAGGCTAGCATATTTCCCATGAACAGGACCGCCAGCCAGGCTCGGGGAAAGGTGGGGTGAGTGGCCCCTGCCCCAGAGCTACACAACTCTGTCTCGGATTCTACCCAGACCTCTTCCACAGGGAAGGGTCATCGGGATTCCAAATACTGGTTATAAGATTTTGTTCAGCAAGTCTTCAGTTAGTTATTTAGGTTGCTCTATATTTTAGTTGTACCTTCAGTTTGGTCCTGGGAGGAGGTGAGTATAACTTCCACCTATGCTACCACCATCTTGGATCCCTCAACTTGTATATCTTCTTTGCTGAGGTATCTGTCAAGCTTTTGTCCATTTTACTTGTTTTATTTATTTATTGAGTTGTAGGAATTCCTTATTTTTCAGATAATGTCATTTATTAGATTATATATGTGTATGTGTGTATGTGTCTGTATATATACATATATATATACATATATATAATTCCTGAGTGTGTCTAGACAATCTACTTCCTTTTGGCTTCCATATAAGATGAGCGTATGTTTTTAATTTTTGATGATGTATTTCATTACTCAATATTTTTTCTCTAATGTTTATTGTTTTACGTAAACTTTCTTTGCTTACCTAATGATAGTGAAAATATTTTTCTATGTGTTCTCCAGGCTTTGATTTTAGAACTATATTTACCTCAATGTAATTTTGAGGTTTGACTATATGTGGTTATTTGCTTGTCCCCACAACATTTATTGAGATTTTAATTTTTAATGTAATGCTTTGATGATGTTTGTTGACAGTTAACCATGTGAGACTATTTCTGAACTTGCTCTGTTACATTGATCTATTTTGTCTATCTTTATGCCATTACCATGCGGTCACAATTACTCAATCTTTAAAATAAATGGTAGTATCAGGTAATGAAAGTACTATAACTTGCTCTTGTTTTTCAAGATTATTTAACTGTGCTAGGTTTTTTGTACTAATATATGAATTTTAAAACCATTTTCTCCATTTCTTTAACATGTCTTCTTTAATTTTAATTGGGGTTGCATTTAATTTGTGAAGAGTTGATGTCATAACAACATTGTCTTATAATCCATAAATATAATGTTTCCTATTTTTATTTAAGTTCTCTTAAAATTATCTAAGTTTATTTGTTTTGTTTTGTTTTGGGGAAATTTTGCACACTTTCATTTTTTGCTTTTCTTATATCTCTTGATTGTTGCATTCAATTCCATTTCTTAAACACAATTTACTTGGCACCTTTAAATTTATATCTCAATAAATTTAAAGATCCCTCCCCAAAGTCTAGGTGCAATTATGTACATGCCTACACAAATTTCTTTTGAATAACTTCTAAATGTCAACATGTCTAAATTAAACTCCCAGAATCTACCCTGAATCATTAATAACTCTCGCCTTCCAGTTTCTCAGATAAAAAATATTGCAATTATCCTTGTATGCCTCCTTTATCTCACACTGAACATCCAAATTGTTAAGAAACTCTCTTGTCCTCACCTTTAAAATGCATCCGGAACCTAAGCACTTCTCATTAGTACATTGTTACTACCCTGGACTCAGCCATCATCACTCTTTCATAACCTCTTAACCTTTTCCTGTCACCTCTGCAGTTTATTTTAGTTTATTTTCAAAAATACAGAAATAGTAATCTTGTTAAAACACAGGTTAGATTGCCCTGGCCAGGTGGATCAGTTGGTTGGATCATTGTCCCATACACCAAAATGTTGTAGGTTTGATCCCCAGTCAGGGCACATACCTAGGTTGTGGGTTTGATCCCCGATTCTGTGCCTACAGGAGGCAACTGATTGGTGTTTCCCTCTCACATCGATGTTTATTTTTTCTCCCTCTCTCCCTTCCTCTCTATATAAAATCAATAAACATATCCTTGAATGAGGATTAAAAATATATTAAAATTTAAAAAATCCCTCACAGGTTAGATTATGTTACTTCTTTAAATCCTGTAATGTCTTCTAATTTCAGAATAAAGCAAATCTTCACCAGCATCTACCAGTCCCTATATAACCTGGCCCCATTCTTTTTCAGATCTTTTTTTCTCCTAGTCTCTCTGTTTCCCATTCTGCTTCAGTAACATCAGTCTCCTTGTTTTCCTCTTATACACCAGGCACATTTTTGGGTTAGGGTTTTTGCCCCACTGTTCCCTCTGCCTCATATGCTCTTCTTCTACACATCTGCTTGATTATATGCCTCACAGCCTGCAAATGTTTGTTTAAATATCAACTATTTAAAGATTACACTGACTATCCTATTTAATATTGCACTCCAAGTACCTCCCATTTTTATTACTCAGCATCTCTGATTTCTTTTATTTCATTCACTTTTTCTCTTTTCCAGTCTTAATTATTAGCATACCATAAAACATATGTGTTTATAAAACTTACTGTTTATTACCTGAATATTAGTTGTTTATTATCAATTTCTCCCCGTAAAATAAAAATTCTTTAGGAGAGGGACAATATAATTTTTGTTTACCAGTGTATCATAAAATAATGCCTGGCATTTCTCTGATTGTTGACATTGAACATTTTTTCCTTTTTTATTAAGTCTTTTCCATTACCATTTATCCTCCTTATATCCCTCTTCCCGCTATAGTCACCACACTGTTGTCCATGTCCATGAGACCTTTTTCCTTTTTGCTCAATGTCTATTGGCCATCTGTATGTCCTCTTTGGAAAAGTGTCTATTCAGGTCCTTTGCCCAGTTTTTAATTGGATTGTTTGTCTTCCTGGTGTTGAGTTATATAAATTCTTTATATACTTTGGAAAATAACCGCTTATCAGATGTGTCATTGGCAAATATGTTCCCCATACTGTGGGTTCCCTTTTTATTTTGTTGATAGTTTCTTTTGCTGTGCAGAAACTTTTTATTCTGCTATGGTCCCATATGTTTTTATTTTTTCTCTTTGTTTTCTTGCCCTAGGAGATATATCAGCAAAAATATTGCTACAAGAGATGTCTGAGATTTTACCGCCTATGTTTTCTTCCAGAGTTTTTTATGGTTTCATGACTTACATTTAAATTTTAATGCACTGTTGGTGGGAATGCAGACTGGTACAGCCACTGTGGAAAACAGGATGGAGTTTCCTCAAAAAATTAAAAATGGAACTATCTTTTGACCCATTGATCTAACTTCTGGGAATAAATCTTAGGAGTCCCAAAACACTGCCCTGGCTGGTGTGGCTCAGTAGATTGAGTGCCTGCCTGCAAACCAAAGGTCACTAGTTGGATTCCCTGTTAGAGCACATGCCTGGGTTGCAGGCCAGGCCCTCAGTTGGGGGTGTGTGATATTTCTCTCTCTTTCTCCCTCCTGCCCTTCCCCTGTCTCTGAAAATAAATAAATAAAATCTTTTTTAAAAAGTGCTCTGAAACACCAGTTTGAAAGAATATATACACTCTTATGTTCATAGCAACATTATTTACAATAGCCCAGATCTGGAAACAGCCCGAGAACCCATCAGTAGAGGAGTGGATTAAAAAAAAAAAAAAAAAAAAAGCTGTGGTTTATTTATATAATAGAATACTACATGGCCATGAAAAAGAAAGAACTTTTACCTTTTGTGACATTATGGATAGAACTGGAGAATATCATTCTGAATGAAATAGCCAGTCAGAGAAAGAGAAATACCATATTATCTCACTTATATGTGAAATCTAATAAACAAAATAAACTGAGGAACAGAATAGAAACAGAGTCATGGATACATCGAGTAGCCTGACAGCTGTCAGAATGGGTTGAAAGAAGATGAAGGGATTAGTCAAAAAATATATATGCATAAGCTATAGGCACAGACAACAATGTGGTCATTGCCAGAAGCAGGGGCTGGGGGGAAGTGAGCAGAAGAGGGGAAATGGGGACAGCTGTTAGAGTGTCAACAATAAAAATAAAGTTAAAAAAATGCCTAGTAGTCGTGAGTTGTCATGAAATGTTGGTCGAATGAAAAAACAGATAAAAAAATGAGTAATATATTTATCTTTATTTTGTTATTGCTTATGCTTTTATAAGATTAATTCTTCTTGGAGCAGCTATTTCCATGAGGTTCATACAGAGTTAGGCCAAGGTCTTCTTCAAAGGGAGAAGGAATTATTTTTTATAATAATGTGTGTATGTTGTACGTATATGTAAGTCAATTCCTAGTCCTTAAATGTGAGACTTATACTCAAAATTTAGAGGATTTTTTTTTCTATTCTATTCTGATTACTTTCTCCATCTTGCAAAGATTGAATTTCTAAATGATTCTTTTTTGTTGCTCTTTTTTTAATTGTTTATGTTATTACACTTGTTCCCACTTTATTTCCCCTTTTCCCACTTCCACCCAGCCCCACCTTCTTCCCTCCCTCAGTAAATCCCCATATCATTTTTTATCTCTCATTTTACATATCGACAGCTAATATAGTCCACTAGTCCATTGCATTTCTTCTGTAGAATGGTCAGGATATCATTTTCTTTTTTTCTTTTTTTTTGGTATATTTTATTGAGTATGCTATTACAGTTGTCCCATTTTTCTCTCTTTATCTCCTATAACCTGCACCCCATCCCATCATCCCCACACTTCCTAGTCCATGTCCATGGGCTGCACACACCAGTTCTTTGACTTCTTAATTTCCCACACTACTTCCAGCCTCCCCCGTCCACTTTCTTTTTGGTTGACATTGTCCCACCACCACTTTTCCCAGCCCCACCTACCCTTACCTCCCACCCCCAATCCTTCTCCCACTTGGCTTTGTCCATAGGTCCTTTGTACATCCAACATTCATCCCAATAACATCCAGAGATCCTCTACTTCCAGCCAACTCAGGTTTATCCTATTTTCCAAACTGAGAACTGTTTTATTCCCTTGGTCTGTGCAACTTACTTGAAAAAAATCAATGCAATAATAATAAGAATAACATTCAAAAGCAATAACAGTAATAATAATATCTAATATTCTATTATTCCTTACTAAGTGACTTGAATAGTTCTAAGTGACATATATATATATACCCACAGACATACAATAACTCATCTAATTCCCTCAGTGACATTCTGAAATAAGTAGTATACTCATGTCCCTTTTAAATTGAAGCTATTAAAATAAAAATAGTTAAATTTGCTGAAGTTTCAAATTTTTTAAGTGTTACAGATGGCACTTGTAATCCATTTGTAATGGCCTTAGGATCTGTGTTCTTGAATGTCATGCAGAGGATGTGCTCTACCTTCTTTTTATAAGATGCACATCTTTGAATGTTCCTTCTTTTGATAACAAAAACAGAACAAGGAAATTTGTTTTATTCAGGCTATTGCAATAGGGAGAGCATCTAAGGTTTTAAGATGAGAATGTCTGGGCAGGATGACATTGACTTATACTTTTACAAGAAGCAGTAGACAAGTAATAGTTGGAGTGATTTAGAGTCAGGATTGATTTTGCAATTAGGGGATGTCTCATTCAGTCATCAAAACAAGAAATATTTATGTCTGTATCTAGCTATTTTGAAGAAAAATAGTTCAGCTAATCATTCATGAGACCAAAAAAAAAAAAAAAATAAGGGTTGAAGTGTATGTATCTGGCCTTGTTAGGTTCAGACAAAAGGTCAAAGATCTATGTTTAGATTTTTCATAGGTAAACAAGGGAGTTATTCACAGGTCTTAGGGGAATCATGAAAAAGAGTGGACAGCAAGTCTAAGTAAATCATATTGGGAAGGATGGTTCTTTGTGGTAAGCAACACTCTAGGACACAAAAGAGTAGGTGAGATTTATTAACCATTGCTATTTTGGGGGCTTACGTAAAGTTCAACCTGGTCATCTCTTAGGGACTTTACCAATATCTCTACTTAACATTCATTTTTTTTGGCTGTTTTTTCTTATGTAATGTGGTTTGGGGTTATGGATATCTCCTAACATTTTTAACGCTTTCTGAGAGGAGAAGTTAGAAAAAGTTTTCTTAATTATACTACTTAAAACTGGAAGGCCCAAAAATATATATTAGGTCCAATACCACAGAAGAGATATGTAAGACAATGAAAGCATTTCCATAGCACATATGTTACTTATTTCTATTCTTTTATAATTTTTCTTCTTTGGCACTTTCTTTTTTATTTCCTGGAAACTTGTCCTTATCATTGTTCATGTAGATGTTTTATTATCAAATCAGTAATAAGAATTTCACTTTGTTCTGTGGCAAAAATTCCTTTATACAGACATCTTTGCTTTTCTGCTAAACTTTATAGAATCAGAACTAATAAAGTACTTCCAAATAATTTTAATGGAATTTTATTATTAGTGAGAAAGTGCTTTAAAGTATTACTAAAAAAGTTTGGTATTCAATTTGTTTTCCAAAAACATGCAATATAATTATAAGCTATGGAATAAAAGGCAGACCTATATGAATTGACTGAGGCTGTTTATTTGATGATTATTATTATATAACATTATAAATATATTAAATATGCCGTGTTTAGCATTGGTTTTCATTACATAGAAAAAAAAATGTTTGGCTTCTTTTATATATAGGTCATTATTGAAATTACCGCTGACATACTTCATCATTATGTACAAGTTGCCAAGTGTATGAATGACTTTGTAGCGACAAAAGAAAGGAACACCCAAAGACAATAATGATAACCTTGCAATAAAAAGATGAAGTTTCCCTTGACCATTTACCTCTGCAGAATGGAACAAAGATGTTTGAATTTTTCTAAAACCAATAATCATGGTATTAGCATTTTCATCAAAAGATTTGTTATTATCATTAAAAAATCTAATACTATTTGAGTTTATATTTTATATATCTCATGTACCAAAAGTAAACAATAAATGTGAGAACTTTTATATTACTAACCATTCATTTCAGCCCCAAAATGAACCTAAGTTGAGGACAGAGTAATAAGGCATTCACATAATGAAGCAATACAAGAAAAATGATATGTAATTATATCAAAATGGTTTTTACATTTTCCCACTTTGGGGGAATGGGTTGTAGCAGAAGAGCCTTAATTTATTTGAAACAATAAATAGTTATGAGTTATAATGACTATCAAAAATGAGTCTGAAATATTCAAAATGAATATTACCCAAGAATGTAGGGATAACAAAATTATAATTTGACCTACTTATTATTTGAATAGTGTTTCCAAATCCAGTGCCTCACACTTAATGGAAATAAAAAAATGGAGACAGTATTTTGGAAGGAAAATGATGATTAAAAAGCTAGAAAATCAAAATAACTTGTAAAACCTAAAAATAATTTGGTGTGACTTGGATAAAACGCGGCTAATGAAGGGACCTAATAATAACACTAGATGCAGTGATGTGAATGATTTACTATACGAGTAAATGAACAACTGTTCTCCTCCTGCACCAGAGAAGAACAAAAGAATGGAACTGAATTGCAATAATAGTGATTCAGGCTAAAAATTAAAAAATGTAGGAGGTATTAACTCTAACTATTGACCTCAAGTTTATATCATTCTTCAAAGAATTTCAAAGAAAATAAGTGCAGGGACTTTTTTAAAGATAGCATATAATTAATTAGTCATTTAGTCTTTCTAAATCTTAGTTTCCTCTTCTAGAAGAAAATTTAAAAGTCAAGTATATTTTATAACAATTTATTAATTGTGTTCTTTCACCAGCAATGTCTTATTTTGTCACCACAGTAGCTGTGTGAATTAGAAGTGGCAAGAATTCCAACATCTGTTCTACAGTACAGGAGACAGCCTGAGAGTTCCCTGGGTTCTCAGGAATGTCAACCTAGATCCCAACATTCTTGGAGCTCTTATACGCCCCTTGCACTATGTTCAATTGTGTTGGACTTCTTCATCTACATTTTAATTTTATTACTACATTTTGAGCAAAACCTAACATTACATAAGAGAAAAATATAAAAGCAAAGTCAGTAAATTTCTTTCAGCAGTCACTTGATCTCTATTCATATGGTCTAAAGAAAAGAGAAGATTCAGATATACCAAGAAAAAAGTATTCTTTGAAGTTAATATTAATCTGTGGGAAATAAAAATATTAATTATAAAAACATGGAGTTCAATGGTCCAAGGACATATTTGATTTTTTTTAAATTTCAAAACAATGCATTGTTTTTGCTTAATAAAGCTTCACTAATTTTATCGATATACTACCTTATATTTTAGTAAATTTTTTTTGCATTCAAGATCTTATTTGCAATGTGCTAATAAATAGTTGATTAATTAATTATAGCACAGTTATATAATATTAATGTTGGAAAAAATTATCTATAGAAAAATGATGTGCATAAATATAAAAAGCTTACTGTCTGTGTAATCAGACTAAAATAAAAAATTGGCTGACTTTTATATCTATAGAATATTGAGTTGAAACACCTAATAGAAATTATCAACTTTAAATGGTTTTTTTAAATACATTTTAAAGTTCAACATAGCTTTTATACCTGATGAGAAATGTGCCTCAAAACAGGCAATAGTAAACAGATAAATTAGTTAGATTCTCTTTCTTCGGAAATTGCATACAAGTATATGCTGAGATTTCATTAACTGATAAAAGGAGAAGCAGTCAAAATATATGCTAAAAATAGAATAAGAGTTTTTTTTGTTTTTTTGTTTGTATAACAATGACAGCAGGATGTAGAAGCAAAGACATAAAAATGACAGCCAAGTCAGAAAATCATCTGAGCTTCTGCCAGACCTACTATTTGATTAAACTATGAGATTACCAGAGGAAAAGGTAGGTGGGTTGAGGTAGGAGAGGGTAAAAAGGGGATAACTGCAGATGGAAAGAGACTTGACTTGGGGTGGTGAAGACACAATACAATACATAGATGATGTTTTACAGAATTGTACACCTGAAACTTACATAATTTTATTAATCAATGTCACCACAATAAATTCAACAACAAAAATATGAGATTGCATTTTCTTATAGGTAAAAAAGAATCAAATATTGGAATGTCTTTTCATTCACCAGATATAATTAATAATCAACCTTAAAGACATTGTCTTCTCTGTGTAACCTGTTGTTCTCAGTCTAGTGAAATTTCTCTGTGAATCTTTCATTCTTGCAATATTAATGAATGTAAATTTTCTAAGAAATGCTAAGGGACAACTATGTGTTTTGAAGAGATATGCTATGTAAAATAAATTTTTTTCTCATAATTTTCTTCATAATTTATGTTTATTTGATGTGACCCAAAGGTAGGAGTACATTACACAAAGCAACCTCTTTCTCCTGGGCAGTTAAAGTTTACTATGGAACAAGACCACAAAGAAGACTGGGCTTTTTCTATAGCAAATAGAAAAGAAGAGTTGTAGGAATTGCCTAATACATAAACTTTGGATACAGACAAACATGGCTTTCGTATGCGTTTACTTGCTTGATTCCAATACTGTACCTTTTCCCATGTTTGCCATCTTAAGAAATTGTACCATCAATCACACAAGCTTGAAATCTAGGGGATATTCTTGGGTCTTTCTTTTAATTTATGCCATATGTTTTATCTTTAAAGAATTCCCATCAACTTTTGCCCTGGTTGGTGTGGCTCAGTGGATTGAGTGCTGGCCTGTGAAGCAAACGGCTACTGGTGTGATCCCCAGTCAGGGCACATGCCTGGGTTATGGGCCAAGTCCCCAGTTGGGGATGCGTGAGAGACAACCACACATTAATGTTTCTCTCCCTCCCTTTCTCCCTCTCTTTTTCCCTTCCTTCCTCTCTCTCTGAAAATAAATAATAAAATATTTTAAAAAAGAATTCCTGTCAATTTTAACCGTAAAGTATGTTTAAAATCTATTAATTTATTTCTACTGTGACTACTACGCTGCTATTACAACACACATACATTAATACACTCATGCATATATGCACATATATGGAGATAGGGAAATATCTACAGATTTGACTATTTCCTATGCTAATCATTATATATGTATAGATATATATATATAATATCCTCTCTATGTAAATATATAACTATATAACATATTAATTTGTAATGATTAATAATTAAAATGATATTATATATACATGCATCTCTAAATTAAATAATCACTAAAACATAATGCTACATATAGAGTTGCATTATTTTTCCCATTTATAGGTGATGAAAATGATGTTGAGGGAGCTTAAGCATGTTGCTCACCATTGAAGAATATAGCTCAGATTTGAACCCGGGCAATTCTACTTCAGTGTCTGAGAGTCCCTAACCACCAGCCATGGAATGTTTCTATTTCACACCATGCAGGTCACCCTCAGTACATACCTGTACAGAGGAAACAGACATACATTCTCCTGAATTCTTTGTCTATGCCACTCTTTTCCGAACTTCTGATAGATGCAGCACTGATGGTTTAAAACTTTCATGGGATAATGCCAGATACTTAGGTATAAAAGTGGAACTTTTTGGACAGTCTGATGCAGTCATACGAGTGTCTAATTACTCACTGAATGACAAATGCAACTGTTTTCAGACTTATAGAATCCTTACTTTGTGAAGGTGGTAACCTTGGTTGCTGTTATATGTCTTTATGGATGAGACAGAGAAGCTATAAAAACCTGTACAATGGCAAAGATACTGCAATACCTCTGCCTTCAAAATACATGTTTGTATACACCTTAATCTTTAAAAAATATGCTATTTAACTGTATAACTTGACCCGTCCCACTTATCTTCAAGAATGAAATCATAAACTGAGTAGTAAAATGCTACAGCTGGAGTTGGGGAAAGTAGTCAGGATCTTTTGCTAGATGGAAGCTGACATCCTTATACGCAGATTACTTGTCAAGTGTTCTGGTTTAAAATCTCATTTGAGGAAAGAGAATTCTAGGAAGAGAAGAATAAAAAGCACCCAAAATCTGACTCCCTACCTGTACAACAACTGCACTGGCAGAATCTGTCTGTTGTAACTATTTTGTAACTCTGGAGCCTATTGAAGGCTTGCAACATCTAGGGGAAGACTTGGAGGATAAATTGTGGTGAATTTTTGTCAGTTTTAGCTCTTATCACAGTAGGAGCTACTCCTCCCTAGAATCCAGCTATGTGGCAGGCAAACTTGGACACTTGCACATAGCTTACAGAAGAAGAGGTGAACAAAAGTGATCCTGTCCTCCAAATATCAGGGATCTACCTGTGTTCTGGTCTCTGATTGTTTCTGATCACAGAAGTGGAGACAAAGAGGCAACCAGACATTGATGTTGCGTTTTCCCCATTGTTGCAAAAGCTTGTATCTCTCTGCCTAAAGTGATTTTGGTCATTGCTCTGTACTCCCTTTATTTTTTATTTTTACCCTATTTGGAGCCAGATATTAAAGGCTAAGATATTTAAAACTACTGCATATACAGGGAAAATTAGAACATGACCACACTCACCCAGGTTAGGCTCAAAAAAGACCAAAGGATACCTTAACTTTACACTGCAGGCTGATCTTCAGCACTGAGACAGCTAACGCCACCACCTCCCAACCCCTAAATCAATAAGTAAAACAATAATATAAAACAACAAACCTTGGAGATGGGGAACTATCTAATTTTCATAGTTATTACATATTAGACTCAAATGTCCAATATTCAACACAATAATAACAAAGTATACAAAGAAACTGCAAAGTATTACCCATTCAAAGGAAAGTAAGTCAACAGAAACTGTCAGTGAAACAAATATATTGACAGATATACCAGACAAGGACTTACCAAAAAAAACTATCTTAAAGATCCTGAATGAACTACCAAAAAAAGGAAGAAAGTCAAGAAAATAATGTGTGAACAAAATGAAAACAAGAAATATCCCAAATCAACAACCTAACTTTATAACTTAAGGAACTAGAAAAAGAAGAACATGAACATGAAACAACATGTATGAATCTTGAGGCCATTCTGTTAAGCAAGACAGTCACACTAAAACAAAACAAAACAAACAGAAAAACATTGACTGCAGAAATTTCCACCAAAGTACTTAGAACACTCAACATCATAAAACCAGAAAGTATAATGGTAGCTGGGTGAAAAGAGAATGGGGAATTATTGTTTAAAGGGTATAAAGCTTCACTTTTATAATATATAAAAAGATCATGGGGATGGATAGAGGTGATGGTCGCACAACAACATGAATATCCTCAATGCCGTTGAGCTGTACATTTATAAATGATAAACTTTATGTTTATGTGTATTTTACTACATTTTTAAAATGCAATAAAATTTTCACTTAAAAAGTCGTACTTGAGAAATTATTTAACTCAGAATTTCCTGCAAAGTTGGTGGGAGGGGAAGTTTGGAGATTGATGAACAGTAAGGGAAAAAAAAGTAGAGTGAGTTTTCATTATGGTTGTGTTGTATTACCTAAGAGTATATTCCTTTGTAAGACCTACCATTTTGAAAATTAAAAACAAACAATAAATGAAAAGAAAACATTGACTTGCGAGTTATGTAATATTGGCAAAGCAATTGCATTTTAAAGTTCTTGTAATGATTTTCACAGAGATATCGATCACATTGCTTAGAAAACTAGGCTAAAAGAATTTCTTCTTAGAATATTTGCCCTTCAACTAAAAACTAATATTTTTTTATTAGCCATAAATCTTTCATTAGTGAAGGCATACAAATATTTTCCTTTTGATAACTCTGCTTACAAGTTGGTTAAGTGTGTACATGCTATCTGGTCAACTAGAATGTTGTCAGTGTCTAAGAAATTAAAACTTCAGTTTCATAATTTAGGGATAATCCATAATCTTTAATAAAATTAGATTGAATTTATCAAGCTCAAGGCAATTATAGTGTTAAGCAAGAAACTTAAAATTTAACAAATAATTTTGTATAGGTAAGTTCCCCTCTTTGCACTGGCATAAAATGAAGACAAGCAGCAGAAAACAGTACTCCTTCTACACTGATATATGGCCCTATGTCTAAGAAAATAAATAGTGTCATACCCCCATCTTAGGGTTTATAGAATTTTGGCTAAAACTCACTGTTTCTGAGCCAAAAGAGGCTCTTCATTCTCACTCCCAAATTCTAAACTGCGTTTAGTAAAATTGATTGGAATTTGAGCAAATGTCTTCAAAGGAGTTAATAAAAAGTGACCTTGTTGCCCTGGCTGGTGTGGCCCAGTGGACAGAGCAGCAGCTTGTGAACTAAAGGGTTGCTGGTTTGATTCCCAGTCAGGGCACATGCCTGGGTTGTGGGCCAGGTCCCCTGCACAATGAGTGAGAGGCAACCACACATTGATGTTTCTCTCCCTCTCTTTCTCCCTCCCATCCTCTGTGTCTAAAAAAGAAAGAATGAAAGAAAGAGAGAAAGAAAGAGAGAAAGAAAGAGAGAAAGAAAGAGAGAAAGAAAGAGAGAAAGAAAGAGAGAAAGAAAGAGAGAAAGAAAGAAAGAGAAAGAAAGGAAGAAAAGAAAGGAAGAAAAGAAAGGAAGAAGAAAGAAAAGAAAGTGACTTGATAAAATCAATCAAATGAACAAACGAACAGTCTGACTTGGATAAAGAATTCTTCAGAATAGTGAGCCATCAAAAAAGGTAGCTAGCTAGACCCTATCCCCAAGTAGACTAGGTGAGGCCAACCCCCAACAGAATTATTTAACACATAACCTGCTAGCTAGGGTAACCTGGTTGTCAAACACTGAAGAATGCTTATTACTTTTACTGGAGGAAAATTGTGACATCTTTATAATATTTTTCTTATAGATATAAATCTACTATTAATCAGCGTTAATATGTATACATAAAGGTGCCACAATATTCATATTTTTATATATAAATAATCTGTAGTTTTTAAAATATTCTAATTCATGATTTTAAGAGACATGGAGGTAACAAGGATAGTTTGTTTTGCTTTGTTTTGCTCCTTCACTTTCTCTGTTCTTTTTTTATAATTTATTGGGGTGACATTGGTTAATAAAATTATTTAAGTTTCAGGTGTACAATTCTGTAACACATCATCTGTAAATGGTATTGTATATTCACTACCCCAAGTCAAGAGTCCTCCCATCACCATTTACCCCCCTTTACCTTCTTCTACCTCTTCCCACGCCCTTTCTCTCTGGCAAATCACTTTACTGTTATCTGCGTCTCTGTGTGTGTGTGTGTGTGTGTGTGTGTGTGTGTTAATCGCTGATTGTTTTTAGTCACTGGTTATGTGTTGGTCAGTTTCAGTGGTGTGTTAGCCTGGTACAAATCAACCCAAAATATTCCCAAATGTTCCCTAGATGTCTCATTGTTTCACAGATAATTCTTAAAAGCATATAATCCCCTACTAGGAAAAACCTGAGCACTGCTTTAAGTGAAGTTCTGAAATCCACCCCTGAACTCACATTATCAAGTTAGTAGTTTTAAATTAATTTATTTTTCTTTCCTAATTTTTCCCCTTTACTGACTATTATTTTTTATTTTCAGGGAAGTAAAACAAAACACATCTATCACTATTACTCCAACAATTTTTTGAACTATTTGATTGGGAGATAATATTGCATTCATAAAACTCATTTGTTTATTATACTTTCCTTTTTCAGTTGAAGTATTCTCCCTCCTTAATTGAAAATTCAGCTACAAATCATTTGACTTACAGTAGAGACTTAGCTCCCATAAACACCATGTTAATTGAGTTTCTCCACAAATATGTGGTTTAGTACAAGCTGGCTTATTTTCAATTCATTGCCATCTTTATATAGAAGAAAATTAAGCTAAATTGTCCCAATTTCCCAAAAGGAGTCTCTTTAAGCTGAATTCTTTTAATGCACCCCAATGCCTTTCAAAACCATGTTTGTTTCTACGAAATTTAAAAATAATACGATGAAGCTTTTTTAAAATTATTGAAATAATATTAGATACCCATATTGGGCCCTAGGAGTCTTCATTGTATTGCTATACATAAGTACTTGAGATAAAGCAGAGTAACATACGGATTGTTAAACATTTTGAAATATAAAATGAAAATATGTTTAAAAATTTTTCCATTTTCTGCCCTGGCTGGTGTGACTCAGTGGATGGAGCACTGGCCTGTGAACCAAAGGGTAGAAGGTTCGATTCCCAGTCAGACCACATGCATGGGTTGCAGTCCAGGTCCCCAGCAGGGGGTGTGCTAGAGGCAATCACACATTGTTATTTCTCTCCCTCTCTTTTCTCCCTCCCTTCCCATCGGTCTAAAAAATAAATGAATAAAATCTTTAAAAAAAAGACATAGTGAAAAAATTTTCCATTTTCTTGTATATTTGAAAAAAAACAAACTTCCTTTAACTTCAGGTGTATTAACTTAAATTTTCCCTCTTTCAAAACCAAATTAATATTATACTGTGTACTATATTAATTTGCTAGAATGCCATAACAAAGTAACACAATAGGTGGCATAAACAATGAAATTTATTGTGTCACAGTTATCAAGGCTAAATGTCCAAAATCAAGGTATATACAGGAATGGTTCCTTCTGAGGACTGTGAGGAAAGGAATATTGTGGGCCTTACTCCTTGGTTGGCAGATACCATCAGACACCATCATTTCCCTACTGTCTCTTCATACCATCTTTTCCCTAAGTATGGCTCTTTGTTAAAATTTCCTTTTTTTTAATGAGGACACCAGTCATATTGAATTGGAGAACACCTTAATGACCTCATTTTACCTCCATAAATAACCTATTTCCAAATAAGATCACATTCATGAGATACTAGGAGTTAGGACTTCAACAAATGAATTTGGAAAAGGATACAATACAACCCACAACCTTGACATATCAAAAATTGTGTTTGAATCTCACAGTTGCCACAAAGGTTGTAAGTACGCAATTTTATTTTCCTTTCTTTGATTTTTGCCTTAGCATTTTGAAATTGGCCCAGGATAATTAAAGTCGGCAGGTTTCCATATTTAGCTTTACTAGAAAGTCAATAATATTTTTCTTATAGATATAAATCTACTATTAATCATGCTCAATACTTAAAGAATGTGGATGAGATTTTCCATTTATAATCTCACTTTATAATCACAATAGTCTTGTGAGAATGTCCAATTACTCCTATTTTAAAGAGCAGGAATCCAGGCCCTGGAAGTTCAAATAAATAATTGTATGCCACACAGCTCTGTGAACAGCTGCAAGATGTGAGTCAGCAGTATAACTAGAGTTTCTTCTCTTTTATATATTACATTCCCTCCCAGTGAATAAGCCGTTGTGCATAGAGAGTTCTCCAGAGCCAAAGGGTATAAAAATTTTTAAGCCTGTAGATATATTTTGCCAATTTGAATATGAAAAGGGTGTATATTTATCTAGACTGTATATTTCACTCAATCTTAGTTAGCATCATATAATATTCATGATGTTCAGTTCTAGGGACTATACCACTCATGTACTTTTGTGTTTGTTTGTTTCCTTGGGTATTTTGTAATTTTGAATTTTCATTAAAAAATTCCATTTTTGGAAGAGTTTAACCTATGAGACATTCTCTAACTTTATCGTTGGAGTCCTTTGCATTTACTTTTGTTTGTTGTTCCTGGCTGCTACCAAACTTGGAATCATTTAACTTCCTCGGTGTAAACTTCCTCAACTATGTTGTAAATGCCAAAATAAATAATTTTCCTTTGCAGCTACCTTTGTTAGCCAAGGGGATTTTTGTCAACAGTTTCACAGCAGCTCTAGATGTTCTCAAGTTCAGTGTTATAACCCGCTACTCTTAACTACAAAAACTAGTGCATGCCCCACGGCTGACTAAAGCTTCAGAGTAATTAACTTACAATTATCTTGTTCAGATTTCTTTTTTTGATCTTTAGGGATTTTTGTTAATCTCCTGCAAGCACAGTATAGCATCAACAAATGCTTGCTACACTTTTCCAGCATTCAGAGGTGTTTTGTTATCAGGAATTTTCTCAGAGCATCAATTTGGCATATTAATAGAAAATGAAGTCCAGGTACTTTCTGTTTTCTGCCAACATAATAAACAAAGAACTTTGATTTTTAACTTCCTGAGAGATAACATATGGCTTTGAAAGGAGATAATGATATAAAAGTCAAAAAGCCTGAGAACAAGTAAAATTCTACAGATTTGCCACAAATTTTATAAATCAATAAAGAGATCACCAAAGATTCCTCACCGGTGAGAAAGTGTTTGTATCACTTATTTCAAATATGCATTTCTATAACCAATAAAGACCATTTCCTCTTAAAATGCGATGTTAATTGTAATCTCTGAAATCATTGTAATTATTTTACTTCCATTATACAAAAAAGAGTGTCATCATAAAGTAATATGAAAACTTCACATGACTTCTAAATAGCTGTTTTTCCCTATGTTACATAAAGTGAAGACACTCTAGAAAGAAACATCATTTTTAAAACCAAAAATTTTTGTTCAAAATAAATACAAATGAAAACAGTTAGGAAATTCATATCAAGATTGTTTAAAGTATCATATACATGAAGTACTATTAAATGTAATAACTATTCTATGGCACATTGTCAAATATCTTCTCCAGATAGGCATTGTTTATATAAGCACAGGATTAACTTGTCATTATTCTTTCATATTTATATCAAATTGACAAAGACTTATCACTTATATTGGTTAGTCTGTCCTAGAGAGGTATTTCATATTCTAATTAAAAATCTATACTATTCATATATCTTAACTCACAGGGAATTTTTCTGAACTATTGGTACCCTGAACATTTTGTGCTTTAACTGTGATTATAATTTACCATTCCAACTTTAAAAAGGTGTGAGTGGAAAGATATTGAAAAATAAATGCATTTACATCTCATCATGCTTATTAGTCTATATATGTTCTGAAGATCAGTATGAGGAACTCATTTATTAATATCAATATGTTGTTTGACTAAAAGATATTTCTAAATTTTATACAATGCTTTATCTCATAAAAAAGTTAGAAAGTTTAAAGTAAGCACAAACCTTATATTAAAGTTGCCAAACACTATACTATAAATTCACTTATAATAGATCAACTCTTACCTCCATCTGCTTTATTCTATATATTTGTAAATAAATATATTTATTGTTTCCATTCACAAGAATATACATTCTGAAAGACCAGTGATTCTATCTGTTTTGTTCTCTGACATAGGCTGCTGTTGCTGATTTGGACTGGCCAGCATTCCTTTCTCCCCGCTATATTACCTGTTCCTCATATTCATGCGGGGAGCCACGTTCAGCAACTCGGTCCGTGTTTTTTTCATGAATAGTTCCATTCTTGATTCAAGGGTACAGTTTGTCAGCTAGCCTTGGGCACACAAATATATCTCATTAACCTGCCATAGGGACTACTTCTGAAAATAGATTCCTGGCTCAAGTTGGGCTTATCGGAGATATTTAGTTTCAGTTTCGGCATTTGGTTGAAATTAGTAAGTAAGAATAATTCCTTTTATGCTGGATTAATTCTTTTGCTATTATGTCAACATTGCTAAAGGACATCTTTAAAAATGGAGACAACAAACAAATAAGGTAGAAAAATAGTTTTTAATTTAATCTTTATCATATTTTTTTTCCATTACCATTTAGTCCCCTTATACTCCCCTCCCCCTGCAATCACCACACTGTTGTCCATGTCCATGAGTCCTTTTTCCTTTTTGTTCAATTCCTCCACCCCTTCACCTCCCCTCCCACTAACTGTCATCTGCTCTCCATCTATGAGTCTGTCCCTATTTTCCTCGTTAGCTGTTTGTTCATTAGATTCCACATATGAGTGAAATCATATGGTATTTTTCTTTCTCTGACTAGAAGAAAATTTTACCCTTTGTGACAGTACGGATGGACCTGGAGAACATTATGCTAAGTGAAATAAGCCAGAAAAAGATATTTTATTATAGTAATTCATCCTATGTATTATGAAGTAATCTAAAATGCCAAAATCATTGAAAAATATGCAAAACAGGGAATTAATGTTGTGCATATATATGTAGGATTTTTAAACTTCAATTTACTATTAAATAAAATAAGTGTATATTTAAAAATTTATGTTATTTTTAATTTTAAAATAAGAAAATATATCCCTATGCATATTTCTGTGTATGTATAAATATATAAAAGTAGGCCCAACTTGGGTAGTGTCCCTAGTTGAACTGAATAAGAGAATGATACAACCTCTTCAAATTGGCTAAATATATTTATAGTCTTTAAAATTCTCTTACACTTTGACCCTGAAGGACTCTCTATGAACAATGGTTTATTCAATGGGAGGAGATGTAGTATATATGTAAAAGGAGAGATTCTAGTCAAAGTGCTTATTCACTTCCTATATTAGTCCATGGAGCTGTATGACATTCCATTATTTATCTGATCATTCTATGATTAGTTTCCTTTCCATTAAAACAGATATAATTGTAGCTGATCATGAGACTGTTGTGAGTATTCTGAAAAGGCTTAGCCACATTCTTCAAATATTGATAGTATTCATATCCAGACCTGTAAGAGAAAATATTATGTGATCTAACCTCCATAAATAAAGGGTAATTACATAAAAATAGAGTAGTATTTAATGCATCTTTCAAGTTAAGGGTTAAATTTTCTATGTAACAATAGCCCAAATTTTACGATAAAATTATAGGTTAAAATTTTGTACAGTCATTGTGGCTGTAACTGTTAATATAAATGCAGTCATAAATCCACTTCCTAGGCCTAGGCATATGGACAAAAGTCAATAAAGTAAGAATATTTTGTAGCAGTTTGGAATTTTCTTTTTTTAAATTTTCCCTCAATACTCTGGAGTTCCAGTGCCTGCATAAGGAGTAAGAGCACAGGCCCTGGAGCCAGACTGTGGAGCCACCTTGATGGCACTTACTGAGTCACCTGGGCAGTTCCTTAAGCATAGCGGCGCTAATTTTTTTACCCATAAAGCAGGGTTACTAATAGTAGCTACCTTATAGGGGTACTATGTGGATTTCTTGAGTTAATACTTGAAAAGAATTTATAACAAGGCTTGGCAGAGATTAAATATCATGAACATTTTCTTAAATAAAATATATGAGTCTCTTTAAAAGCTCTTTATAGAAATTAATAGAAATTATAAAACATGATTCCTTTTATCTTTTAATTTTTTCTTCAAGCTAATTGCATATGTATTTTTCTTTTTTTCCCTCAAGTTAATTTTATTACGAGAAAGTACAAATATTTTGAACAAGAGCAAACCACAAATCACAGCAGTCAGCACAATATCAGACAGGGAAAAGTGAATGCTGTTCATTAAGAAAAATATAAGTAGATGAGTTGCCTATCACGTGTATATATAGTCGTGCTTTTTCAGATGTTTCTTAGCCAACTTACAGTGTAATTTTCACAAACGGTGTAGCCGCTCAAGCACAAAGGCAAAACTTGGCAATTGTTCTGGGCTAATTGCAAGTATGAAAATAAACCTTATACCACAGTTTCATGTAAACCACTGTGCACTACGTATGAGTCTTTAAATGTACTGACACTGAAATTAGGATCCAACTAATGAAAATAAAGGAGAAAAGAGAGCTTTTAAATATTTGTTGTACTTCAGTTGTTTAGTTAGAGACAAAAATGAAATAATTTTAAAGCATCTTACATGTGCTCATATGACAAGAACATAAGCAATTCGCATTAACTTAATTCATTTAAAATTACATTTTTAAAAATTACACAACAGAAAGATTGTGCCATTAATTAGTGTGAATGCACTTAAACAAACAAGATTTTGTCTTGATAATATACTATAACTTCCTATGAAATATAACTTATTTTACAAATACCAAGAATCAATTTTTTCCAGGAAAAATAAAAAGTTCTAATTTGAGACAAAAGCAAACATTATAGAATATTTAAAATTAGGGTATAAAATTGTGAATTAGGACATTTTACAAATGATATGTGTTCACAGATGGACGTGATATTTTTTAGGCGTAAAGTTTTTCTTCTGATAAAAGTGTTCAGAGTTATTAGTATTAATAAATGTAACAAAGAATAAATCATTTTTAAAGCTCTGGTGTGCTGTTTTATATTGTTATACAGCTTTCTGATCCATTTAAAATGAACATGTAGGGAATCCATTTTAATAGCGTCTCCCTGCAGGCTTGAGGGAGTCTATAGCTAGCACAAGTCCTAAACCAAAAATGTACTTGGTTATTTCCACTCATTTAGAGATTTTGATGCCAGAAAGTTTTGTGTTGAGTTGGCATCTCTTAGGAATACAAGTGAATAAACAACACAGAAAGAGGTAAGAAAAAAGAAATATTTGTTCAACACTCTGCATGTTGTAGCAACGTGAGACATCATTTATGATATGTTGCTTCAGCCAAAAATGACATGATGTTATAAATCACTAATTTCTCAATTTGAATAGGAAGTTGAAAATATGGGATAAGGTCATGTTCAGTTCATGTCATGAAAACCAAAAATGTTCAGGTTGGACTTTTTATAATGTTTTACCAAACCCCAGAGGAGGTTCAGTATCATGGTTATTACTATTATTTTTTTCTTGGAAAAGAAAGGAAATGGAAAAATTCTTTCCTGATTTTTGAGGCATTATAACATGGCCTGGAAGAGTTTTGCTCTTATTTAATACTTATAAAATCCTGGCTATTCTTTATTTCATAAACTGGTATTTCAGTAAATAAATACTAATAACTTTTTTAACATTCCCTACTTTCAGTAATGCACTTTTATTTACTTACCTTGATAATCCTAAATTTCTGCATCCTGAATTTTATTTGAATCTTAAAGACTATATCTAAACAAGTATTGGAATAAATTATGCCACAATATTTTCAAAGTTGAGATAGTGCGAATAATAGGACCAAGAGTATCAAACAGCTGGTTTGAACCGGGAAGACTGTTCTGCTAGAAGGAGAAATATATGCATTTTTCAAAGCCTTTCTCTTGTCACTGTGCCATGGATCTTTTTCACCCTCAGTCAAACTTCTGTTTCTTTTATGAAATCTATGTGGAAAGAACCACATACAGAATCACAGTTTAAAGAAGAATATCCAACAGAAGAAATAGAAAACTCTGGAAAAGTCACCTTGATTCTGAAAGTTCAGCAGACTAAGAATGGAGGTTGGCATCCCGTTATGGCCCCTGTTGGAACTAATCTAGCTCTTTTATGTTTTGTGTTCCAGCAAACAGCAGCAAGCCTATTAAATAAGATTACTGGACCTTTATTACAGGGTTTGTTATGTAATATATGTCAAGTTAAACTTTATCATGTGAAAGTCTTGCTGTACTTTTTAGCCATTTACTCCACAAACATTCATTGCCTATTTCTTATGTTTGAAACGATTAAAACATGGCAAAGGAAATGACATCCTCTGCCTGCAATAGGAATGACGGCCTGGTGAAAGAGACAGATAAATTTAAAATGAAGTACAATGAAACAGGAGCCTTTGTAAATATATACAAAGAGTGCAACAGGAGAAAGTGTGGCTAAGATAAGGTCAGACAGATGTAGATTCATATATCTTTATTTATGATAAAGACTAGGTAGAAAAACACGTCTTTCTAACATTGCATTGGGGAATTACTGTTATTCACCCAGGTACAGACATAGTTGGAAAACCACCAACTTCCTCTACTGAGATTACCTTGTAAAATTTATAGCACGAGAAGACCCTTGACTCTAAATGAGCAAAGAACTAAGCTGAGCATGTCTGGCTCCTTTTTGTTAAATCTCTAATCAGAAAAGTTAGCCCTGCCACAGAGAGAAATGAATAATGGGCGGGGAAAGAGCTTGACTTGCATACTAGTGAATTCCTTCACGCGAAAACCTGCAGAGCTATAAGATAAACAGCCATTTACCAAGGAGCTTGACTCCAAGAATTGCAGGGCTGTAAGGCAGACACTTCCTGAGAACACTTAAACCCCACACCTTTTCACAAATCTTATTCTAAGAACAAAGAAAAAAATCGTGGGAAGCTTGAACCCTGCTACTTCACCCTCACCAGATCACTTCCCAAATACAGCAAGAAACGAAATGGTATATACAATCCCCAATATGCACAATATTCTGGGGATTTGGGCACTTATTAAAATATTATTGACCACAACAGAGTTCATGTCATAATAATCGAGGATCTGTTATGTAACCTGAACTTAAGAATGAAAGTGCTGAACTAGAAAAACAATTATTCTTATATAGTTTGCTTTATGAAAGGAATGTTTTAGTTCACTGACAGTCCCAACAAAAGTGATTTAACTACATATTTAAACAAGTCAGTTAATGAGATCATCTTTAAGTTTATAAAAACATATTTGAGCCTAAGAGGTATTCTCTTTGTCTCTCCATTTTTTCCTTAATAAATGTAACCGTAATATAGATTTTTGGTTGAGGTAATCATAAATGTTACTTTAAGATAATAAACAGATATTTTAAAAATTGAACTTTTTTCTCTTAATTTAGTTAAAGTTACAGATATCCTGCCCATCTAGTTTTAGAGTGCACTTAAAGAAAACTTTGATTATTATTTCTTACTTACATAAGCTGTAACGATCTTCTCTAGCAATATCTCAGAGAAGTCCTCCGCTGGCCAGGGAAGAGGTCCACAGCTAGAAAGAGGTAAATCTCTCTAGCCAAGTGTGCATTTCCTTGTTTGAAAAGAAGTAACAGACTTTTGCTGCTAACCTCCATTCCTAGCAGGTCACCTCTACTTTAGCAGAGCAACTACTATTTTGTGCCTTGAAAAAAACAAACACCTGGATCATTTAAACAAAGATAAGGATACTTTATTGGTCTTTAACTGCTGATTGCCAGAGACAGACAAATTCAAATGACATCTTCTGATAACACAATCTCAAATAAAAATCAATATCTTATTGTAGAAATATAAAATTGTTAATGGAGATTATGCATTAAAGCTTGCATATCTCAAAATTAAATACTTGATTGATAACATTTATGTGCACTCTCCTCATAATTACAAAATGCTACTCTAATCACCTACAATGATTTTGACAGGCTGACAATTGTTAAGGCAATGTGAGACACTGCCTCAAATAAACCTTTACATTAAAAAATTAAAATAAACAAATTTGTCTTATAGATGTTCTTTCTTCTGGTGTGCCGCTTATATTGCAAAGGTAGGGTTTCATGGGTTCTTGAATTTGTGAATTTATATTTTCATCAAATTTTGGAAAATTTTGACCAATAGCTCATTAATTATTTTGTATACTCATCCTTTCTTTTGGAGAGTACAATTACATATACTACACGTATTATATATATATTAGACTATTTGAGATTGTTTCACCACTTCTTGGTGTTTTGCTCTTACTTTATATTTTTAAAACTTTTCTCTCCTTTATTCTGATTTCTATTGCTATGTCTAGAGATCCAGTGTTGAGGTGTATAGTATTCCTTACAATAGCTTACTAAAGCATAATGCATGACTGGGAAATTAACCATTCTTCAAATATGTGGATTTTACACTAAATAAATAATTTAAATTTAACACATATTTTTATTCATCAAAAATGTTGACATGCATAGAGAAATATTTATTAAATAGCTCTAGAATGCTATTTCAACAATAATTTTAAAAGTTTTAATAATTATTATTGAGCAACTTACTGCCATTTATGGTCCTGGGTAGTTTCGGGTGTAGTGTGTACTCAATTAATTCTCACAGTAAATCAGAAGGGTAAGTACTATTCATTCGTATTTAACAGAAAAAACAAGTGGTCACTGTTAGGACAAGGAAACTGCCATAGTAGTGGTAAACTGCAGAGCTACAGGCAGATGCTTATTTCCTTAGACTCCAAAGTCTGTGTTCTTTTCCCCATGAATCATGGCCTGGAGAAACTCTTTTAAGGGCACAAATAAAATTCCCTGAGGATAGGAGGTGGGATATTGGACCTTGAAAACATATATCAAATATGATAAAATGAATTTATATTTAAGAAATTAAAGGATATACTTTGCAGCAAAAATTCTAGAAATTAAAGCTTGACAAACTCAGCTCAGCTTTTGGGGCATGCACTAAAATGATGTTGAAAAATACCGTGTTAAAATTTTCAAATTACTGTGAATATGTCATTGCCCCCAAAATTGATGACTCATGAATCTAGTGAATGTAAAATAAGGGAATAAAAAGAGGTCTAATTTTACATTCAATACTTCATATCGGTAGATACTTCTACATCTTTACTTACATTAGTGACAAAAAAATGAGTTAGTATTTTTTTTAAATCAGTTTATGTTAGCCTACCTTGCCTCTTTGAAACACCAAGACCTCTATTCAGCTAACTAATCATTCAAAATACTTAGATGTTGTGCAGGTGCTATGGAAATTTGTATCATTAAGTAATAAGGTTGATATTTTCTACCAGAAATGCAACTTTTAAGATAAAAAAACTGGGCAATCATCCTCTTATTTCCAACATATGAATAACAACTAAGTGTGTAAATATGAGTACGGGTCATGGAAAAAATTAAACAATATTGTGGATCAACTGTATCACCAGCAGACCATTTTTTTAAATTGTTCTATTAAACTTGTCCCAATTTTCCCCCATTGTTCTCCCCTAACCCACACATACCCCAACTACCAGTCAAACCCCACCCTGTTGTCTATGTCCATGGGTCATTTATACTTGTTCTTTAACTAGATCCTTCCTTCTATCCCCCACTCCCCTCCTTCCTCCCCTCTGGTTCCTGTCAGTTTGTTCCTTGTTTCCATGCCTCTGGTTCTATTTTGCTCGCTTGTTTTTTTGTTCATTAGGTTCCTGTTATAGGTGAGAGCACATGGTGTTTATCTTTTGCCGCCTCACTTATTTCACTTAGCATAATACTCTCCAGTTCCATCCATTCCATTGTGAAAGTTAAGAGTTTCTCCTTTCTTTCTGTTGCATAGTATTCCATTGTGTCCATGTACCACAGTTTTTTGATTCGCTCATTTACTGCTGGGCATGCTCAGGCTGTTTGCAGCACTTGGCTATTGTAAATAAGGCTACTATGAACATAGGGGTGCATAGGTTCTTTTGGATTGGTGTTTCAGGATTGTTAGGGTATAATATCAGCAGTGGAATTGCCGGGTCATAAGGCAGTTCCATTCTTAGTTTTTTGAGGAACTTCCATGCTGTTTTTTCCACAGTGGGCTGCACCAGTCTGCATTCCCACCAACACTGCACTAAAAATTGATAAGAAAATATTTCTGTTGGCTTTCTTTTGCTTGAAATTGGTGACATAATTATTATATAAAATGATATTTTACACTAATTTAAATGCATTGCTGAAGTACAATCTGTGAATAATATACTTTGTAGAAAATCTTGTTGGTATTTCATTAACTTACATCAGATTTGTAAAATATTACAACTTTTTATAGTTTTAACAATTTTAGAACTTCATATAAATAAAAAGTACAATAAATGATTATATATTATGTACTCTTTTGTGTCTGTTTTTTTCTCTCAGCCTAATTCTTGTGAAATTCCTCCATGTTATTGGATTATCAGTAATTAGTTGCTCTTAATCAGTAATTACTGATTATCTTTACTGATAATCAGTAAAGAGCATTTCTGTATCAATCCTTTTGTAAAAATCCATTTTCTTTAGGTATATATACCCAGAAGTGGAACTGTTGGGTCATATGGTGAGTGTATATTTGTCTTTATTAATAATGCCAAACTATTTTCCTGAGTGGTAATATTTACATACCCATCAACAATATATGAGTCCAGTTGTTTCCCATCTTCACCAAAACTTTGCATTTTCTGTTTAATTTATGCACATTGGTGGGTATGTTTTTTATAGTTTTAACCTGCAGTTCTGTGATGACTAAACTTATTGAGAATTTTTATGTGTTTAATGCCAATGCATATATCTTCTTTGGTGAAGTTTCTGTTCAAATAGTTTTTAGACTGACTTTTATATTGGGTTGTTCATCTTACGATTGAATTATGAGTTCTTTTTCCTAGTTGTCCTGAGATATAATTCACATTGTGTAAGTTTAAGGTATGCAATGTGATAATTTGATACATATATATGTTGTGCAGTGATTACCATAAGGTTTGTTTACGCATCCATTATTTTTAAATTATATGCTCTAATGTGTGTCAGAGATATATGTTCACTTTCTTTAGAAGAGTAGTACACTATTTTTTTGTTCCTAACATCAGTGAATATTTGGAAATGGAGAAAGTGTGGAATTGCTTATTAAAAGGATGAGAAACTTGAGATAATACATAGTTTAGACCAATTGTTCCTTTTCTTCCTTTTTATTTTTAGAAATTATACAAGGTTTCATAATTTTCTGTTGCTTCTTCATCCACTAAAATAATTTCACAATACAACAGTTTTAGGCAGCCTCTTTATTACTTTCTTTGGTTTCTACTTCTTTAGGCAAGAATGGCTCAATCTTTAGTAATAAACTTTCACAAAGGGTCCCAAATTCAGAGGTCTATGCCTACAAACTTCCTTGATAACAGCTTAAAGATTTGCAGCTACCTGGTCACTTGACATATTCATGTTGTTATTGTGGTCTTGAGAAATTTCTCCCTTCCTTCATCTACCTTAATTTCATGTCCAGTTTTAAATAACTCAAGCATTTTCGGGTCATCATGGCCAATGGAATTTCAAGTAAGCTTTGGAAATCTTTTCTTCAGTTTCTTCTTTAATGGATTACAATTGGATATTATTTCTCGAACAGCTACATGAAAGTCTGATTGAATCTATCATCTAAAAATCTTCGGAATGAGATTAGTTCCACCTGCAAACACAGCTCCATTTCCTTCTGCTATTTTAATCTCTTATGCACTCCCTGTAAATGAAGACACTTTGTTGATTCCTGAAATGAATGGGCATGGCAATCATAATGGGCAAATGGCTCCAATTTTTCTTCCTCCCCAGTGTCATATCTAGTGTCAAATCAAGATAAACACCTTGTGCTGGAGTTTTGAAGTTCAGAAAGTGAAATTTTTTAAGTAAATGGATAACCTTTTCCACTTTGTGTATCTGCCTTGGATGTAAGCATTTAAGTAGCCATCATCCTCAGGTCCACCTTCCATAAAGGGATATGACTTTATTTTTTCCTACCTCATCTTTTTTTTTTTTAATTTGATGCTTGTTCTTTGGTACCTCTTTTGTTCTCTTTCCAAGCTTCTGAGCAGCAGGAAAATATCTGTTGGGCACCTGATTACATGCAGAACAAGGATGAAGAGGTGTCTTATAAGCCACCTAGGAAAGACAGTGCCTTTGATGTATCAAGACTCTACCAAGACATCTTACAGCCGCCTCCATGTTGTCCATTTGGATTGTGTTGATGGAATTCATTTGTTCCTTTTCTAAGATGGGTTCCAGTACATATTATCCAGCTCTAAGTTGCTTTTTTGGTGTTAACCACAACCTAGCTCCTTAACCCAATGTGAAACATAATCTGACCCAAGCTCAATCAATTATATCAGCCACATACAGGGCAAAGCAAAAGTAGTTTTACAGTTGTTTGTATGGAAAATAATAAATAATAATACAAGACTAAACTCTATATTTTATGTACTCACAACTGTAAACTTACCTTGTCTCCAGTTTATGTTTCTGACTGTATTTGTGAGTCAGAACTGGGTACCTGAACCAAGTGAAGACATTCAGAATTTTTTACTAGTTTTTCCAACTTATTACAAAGAGTCTTTCTCTGGTTGTAGTAACCTTGACATGTGAGTTTTAGAGGCTATTGCTGACTATATTCCTTGTGGAGAAAGGAGTAGAGAGTGTGAAGTTCACAAGCAAAGAATAAAAATACGAAATGAAGGAATGATTTATGGTAATGTTTTAAACATGATTGTCCTTTCCAAAGTTTCATAAAATATTCCAATATCTTTCCAATAACTCAGCTTTTCTCTCAAACATATCAAGTTTATTTTGACTTATTTGATAGTAAATATGTCCTGACAAATAAACAATAGTAAATTCCTTATGTCTGGGACATTTATTCATTTCCTGTAGGTGATTCATTCATTCCAAAAATATTTATTCAGCAACTTCAAAAATAACAATTAAAGAATATTAATATTCATACATTCCCTGAGCTTAAAAATGAACTAAAGACAGTTAACTCTTAGTGATTATTAATCCTAGAACATATTCTTTGACAATTAAAACTGTTTTTGGGTTGGCCAAAATATTCATTTAGTTTTTTCTGTGCAATGGCTCTAGTAGAGCTTAGGTGTCTTTAACTTCATTCAAAACAATTTTGTTAGACTGTATCATGACAACTGTCATACAAGCGTGTATTAAAAAATACTTATTAAAATTGGTAAACTTTTGTGCAGCCATTTTAATATTGAAGACAGAAGAAAATATAAAACAATTTTGGTGTGTTATTCTTTATTATTTCAAGAAAAGTAAAAACGCAGATTAAATGCAAAAAGAAAAAAGATTTGTGAAGTGTATGGAGAAGGTGATATGACCGATCAAAGGTATCAAAAGAGGTTTGTGAAGTTTTTTGGTACTACTGACATTTTGGCCAAATAATCCTTTGCTGCAGGTCTCCTTATGCATTGGATGATGTTTAGTCCCACACCTGGTCTCTCTCTCCCCACTAGAAGCCAATAGTGGGAGACAACCAACATACTCAAAATATCACATCAATAAAGTTATTGGTGAAAATGAAAACTGTGTGTTTTATTTTAGAGAAAAAACTTAGTGGATTCTTTGGCCAAGCCAATATTTTATATTAAGTGGGGAAAGTAAAGATTAATTTTTTGTTTCATTTTTAGGAATTTCAAATTTGGAGTTTTTGTATCAGCTTTTTATTTGGAGAGATTTGATGATCTGATGATTATCATGTCTCTTTATTATTCTTAGTTATAAATAAATATTAATTTATGTTTATATTCTTTACCAATGACAATTATCAAAAAGCATTGAATTATGATTTATTATTCAATGAATTGAAAGGTACACATATGTATTGTCTAAAAAATTAAACCTATGTATATTAGGAAACAAAATCATAAATAATAGCTTTACATAAATTCAAAACATTTCAATGATTAATTTGTCTTGTTCCCTGGATAAGTTACTTCCTGGAGAGGATATTTTATATAACAATAAAATATTGTTTCAAATAAGCCAAAATTATAGTTAAATCTGACCTTTTTTCCAGAAAATTACACAGCATTGAAAACATACAGCTAGTATATTCTTAAATAAAAATATAAAACTCTTGACACATTAAACATTCACAAAAAGTTAAAATTAAAGATGATACTTGTTGGAAGGATAGAGTAAAGCTCACTGTGCACAAATACTGACAATTGTTTCTATTTTTTGCATTTTAGAACAGTTCATGCTATATTTAGTAGTGATATTTAATGCTTAGATTGATAATATTTTTTCTGGCTGTGTATTTCTGCCCTGACTAGGATAAGGAAACAGGAACACATCACTCTCATTCTCTTCAGACAATTCCCCTGAAAATTTATTTATATTGGATTCAAATTGCTCTCAACATTTAAGGACTGTCTTGTTCTAGTATAACTTATGAATTCTAAATTCCCCTTTCTAATGCCTTTAGCTCCCTACAAGGTCTGTTCTATAACCCTTTCTTTCTCCTTGGGGGTTTATTTTGTACTGATGATACAGATTTTTTATTCTATTCTAATTGATAAATAAGCTCCAACCAGCAACACAGCAAATTATTGGTTATTTATGTAGAAGCTTTCTTTTACTCTCACATTGAAATAAGGGCTTGGTGTGCAGTTCCAGAAAAAGACATAGTAAATAAATTTCCAAAGGACTAAAATATAACTTTGGATGGATAGAGAGAGAAAGACAATGATGAATAAACGAATAAATGGTGGAATACTGGGTTTTTAAAATTTGTTTGATTGTAATTAAACAAACTTAATTACATTGAATAATTAAATTGCTCCAAATGTTTGTTTCTATAAACCATATCAGTATACTCTCAATGGTAGACATTAGAGAGGTCACAAATATCCCAACTCTGTCTCTTTCTCCAGATACTCTTAGACAGTGTGGGAAAAAAGTAGGTATACAGTTGTTTGTGTAAAAATAATAAATATTAAATAATGACACAAAAATAAACTTTGTTTTGCATAGTCACAACTGTTAATGTACTCTTGCCCACTTGTGTATTGCACTTCACCCTCCCACTTGAATTTAGATGTGATCATGAGATTTATTTTGGATAATAAAATGAGTGGAAAGGATGTGTGTCATTTCTAGGTAAACATGTGAAGGGCCAGCAGGTGCCTTCTTTCATACTATTTTCCCACTGTTGTACCAAGTAACAAAAGCCCAGATATTGTCAATACCAGTCGATTCTCATGATGAGGATATTGATGACAACAGGTAGAGCTCATAGATAGCCCAAAGTAGACACTAAGTTTGAACAAAAAATAAATCATGATTCCTGCAGCCACTGTTATTTGGAAGTTATCTGTTACTTCAGAATAAGCAAAATTTTTTACGAGTATAATTAAACTTGAATGACATTCAGCTTTCTATAGTATTTGATATATTTATTTTTACTCTTAACTAATATATTTAACTTAGGTAATATGGTTTCCTAAACATTATCCTGTGGCTTTAAATTCATATTGCAATGTTTAGAAAATGAATGAATATTTTTTATCTAATAGGAACTAATTTGGGGTAATTTAGACTAAAGGAACAGCAAAGGCCATGCTGCCTTGACATGCAGAATTACAAGCTCTTTCAGTATCAATATATATTATTTTGCTCAACCTATTATTTGTTCCCTCTTTTTTAATCATTATACTCAATTTTTGCTTTAGTCATTTAAATTGTTCAATAATTATTACTTAAAATGTTCTTTTATTTCATTATTTTATTTTTCTATCAATTTTATTAGATGTATTAAAACATTTTGAGTGACATCAGAGAAATTGTGGCCTGAGAGATCCCTTAGTCTTTCCCCTTGAAGCTGCAACAATTTGAACAGCTATAATTCAACAGAGGATTTCTTGCTCAAAGCACGAACATGGCTGAGAGATCTGTGCATTGAAACACCTAAAAGTGGGCAAGTGAGAACAAAAGAGAAAGATGAAAAGGAAGAAGGGCTGAGATAAGCTAAGGATGCAGCCCTGCAACTGGGAGCTTGCAGCAGAGCTGAGCCTAAAGAGGGAAGGAAACCAGTGGTGGCTTTTGTTCCCTTCATTGGGGAGAAGCAAAGAGATTTGGAAGGCATTACTGCAGCAGAGAGCAGTATGAACTGTGGCTGAGCCCAGATTCCAGCAAGGGCACAGCATGGGGGAGAGGGCTAAGTTGTCAAGCAATTGGCATTCCAGTTAGAGAAACAAAGCTACAGAACCCTGCTGCTCCATAGCTTCCCAGAGGTCACCTCCCTTCACCCTTAGTGTTGGATTGTAGAGCATATTATCCACAAAGCTGAAAACTGGTACTACAGAATCACCTTTCTCCTTAAGTAAAGAGGGCACCCTGTGTTGAGCCCCAAGGTTGTGGACCTTGAATAGATTCAATGTCACCATTACCTGGAGAGTCAAATAAAGAAACTGGCCACTTCCCCAAGTCCACCACACCCCCACATACTGAGTGCAAACTGGGATTTCACAGAGGTAAAAAGCACAATTCAGCACCATCTACTGAAAAAGAATACAAAGACCTCTTTGTGTTAGTATGCTAGAGAAGTGCCACTCATACATAGATGTCTAGACAGAGAAGAAATCCATAATATTCCGTGAGTAACCATGGTAGTGAGGCAGCTCAGAAAGAAAATGAAAGATACCCAGAAAACAAGCTTAAAGAAATAAAAATAAGTGATATAAATGACAGAGAGCTCAAGAATGCAATTTTGGAAATGCTCAATAAGATGTGAGAAAATTCAGACAAGCAATTTAAAGCACTCATAAACAAGTCAATGAACATAATGATTACTTTGCCAAAATTATTGAAACTTTAAAAAAGAATAAAAAAGAACCTGTAGATGAAGAACTCAGTAAAAGAAACCAAGAATAAACTATCAACCATAAGAAATAAAGCAGAACATAGGGAGGTAAGGATTAGTGATAGTGAAGATAGAAACTTAGAAATGTCACAGAGGAAGGAAGAGAAAGACTTGAATATAAGAAAAATGAAAGAACTCTCTAAGAACTATCTGACCATCAGAAAGAGCAATATAAGAATAGTAAGCATACCAGAAGAAGAAGAGAAGGAGAAGAGACCAAAGAGTCTGTTCAAATAGTTGATGAGAACTTCTCAAACCTATGGAAAGAGCTAGGTTCTTGAATCCAAGAAGCAAACAGAACACCTAGTTACCTCAATTTAAAGAGGTAAATTAAAAAATAATGACAAAGAATGAATTCTTAAGGCAGGCAGGGAAAAGATGAAAGTAACCTATAAATAAAAGCTCATTAGGCTATCATCAGACTTCTCAGAAAATCTACAAGGCAGAAGAGAGTGGAATCAAATATTTAAACTACTGAAAGAGAAATCACCAGCCAAGAATAACATATCAAGCAAAGTCATCCTTTAAATAAGAGGAAGAAATTGAGATTTTCCAAGGACTACAGAAGATGAGGGAATGTGTCACCAGAAGGCCTCCATTGTGGGAAATACTAAAGGGGGTAATTCTATATGAAACAAAGAATAAAAAGTGACAAAACTATGAGTAAGATCACCAACAAACTTAGAGAATAAACAGGGATAATTTATTACAACAGAACATAGAAGGGGATAAAGTTCTGAATTTGCAGAGGGTGGAGATCAAATGCATTCAAAAGAAAAAGAACTACTGTATATAAGGATATGCACTTTATTTTCCATAAACCAAATGATAACCATACATACACAGACACACACACAAGTCCAATACTGAGACACATACCTTAAAAAAAGAGGAAACAGAGGAAAGAAATATGGAATATCACCAAACAAAAACAAGAGACAGAAACACACACAAAAAAGAATGATTGGAGGCATAGGGCTACCAAAAAACAAAAGATAAAATGGCTATAGAAAATTCTCATACATCAATAGTTACCCTACATATAAATGAACTGAATTCACCAATAAAAAGGCACAGAGTATTGGATTTTAAAAAACCATATACTGCCTTCAGGAGACACACTTAAGTTGCAAAAACATACTTAGATTCAAAGTGAAAGGATGGAGAATGCTTTTCCAAGAAAAGAACATCCACAGAAAAGCAGGTGTAGCCATACTTATATATGACAAAATTAGATTTCAAGATAACAAAGATGGACATTTTATAATAATAAAGAAGATACCACAACAAGTGGTGTCTCAGTTCTCAACATATATGCACCCAATCAGGGAACATCAAAATATATGATGCAACTACTAAAAGAACTAAAGGGGGAATCTCACAAAAACACAATCATAGATGGGGACCTTAATATTGCATTGACAGCTATAAATAGATCATCAAAACAGAATAAATAAAAAATATTGGCCTAATATGATACATTAGATCAAATAAACATAATTTAAATTTATAGAACCTTTCATCCCAGAATATTAGATTGTGCAATCTTCTCCAGTGCACATGGAATATTCTAAAAAATAGACCATTTGTTGGGACACAAAACTGACCTCAACAAAGTTAAGAAAATTGAAATCATACTAAGCATATTCTCCAATCACAGTGCTTTGAAATTAAAAATCACCACAAAATGTAAAGAAAACCATAAATACATGGAGGATTAAACAACATACTATTAAATAATGTCTGGGTCAAAGAAGAACTAATAGACAAGTGAGTATGACAATACAACATATCAAAACTTCTGGAATGCAGTGAAAGCAGTAAGGGATATTTATATCATTACAAGCCTTCACAAGAAACAAGAGAAATCCAAGTAAACAACCTAACCTAAACTTACATCTTAAAGAACTAGAAAAAGAAGAACAAAAGCATCCAAAGTGAGCATAAAAAAGGGAATAATAAATATTAGAGCAGAACTTAATGAAATAGAAAACAAAAAGACTACAAAAAATATCTGATACAACAAAGAGGTAGTTCTCTGAAAGGATGAATAAAATTGACAAACCCCTAGCTAGACTCTCTAAGGGAAAAAAGAAAAACTCATATAAACAAAATTAAAAATGAAAGATGGGAAGTTACCACAGATATCACAAGTATAAAAAAATATACTAGAATACTATGAAAGTGTATAGACTACCAAATTCAATAACCTACCAGAAATAATAAGTTCCTAGAAATATAGAATTCTTTATACTGAATCACACACACACACAAAAGGAAAATGTAAGTAGACTGATTAACAGCGAGGAAATTGAAACAACCATCAAAAACTTCCCAAAATGTCTCAGATATGGCATCACCTTGCTGGCTCTATGGTTCTGTTGTGATGGGGGGGCTGGTTAGAAAAGGGACAATGGCCTCTGTTTGCCTTGATGCCAGACACTTCAGTTTCTCCAAGCTGCCACTGGTCCCCTTCAAACTGCTACCTTGGTGCTGGGGCTCAGCGGGAGCAAGTCTGAGCAGGTGAGTCTGTGTATGGGTTCTTTAAGAGGAACTGCTTGGGACTCCAAAAATTTCTTCCACCAATTCAATCCCTGCTGATTTTTGCAGCCAGAAGTTGTGGGGGCTTGTCTTCCTGGCACTGGAACCCTGGGCTAGGGGGTCTAGTGTGGGGTTGGGACCCCTCACTCCTGAGATATCCCTCCTGAATTTTAATCCACCACATGTGGGTATGGGACCAGCTGGTTCCATGTCTGCACCCCTCTTACCAGTCTAGAAGGATGTGATTTCCTTACTTCTGTAGTTATCAAGAGTTCTACTCAACTTGATTTCTGATGGTTCTGAGTGCTGGTTGTTCCATACTTTAGTTGTATTTTGATGTGGTTGTGCAAAGAGGCAAGCCATATCTACCTATTCTGCTGTCTTGACCAGAAGTAAAAGTCCTGAACCAGATGGCTTCCTAATGAATTCTACCAACACTCAAAGAAGATTTAATACCTATCCTTCTCAAACTCTTCCAGAAAATTGAAGAAGAGACAATAGTTCTTAAAACATTTTAGGAGGCCAAAATAACCCTGATGCCAAAACCTGGCAAGGATAATACAAAAAGGCTAATATCTCTGATAAATACAGATGCAAAAATTCTAAACTAAATAATAGGAAACTGAGTAAAACAACACATTAAAGCAATAATACATCATGATCAAGTGAGGTCTGTTTCAGGGTCACAGTATGATTCAGCATAATGCAAATCAAACAGTGTAATACACCACATTAACAAAACAAGGGATAACAATCATGTGGTCTTATCAATACATACAGAAAAAAGATCTGACAATTACAACATCCTTTTATGATTAAAATACTCAATAAAATGAGTATAGAAGGAAAGTACCTCAATGAAATAAAGGTCCTGTATGACACACCCTCAGTCAATACTATACTCAATGGTGGAAAACTGATTTTTCCTTTAAAATCAGGAAAAATACAAAGATGCCAACCCTCACTACTTTTATTCAGCATAGTACTGGAAGTCCTAGGCAAAATAATCAGGCAAGATAAATAAATAAAAGATATCCAAATTAAGAAGAAATAAATATATTGCTGTTTACAGATGGCATGATTCTGTATATAGAAAACCATAAAGACGCCACCAAAATAATATTAGAAACAATAAACAAATAGAGTAAAATTGCGGAATACAAAATCAATGTACAAAAATTCACTGCATTCCTATATACGAACATAAAAAGTAATAAAAAACAGACAAACAATTTCTTTGGTAATAGTAACCAGAAGAATAAAATATCTAGGAATAAACTTAACAAAGGATGTGAAAAACTTTTATACTAAAAACTACAAAGTATTATTAAAAAATATTTTAAAAGACATAATAAAATGGAAATATATTCTATTTTCATAGTTTAAAATGTCCATATTATCCAAAGAAATATACAGATTTAATACATTCCCCATGAAAATACCAATGTCATTTTTTAAAGAAATCAAACAAAAAATTATCAAACGTGTATGGTACCACAAAAGATCCCAAATAACCAATGCAATCTTGAGGGGAAAAAACCAAAACAAACAAATAAACAAAAATGAAGCCAGAAGTATCAGACTACCTGACTTAAAATTATACTACAGAGCTATAATAATCAAAACAGCATGGTATTGGCAGAGAAATAGAACCCAGAAATAAAACCGCATATATATTGTCAAATAATTTTTGACAAAGGAACCAAAAACATATAATGGAGAAAAGAAAGCCTCTTCAATTGATGGTGCTTAAAAAATTAAAAAGCCACATATAAAAGAATGAAACTAGACTGCTATGTGTCCCCATGTACAAATATTAATTCAAAATGGATCAAAGATCTAAATATAAGATCTGAAACAATAAATTACACAGAAGAAAACATAGATACTAAATTTATGGACCTTTGTCTTGGAGAAGATTTTATGAATTTGACCCTAAATGCAAGGAAAATAAAGGCAAAAATAAATGAATGGAACTATATCAAACTAAAAAGCTCCTACACAGCAAAAGAAACCAAAAACAAAACAAAAAGGCAACCAAACAAATGGGAGATGATATTTGTGAACGACAGGTCTGACAAGAGTTTAATATCCAAAATATATTTAAAAAAATCATACAACTCAGCACCAAACAAACAATCCAATATAAAAAGTGACAAAGAGCCTGAACAGACACCTCTCCGAAGTAGACATACAAATGACCAACAAATATATGAAAAAATGTTGAAATTCACAAACTATTAGGGAGATGCAAATGAAAACTACAATGAGATACCTGTGAGAATGGCTATTACCAAGTCAAGTGGTAAGTGTTGCAGAGGTTGTTGAGAAAAAGGAACCCTCATTCACTGTTCTTAGGAATGTAAACTGGTACAGCCACCATGAAAAACAGCATGACAGTTTTATATATTAAGAATAATATTCAAAATATTACTCATATTGAGAACAGTGTTACCATATGACCATGCAATCCCTCTTCTAGGTATCTACTTGAAAAATTCAAAAACACTTATTCACTAAGATATATGCACCCCTATGTTCACTGAAGCACCATTTATGGTGGTCAAGACATGGAGATAACCAAAGTGTCTTTTGACAGTGGATTGAATAAAAAAAGATGTGGTACATATACACTATGGACTATTACCCAGCCGTAAGAAAAGATGAAATGCTGCTATTTGGACAACATGGATGGACTTTTAGAATATTATGCTAAGCAAAGTCAGTCAGAAAAAAGCTAAGAACCATATGATTTCACTCATATGTGGAATATAAAACTGAAACTCAAGGAGCACAGATAACGCTATGGTGGTTACCAGAGGGAAGGGGTAGAGGGGTATTAAAGGGTAAAGGGGACCAAATATATGGTGAGATAACATGATTTAACTTGGGTAGTGGGCACACAGTGCTATGTACAGATCATGTATCATAGAAATGCAGACTTGAAACCTATGTGATCCAGTTATCCAATGTCACCCCAATACATTTCCAAAAAATCTTAAAAACCCTTTCTGTAAGTTTTCCATTTCTTTTTACATTCTTTTGGGCTGTCTATCTCTTTGTTATTCTTTACTTAATGCATTCTTTGAATACATTTTTTAATTCTTTATTTCACTTTTCAGCCATATTTGTTTTCTCTGTATTTGTTGCCTTTTATATTTCAAAAATTACATTTTATTTCTTGAACTACATTATTTTTAAAATGTTGGAAACCAAACATAAATAATTGGCTTGCTAATATTGTGTTTCTGGAAATTTCAATAATTTAAGTTCTAAAGATTATTTAAATTTTCTTTGAATTTTATTTTAACACATAAGAATTTTTGTGTTTGATATTTATGGTAAGGTCATTGCTATGTCTTAATTTGGGAGACCACTGTGAGACTAAACTAGCATAATTTGTGTCCAAAGAGGATTCATATCTTTTTCAGTTAAGCACCAAGAAAAATATGTGATGTGGGAGCATTTTGGCTCCCGTCAGGTTTCTTGTCTCAATACATGAATCTTAGTCTCAGAAACTTACCCGAATCTTGCTATCCCAATTTCAGTGACTGCCTGCTTAACAGCCACTGGAATACTACCAGCAATTTGTGACTGGGTTTTTAGGTCTGGTACCAATTTGATTTTTTTTTTTTTAATTTGGGAGGAATGTTTATTAAGAAATGTCTTAATCCTTATAATATAGCAATGACAAAAAATGTGTCTTTCACCATCTAGTTGTTCTGCAGCGGGTATGGTCCCTTAAAGCATATCCTGCACCCCCTCATTTAGGATTAAACCCTACAAGTTATATATTCACAAGCCTACCCATTGGTGGGTCTAGAGCATTCAGATCACTGAAGTACTTCTGAGAAGTACTGCTGTTAAAATGTAAAAAATTTATTTTAAAATCTATTTAAGAGATATTAAAGATTCCAGTGATCACTTTGGTATCACTCCATAGAAGGAAGGGAAGAGATGGGTTAGAGTGAAACAAAACTGAGTCGAAGATTAGAGAAAAAAGTGAGGAAGTCTAAGCTAACGTAGTCATAGTGTAGAGAGGAAGATTAAAATAGATTTAAGATTAAGGAGTATAATTTAAGACTAAGAAGCTTCAAGTGTAAGAGATTAGTAAATCAAAGAATTAAATGTATATTCTTTTTTTGGATAATCTTGTTGAGTGCTCATTACATTATCTAAATTAAAGAAGGTAAAAATTTTGATGAATTTACTTGAGGGGGTTAGAGATGGATTAATATGACTTTAACTCTGAACACCGAAATTGGTGTAAATTTATAGAGCTATTCAGGAGGTAGTCGTGTACAGATTTGGGACTCAGGATAAAGGTATGAATTTGTTACATAAAGCTTGAAGATACAAACATATATGTGGTATCTGAAATGATGGAAATGAAATATGTGATCCTGGGAAATTATACAGAGAGGAGAGGAGAGAAGACAAAGAGTCACAGGGCATACTAGTATTTACAACTAACAGAATTGAAACTAGTGAATATTGCTGCATTCATATACATCAAAACTAAGAAAATAAACCATTTTTTATTTTATTCTGTGTTAGATTTCATTTGTCCAGTTTTAGGCAGTCCGGACACTAGTGTCAGTTTAGATAAAAATTTAAAACAGTATTTATCAGTCATTATTGTGTATCATAATAACTTGTGTTGGTTTGCAGAAATAGACATTCTTGGGCCTTATCTTTAGAGAATTTTAATCTGAAGAATTATCATACACTATCAGATTTACAAGTCACAGGTGTATATTATACGTATCCAAGCAATTTTATATGGAGTTAAAAATTAAAGGTTTAAGTAATAATGACTTAATGCTTATATTATTATATTATATATTACCATGAGGTTATATATGATATGTATTTTACATATATAAATATATATCTATATGTTTATGTTTATATTTATATTTATGTTACCAGGGAGAGACCTGAGTCAGGGGGATGCCCCGAGCTTGTTCCTTGGTTCTTTTCTCACTCACAAGATAAGAATTCAAGCAAAAGACAAACTTATATAGTGGAAATGAGAGCAAATTTATTTATGAAGTATATAGAGGAAATAAGGTCATAAGTTTATTAGTAAGTTTATTCTATACACTTGAGCTGAGGCTATAAGTGGCACTCAGCTAGCCTGGCTATTGGGGTTCAAAGGTTATATATTTTAGTTGGCTTCTAGGTTACCCCTCCTTCTCGCCTTCTCCAGGCCTTTGGATTAATGCACAGTCACAAAGGTTGTCTTTCCCAGCTAGTGGAGGCAATACACACAGACTTTCAAGGGCTCCTCCCCTGCTAGCATAATTTTGCTCGTGATGTTCGGAACACCTGGTAATCTTATTGGGCCAGGTTTAGGACTGCTAGATTAATCAGTGAGACATGTATTCCTTTTGTTTCTAGCCTTAAAATAAAAACTATTTTAAGTTCTTTGTTAGATTGTGATGGTGGGGGTCCTGCTTTATTTCCCCTCTGGCCTCTCATTCCTAGCTGCTACCTATATGCTAACTACGGTTTTATATATATATGTTTTTTGCTATTTAGTTATTTTAATCATCTTCACATATGGCTTATTTGTAACCAACTGTGCTAAGTATTTACCTACATTCTCTGAGATTTGATTCAAATATTCTACATCTACAGAAAACTTAAACTTCTCAGACATATGTACTCTCTTTATTTTCCATCTTAATGCCTTCAAATGTTTAGCGCTTTATATCTCAAGGTAGAATACTGAGTCTGTGTGTGTGTGTGTGTGTGTGTGTGTGTGTGTGTAGAGAGAGAGGTGATGACATACAGGAAGAGTAGGTTAACATTCTTTTTGCATATGTTTCATATTATACATCTCTTATACTCAAGGGGCATTTTTCACTCAGATATCCACTAGGTGGCATTACAAACTATACTGTTTTAATAATTCATTGATTAAACACTTAATAAAATTATGTAATAAAGCACCTGTTCATAACTTCTTTCAAATAATGAGTAAGGTCTTCTACCTTTATTTTCAATAATAGTAATGTAAGATTTTCATTAAAATTAGGGTTCATCAAAAGTTTTATTGGAAGTCTATAAAGTTGTTTAAGTATGTATGTAATACTAAAGGACCTAGTTTGGGGACATTTTTATAATGTTGTAGTCTTATTCTCCTGAGACACCTTTAATTCACATAGGCTTTATATTTCAAAATCCCACCTGTTTAATGAATATTGTCTAAAAACGGAAATAAAAACAATGAAACAGCTTAGATAGCAAAACTTTGAGAACATTTATTAATGGAAGTTGGCATGGTTAACTTGAAGCTGATCTAATCCAGGAAAATAGTTTTATTCCCATTTCTACTTAAAGCTGTCAGACATTCAGACTGTGTGCTTGAAACCATAAGATTAAACTCTTGAATCACCTGAGGAATAATTTCATTCAGATAGCCAATTGAAATAATTCTCTGTCCCCGATAGGATAGAATTTTGGTTTAGGGTTTCCGTAGAGAGATTACTTGTATAATGCTCCTCTAGTCTGGAGAATGAATGTGCAGTTTGTTGGAAATGATTAGGAAAAGGGGGAAGAAAATTTTAGGAAGAGACAGTAGGGGTAAAATGGATTTTAAGAAGGGATATGTGTTGTGAAATGTGGCCCTTTGAGAAATAATGGAGGCTGCAGAATAATATTTTCATACCTTGTAATTGCATTTTTGCCTCTGTGAGGGCGATGGAAAGTGAGATGAGGAAAGGCACACTGAAAAGACCAAGTCAAGTGCCAGCTATGCATGCCGGCAAAAAGTTAAAATGAAAAGAGCAGAATCAAAATGAACTAGTGTATTGGGGAAGTGGTTTTAAAAATGCCACAGGGTATATATGAAAATGTTTTACTTAGCAATGCCAAACTACATAATTTATAAATGCTACCTAAGTATTTCATGTCTCATATTTATGGTCAGCGAATCTGTATTTATTGACTAAGAAGAAAAGAGTATGAAGCTGGAGTTAATCCTATGTTTAAAGCAATTACCTTCACACAGTAAAATTAATCAACTTACTCCAAGTTTGATATTATTCTTGTGGAACCAAGAAGAACATGGGAAACTGAAAGAGAGTATTAGGGTGTATGGATGAGTGATGGACAGAAAAACATTTGTTTTGGTAAGGAATATGATGGAAGAAAAAGATAGTGGGGTAAATGTGGTTAAATTGGTAAAAATTCAGTAGATTCATTAATGGGATAAAACAAGAAATGGCATGCCTTTGTGCTTTACAATGATGGAGTAGTTCCATTTCAACACAAACAAAATATAAATGTTACTGTTCTGGATAAAATATATTGATACTGAAAGAAGGAAAAAGTAATATATATAGAGGGCCAAAACAAAATATAAAAACCGTTTGAAGATCATAAAATAATATTGTCCAAAAAAATCATATGGACAGACACAAAACAAAAATCATTCCCAAAAGAAAAAGAAAAAGAATTTTTACAGAATGTATTTATTAGGCTACATATCTGTCATACAAATATATGTGTGTGTATACACACACACACACACACACACACACACACACACATTATATAATTATACAGTAAATACATATGTAGTAATTGATGTAACTAATCTACATGTGCTGTAATAGTCCCCAGACTTGCAATCTCATCTGTGTTCCTGGACTAGCTAACTCTTTTGCTTAGGCCAAAACTTTGGATTAATTCTTAACTACTTCCTCTCAGGCCACACATTTTATCTGTTTGCAATGCTTGATTCTGTCTTCAAATTCCTTGTAGAATCCAAGCAAGTCTTACCACATTCACTGCTACCACAATAGTTCTAAAACCTGATATCTCTCAATTCTCCTGTTCTCGTCATTGCCACTGCCCCTAGTCTACAAGAAAGAAGCCTGCATGAACCTGATAATGTCTCTTCTGAAGCTTCCACTGGCTCCCTATTTTACACAGAGTAAAAGCCACAGTCATTTTAATGGCTGAAGATGATCCTCCTTCCTTCCATGTATCTCCCTATTCCAGTCCCTGAACAGCCTAAACTTTAGTAACATCCACCAGGAAAAAACAAAACAAAACAGAATTTAAAGTGTTGAGAGAAAAAAAAGCATCAGTCTAGGATTCTGTACCCTGTGAAATTTTCCTTCAAAACAGAAGGAGGAATAAAGACTATCTCAGCAAATAAAATTAAGTGAATCTGTGGTCAGTAGGCCTAACTTGCAAGAAGTGTCAAAAAGAGGTACAGAAAAGGAAACCATACAAATCTAAAACTTGGATTTATATAAAAAAGAAAAAGAAACACCTGAAAGTAATAAGTGAAGTTTAAAAAAATAAAAAGCAAACAAAATACTTTAATTAAAAATTTGTTCAAAATAATTGCAACAATGAATAAATTGTATATTATATGTATATACACACACTTAATGCATGTATATGTATAAAAGAAAAATAAGAGAGCAATGACATAAGGGATGGGAAGAAAGAATTAGGGTTATTTTGTTATTATAAAATACTGGCACCACCCATGAAGTTGTACAGTGTTATTTGAAAGTGGATTTGGATTTTCAATGTATTGCAAACATTGTAAATGTATATTTCAAATTCTAGGAGAATAACTTTTGAAAAGTAAGGAAAAAGAAATATAACATATGCAAGTAAGGAGAGAAAATGAAATAATTAAAAATGTTCAATGAAAAATGAAAAATGCAAGAGAAGAGTAGAAGGCAGATATAGGAAAGAACACAGGTCACAACTGAAAGTGATACATATAGAGTAGATATTAATCCAACTATGTAATTTTGAACATATGGCCTAAATGTACCAAGTAAAAACAAAGATGGTCTAGTGGATCCCCCCAAAAAAAGAGAAAAAAAGAATGAAGATACAAATCTATGTTACCTACAAGGAATTCACTTTAAATATAAAGGTATATATAGACTAAAAGTAAATGGATGGAGATATACCATACTAACACTATTGAAATAAATCAAGACTAACTATTAATTTCTGACATGACAGACTTTGGAACAGGAGAAGTTATCACAGATAAAATGGAAAGAGTAATTATATTAGGATAAATCAGCTCTCCAAGAAGACATACAAATCTTCATGTGTAGGTACCTAGCAACAGAGCAATAAAATATATGAGGGAAAAACTGGTCAGCTGTAAGAAATGGATGAATCTGCTATTATACAGACTTCAACACCTCTCAGTGAGAAATGGACAGATCCAGCAGACAGAAAATTAGCAGAAACTGATAGCTGAATTCAACAGCATTGTCAATTTTTATTACCACTTGTTTTTGGAGAAGAATATGAGGAAGAGCCTAGACCTCAATCTACAAAAAGGGAAGCAAGAGAAAAGCCGTATCAGGATACCAGTCTCATGATGATAGCTTTGACAGTTCATAATACATCTTTCCTTTCAAATATGCATATGGTGTAAATGCATGGAAACACTGGGTCAAAACTAGGCAACCTGATGAAGACCTTCTGGTATTAGCTGAGCTAAAATCTGCTAAATTAGTAAAGTTAGAAGAGGATCTGCTATCTCACATCACATCTGAGCTTAACTGTAGACTATCTCATTTCATCAATGAGAACCACCAGTCCAAAGGAGAGAGTTATACACTGGCAGTATCTATTATCTTTGCCTTGGGATACAGAAGTACTTGTGTGGTAGCAATCAAAAACACAAAATATTTATCAATCCAGGATACTAGACATTTGCACAAGAATTGAGTAAAATCCTCCAAAGTTAGCAATCAAACACACTGCCCGGTGGGTCAATTATCTTCTTAAGTTCAAGAAGATTATCTCTGGAGGATAAAACAATTAGGCTCACACTCTCAAGTAGGTCTTCTGAATACCCTGTTCTACTTTAACACTGAGTATTTTGGCTTGAAAACTGGAACAACACTTAAGACTTTCCTTTGTCAGTGTTTAGGCATTGGAAAAAAACCTTTAACAATGGAAAACAAAGAATGTCTTCGATACTGAATGTCTTCTTTATATGGCACAGATAATGAAGATAAAATTACTATCAGAAAAAGAAAACATAAATACAATAAGCCAGTATTCTAATAAATTGAAAATATAGCCAATCCTTCTAGATGTTCTATGAAAATGCTTGAATGCTACTTGTCTAAAAGCCCACAGAATCTTAAATAAAGAATGGATGTTTTTTATTTGCAATCGGAATGCTCTAGTTCTACTTATAGCCCTATGTGGTACACATCTACTACACTGGACTGAAACACCTTGAAAAATATGCTCTTATGGGTACTTTTAGTAAAAGATATCTATGATGAAGACTATCATGAACTGCATAAAAATATAGACTAAAAAGGAATGTTTCAGAAGTAGTTGAGATAAAACAGCATTAGATAGTCATGCTGCTGGATCTTTATCATGGAAAATTTCAAGTATACTCTTTCTGTTTTGAATTTTATAGCTGTGTACCAATTCTGGGTATTATGTAAATAATCTGTGATTATTAATAAAAGTTGCCATTATTCTCTGTAGCGGTTTTAGGATATTTAACAATACATTAAACTTTTTTATTATTGTTTATTTGGTTAAGAATGTTTGTAACTTATTACATAATAAAATATGAATGAAAATGTGCCATGTATAATTTTTTTCTTATAGTAAGAAACATCCATATTGCACAATTCTACTATTGCAATACTTCTTTGAAAGGGGGTTCTGTTACTAGGTTCTTAACCACATAGTTGTGTATGGGTAGCACTACTATAAATTTAGAACTTGCAGTGCCTTTCAGAATTTAAAATAAACTGTAAACTAATAGGCTGGGTGTGTTTTGGGGGGTATGGGGGTGAATTTTGTTTGTTTTGTTTTACGTTTTAGTTATTAAAATCTTACAAGGTTATATATAGAGAAACCAACTTCTGTATGAAAAATAGATGAAAGAATGCTGTCAATACGGGCATACTGTAATGTGAATGTATACTGGTGAAAACAACTTTTGTTCTTCTTATTAAAACCTTAGTGTCCTTTAAAAAATTTATATCGACATCTATAGACTACATGATCCGACAATAGAATATACAATGTTTTTGAGCTCACATGGAATATTCATCATGATAGACCACACTGTCAGCCATAAAACACATTTTAATAAATGTAAAAGAAGTTACACAATGTCTCCTCTGAGACTACGATGGAATTACACTAGAAATTAATAGGGCAATGATAGCCAGAAAAAAACCAAGTACTTGAAGATTAAACAATATACTTCTAGGTAACACATGGATCAAAAAGTATCAAGAGAATTAAACATTTTCACTTAAATGAAAATGAAAATAGTACTTTCCAAAAATATAAAATTCAGCAAAAGCAGTGGGAAATTTAGAGCATTAAATGTATATGTTAGAAAAAAAGAAAAGGCTGAAATCAACAATCTATGCTTCAACCTAAGAAAATGAGAAAACAAAGAGCAAATTAAGTCCAAAGTAAGCCGAAGGAAAGAAATAATAACAATTTGAGCATAATCAATCAACTTGAAAACTTAACACCAACAGAGAACATCAGTGAAACCAAAAAGTGTTTCTTTGAAATGATTTATAGAATCAATAAACTTCTAAACATGCTAGGTCAAAAAATACAAATAACTAATATTGAAAATAAAAGAGAGCACATCACTACAGATTATGGGGCCCATGGACATTGAAAGGATAATAAGAAAAATCTATGATTTTTGCCCACAAATTTGATTAACAAGATAAAATGGACCAATTTCTGGAAAGATATAATCTACCATACTCACAAAAAGATATATAGACAATCTGAATAGGCATACACACACACACACAAACATATGTATATGTATAAATATATGAAATCAATAATTTTAACTTTCTGCAGAGAAAACAGCACATTCAGGTGGATTCATTGGTGAACTGTATCAAATATTTAAGGACGAATCTATACCAGTTCTTTACAATGTCTACCAGAAGACAAAAACATAGGTAATACTTTCTAACTTATTCTATTAGGTCAACATCACCTTAATACCAAAACCAGGTAATGACATTAAAACAAACAAACAAACAAAAAACTACAGGACAGTATATCTCATGAATATAAATGTAAACATTTTCAACCAAATATAAGCAAATTGAAAAAAATAATATGACAACTGTCTTCATATTATTTGAATACTTGAATGACAACAAAAAAGAAAAAATATGTGTTAAAAGAAATATACAGCTTAACAAAGTAGGGTTACTAAATGTGCAAGGCTGATTAACATTTTTAAAAAATCAATTAATGTAATCTATTATACCAAAAGGCTAAAAAGATTTAAAAAAGAAAAAATTATATGAATATATCAATAGGTATGGAAAAAGTATTTGACAAAATCTAATACCCATTTGTGATTAAAAAAATTAAAGTAAATACTAAGAAAATAAGCACCTATCATACTTCTTATAGAGGGGAACTTCCTTAACTTGATAAAGAACATTTACATAAAATCTGCAATTAACATAATATGTAATTGTGAGAAACTAGAAGCCTCCCAGCTAACTTTGGGAAAAAGTAAAAAAATGTTCCCTTTCGCCACATGCTTTCAACAGAATACCGTCAATCTATACAATACATTTTACTGCAATAAAATAAGAAAAATAAATAAGAAGTATACACATTGAGGGAAAAATACTGTTTGTAGATGACAAACAGTATTGTCCATGCGGTAAATTAAAAAAAATTATCAAAAAACATTCTGGAGCCCTGGCCAATGTGGCTTGGTTGGTTGGAGTATCATCCCATGCATCAAAAAGTTGACGGTTCGATTCCCAGTCAGAATGCATACCTAGGTTGCTGGCTACATCCTCTGGTCAAGCGCATGTGTGGGAGGCAGCCAATTGAAGTTTTTCTCTAACATAGATACTCCCTTTCTCTCTCTTTCACTTCTTCTCTCTCTAAAATCAATAAACATATTTTTAAAAATCTCCTGGAACTAACAAGTAATTATAGCAAGGTTACAGGACACAAGATTAATATACAAAAATCAAATATTTTTCTATATACAAGCAATGGACAAATGGAATTCACAATAAAAAAGAAAGTATTATCTATATTAGTATCTCAAAAATATCTAGGTATAAATATAACAAAATACAGGGTGCGGCAAAATAGGTTTCTAGTTGTGAGTATACAAAAGAGTTTATTCTTGCATTATGTATTAATTATTGCATTATTTTCCATACAAAAATTATAAACCTACTTCTGTCCTTCCCTGTGTGTAGAAGATCTATATGAGAAAAACTACAAAATTTTGATGAATGAAATCAAGGTAGAACTAAATAAATGGAGAGATAATCCATGTTCATGAGTAAGAAGACCCACCATTGTCAAAATGTCTGTTTGGTGTTTTTCCAATGTGATTCATAGTTTCAATATATGTCCAAATGAAATCCCAGCAAATTATTTTGTGGCTATTAACAAACTAATTCTGAAGTTTATATAGAGAAGCAAAAGATGCAGAATAACCAACACAATATTAAAGGAGAAGTATGAAGTAAGAAGAGGGACACTACCTTACTTCAAGACTTAAAAAAAGGTACAGTAATTAACACAGTCTAAAACAGACAAAAAAGTAGACAAATAGATCACTGGAACAAGATAGCCCATTAATAGACTCATGTAATATATTCAGCTGATTTTTAACAAGGGAGAAAATATAATACAATTACCAAAGATTGTATTTTCGACAAATGGTGCTGGAATAACTAGGCATCCACATGTAAAAAAAAAAGAAAAAGAAAAAGAAAAAGAACCTAGTCACAGACCTTAAACCCCTAATTCAGTAGACATCATATACCTAAATGTAAAATGCAAAACCATAAAGTTCTTGAAATACCACAGAGGAGAAAAATCTAGATGACATCAGGTCCAGTGATAAATTTTTAGATATAACATCAAAGGCATGATCTATGAAAGAAATAATTGATAAAATGAACTGCACTAAAATTTAAAACTTTTGCTCTGGGAAAGACACTGTTAAGAGATTGAAAAGAAAAGCCACCGACTGAGGGAAATTATTTGCCAAAGACCTATTTGATAAAGGACAATTATCTAGTATATAAAATATGTATTTTATTCAATACAAAAATTTCTTAAATTTCAACAATAAGAAAACACACAATTCAAAGATGTGTGAAAGACCTGCACAGACACCTCATCAAAGAAGATATGCAGATGGAAAATAAACATATGAAAAGATGTTCCATATCATGTGTCACTGAATAAATGCTGATACCACTACACACAAAATATAATAGTCTAAACCCAAAACATTGACAACACCAAATGCTTATAAGAACATGGAACAACAGAACTCATTCAATACTGATGGGGATGCAAAATGGTACAGCCACTATGGGAGACATTTTGTTTGTTTCTTGTTAAACTAAACATACACTGACCGTATAATCCAGCAATCATGTTAATTAGTATTTACACAAATGAATTGAAAATTATGTCCACAGAAAAACCTACACACACAATGTTTATAGCACCTTTACTCATTAAGTACCAAAACTGGGAAGCAACAAACATGTTCTTTGGTAGGGGCACAGATAAATTTACTGTGGTACATTCAGAACTACATTGTTATTCAGCTCCAAAAAGAAAAGATCTATAAAGTCGTGAATAGAGGGGGAAGAACCTAAATTCATATTTAAGTAAAAGAAGATAATCTGAAAAGGCTACATACTGTATAACTACAATGACATTCTGGAAGAGGGAAAACTGTGATGGAAAAAGACCAATGGTTGCCAGGGGAAGAGAGAAGGAAAGAAAAAAAGCAGAGATGAGAGGATTTTTAGGACAGTGAAAAAATTCCTTGGTTAAATTTATTCCTAGGTACCTTATTTTGTTGTTGTTGTAATAGGAAATGGGATTGTTTTCTCAATTTCTTTTTCTGCTAGTTCATTATTTGTGTATAAAAATGCCACCAATTTCTGAATTTTAATTTTATATCCTGTTACTCTGTGGAATTCATTTATTAAATCTAGCAGTTTTTTTGGTGGCATCTTTAGGGTTTTCTATATACAATATCATGCCATCTGTGAAAATGGCAGTTTTACTTCCTCCTTTCCAGTTTGGATGCCTTTTATTTCTTTCTCTTGTCTGATTGTTGTGGCTAGTACTTCTGGTACCCTGTGGAATAAACATAGTGAAAGTAGAACATCCCTGTCTTTCTCCTGATCTTAAGGGAAATACTTTTAGTTTTTGCCCATTGAGTATGATGTTGGCTGTGGGCTTGTCATATATGGCCTTGATTATGTTAAGGTACGATCCCTGTATTCTCACTTTGCTGAGAATTCTTATCATTTATGGATGCTGGATTTTATCAAATGCTCTTTTGGCATTTTAAATAAAAATAACTAATAGAAGAAATAAGTGAGCAAATCATTACATATAACCCTTTCTGATACCTCTCTTAATTTGGATTCAAGTTTTAACTAATTCCATTCTTTCTCAAATAATATTTAGATAAATATTGTTGGCCTTTGATTAACATATGGCTTTATAAGGTAATGTACATTATTTTGCATTTTACTTATTGTTACAAATAATACATCACTGTAATCAGAAAGTTTAAAGGCATATCAAGGTGAAGAAAAAGGTTTTTGTCAAGAAAATCAATATGTCTGTCTTGATGTGTGCCTTTTTTGTATGTAGTTATTTTGCTTTAATTGAAGAGTGTACACAGCATTTAAAATATATCTGCAAACTTTCAGCGTAACAGTTTACCTAAATAAAGACAAGTTCCTTTAAATAAAAAAATTATTTATCTGTTCACATTTATGGAAAAAATAATTCTTTGATGTTAGCTGTCTAGATGTTTGTTCCCTATTGGCTAATAAAAATCAGAGAAGACAAGCACAATAGTTATGTTCTGACCAAAAGAAAGTGAGCATCATACAATGAAAGTATTATTTATGCATGTGAGCATGTACTTTCTTTGCTTGACTGCTCTGCTCATCTATTTCTGAGATCAAAATTCTCAATAATTCTTTTCATATATTGATTTCTTCATTAAACATTTGTTGAATAATTGGTTTGTGCCAGTCACTCCTGTAGCTACTATCGATGCCTTAATGCAATTTATATTCTGGTAGTAGAGACAAGGAATAGAAGATTCACAATAAGTATATTACATGATATATTAGAAGGTAATGTTAAGTGTCTAAAGAAAAATTAAACCAGATAAAAGGGCAGTAAATGATACATGGGGAGGAGTCTTATTTTATTAATACATTAAATGGTCAGATCACCTTAAGAGATAATAAAAATCAGTTATGTTATTAACTGGGGTAATGTATTTCTAGGCAGAAGAAATAGTATGTGTAAAAGCCCTGGGCGTAAAGTATGCTGGTATGTTTGAATAATGTCATTGCAGAAAAACTATATTGAAAGAAAGGTAGAAAGTGAAGTCAGAGGGCAGCCAAAATCCAAATTATGTCAGGCATTGTAGCTAACAGCAGTCTAATTTTTATTGCAAGGTAATGAAAATTTGTTGGGGAGTTAAATGTAGATACTTCAAAGTTCTTTTCTGCAGAAGTTTATACCAAATGTGATTAGAGTAAGTTGATTGAAATACCACAGAGACTCCAGAAATATACACATTTACTTTATGTATTCATAAACAGCTCAAGACATTTCTACATGTATACTGAAGTGATAATATGAGAGTAGGTGTTATATAGTGATTCAGGAACTCGGACTTATAAAGACCAAGTCATCTCCAAACCTAATTTCCAAAATTGCTATTTTCATCCAGTTGGCAGAAAAATAAGACTTTATAGGTCTTTTCTGTGAACCAGGCCTGGAAGCATCCAGCTTCTCTGCTTTCACAGTCCAATAGCTAGAACTCATTCACATAGCCATGATGAAGAATGTAGGCTGGCTATGTCCGAAAGAAGAAAAACATAGAAAAAGATAGAAATTTCTGCCACATCAGTACTTTATATTTCATAACATCTTATTGTAAACACTATTTTTAATGAATATCAATAAATATTTTGTTGGATATCAAAATTTTATTAATTTGATTGAGATATAATTGTATGTGGTAAAATGTACTCATTTTACATGTATAGCATGAGAAATGTATACACACCCATGTCACCACCATCTCAAAGAATATTTGTTATCCCGAAAATCTTCCTCCTGGTGTTTTTTCTCTTTTTCTCATTAAAATTTGTCTTAATTGGTCATGAAATTCTGTGACAGATTTTTGCTCAAGTTGTTTCTTTTAAAAAAGTACTGATTTTAAAAGCTAATAACTTAAAAACCACCACACACACACACAAACCAACAAAACATTCTCCTTTTTTTATGAAAGTTTTATGATGTATTATAACCATTAACCAGTCTATTAATACTATTAAAATTAAATGGCCAATTGAGACAAATAGTTCTGGGACCATTCTTAGACCACCGAATAAGACTTCGGTGGCAGGTATTGGTGATAATATTCATTTGGCTTTCTGAGCTTTCTGGGCAGACTTGGTGACTTTGCCAGTTCCAGCTGCCTTCTTGTCCACTGCTTCGATGTCATGCACAGAAACTGTCTGCCTCATGTCACGAAGAGCAAAATGGCCCAGGGGAAGATAGAGTAGCTCTCAACATACATGGGCTTGCCAGTTACCATATTGACAATGGCATCATCACCACATTTCAAAAACTTTGGGCCATCCTCCAGCTTTTTCCCAGAATGACAATCAAACTTCTCCTTCCGCTCAGCAATTTGCTGAGCAATTTTGCAAGCAATACAAGCTATATGGCAATCCAGCAAAGGGGCATATTCAGCACTGATTTGGCCTTGATGCTTCAGGATAATCACCTGAGCCATGAAGCCAGATGCTCCTATTGGTGGGTCATTTTTGCTGTCACCAGCCACATTGCTACAACAAACATCTTTGACAGATACATTCTTGACACCGAAGCCCACATTGTCCTCAGGAAGAGCTCCACTCAAAGCTTCATGGTGCATTTCAACAAATTTTACTTTAGTTGTAATGTCGACTGAAGCAAAGGTGGTCAACAACGATGCTGGCTTTGAGAACACTGGTCTCCATTTGGCCAACAGGGACAGTACGAATACCTCCAATTTTACAAATATACTGGAGGGGCAGATGAAGGAGCTTGTCAGTTGGAGAAGTTGGTGGCAGGATGCAATCCAGAGCTTCAAACAGCACAGTTCCCCAGGCATTGCCATTTTTATGGGTGACTTTTCTTCTCTTGAACCAAGGGGCTTGTCTCCAGCATGTTGTCCACATTCCAACCAGAAATTGGCACAAATGCTACAGTGTCATGGTTTTAGCCAATTTTCTCAATGTAGGTGCTGACTTTTTATATAATTTTTTCATACCTCTTCTGGCTGTAGGGCAGCTCAGTGGAATCCATTTTGTTAACACCAACAGTCAGGTGTTTCACATCCAGTGTGTAAGCCAGAAAGCCACGTTCACAGGTCTGCCCTTTGTTGGAGATACTGGCTTCACATTCACTAACACCAGCAGCAACAATCAGAACAGCACAGTCAGGCTGGGATGTGTCTGTAGTCATGTTTTCGATGAAGTCTCTGTGTCCTGGGGCATCAATGATGGTCACATAATACTTGCTGGTCTCAAACTTCCATAGTGAGATATCACTGGTGATACCACACTCATGCTTAAGCTTTTAGTTTATCCAAGACCCAGATAAATTTGAAGAGTCCCTTTCCCAACTCAGCAGCCTCCTTCTCATATTTTTCAGTGGTTCTTTCGTCGACCCTACCACGTTTGTAGATCAGATGGTCATTAGTGATAGACTTGCCAGAATATATGTGTCCAATGACAATGATGCTAATGAATCTTTTCCTCATCCATTTTGGTTTTGATTTAGTGGTGGACTTCATGACACCTGTGTAATAATGAAACAGTAGCTATCTCCATCATCACCAGAGGACAGGGAGATTTCTGGAGGATGGATCTTACCTAGGCCTAGAATAGTGAACACTGGAAATGTTGCAAAAGGTGCTAATGCATATCACATTCATTTACAAGTTGCCAATTATTAACAACTTTAGAAACGAAAGTGTTATTCTTGTTTTACTTTTAGCAAGTATTAAAAAAATCCTCTTCAAAAATGACCTAATAAATACACCAGGTCATCTGTGGCTTGTTAAAGGCTCTGGAATATATCTAATCATATACGTTTCCATAATTGTATCTTGGGATTACATAGCATTCACATCTTTAAATTTTATAATTTTTTGAAGACTTCTTTTGGAGAAGATAATTTCTGAAAAATTTATCAATTGTGAAGAGATCGCAAATTTTTAATGTTCAAATTTATCAAGAATAAAATCTTCTATAACTTCATGTTTCTTTGTTGGTATGGAGAATGGATTAGAAAATTAATAATTATACATAGTGCAACTGAATGTCTACTAAAAATTGCCAGTAAGTAATTGCAATTTCTTCCTTTGCATAACTTACTAATGATTACTTTCTAATCTCTGAAGTAAAGCTAGGTTATAATTATTACACTACTTGATATGATTTTATTTATTATTTGCTGGTTTGGCCAAACATTGTGGCAGGACTCATTTAGCATATTTAGCATGAACTATTGCCACAGATGTGATGAAAGATAAGGATGGTATAATTTGCTAAGTTTGTTCATATTTGAAATAACACAGCAACCTGGCTATCCTTTTGCTAGATTTTTTTGTAGTATTCAGTTGAACTCGGTGATGATAACACAATGCAGTTTATCCAATTATTTTAGAAGAGGAACGGATTAGTCGAAGAACATGTATGAATGACCCATGGACATGGACAATGGTGTGGGGATGGTTTGTGGGTGCAGGGGTGGGGCTGGAAGGAGGAGGGCAAAGGAGGAAAAATTGGGACAATTTTAATAGAATAAACAAGAATAAATTTAAAAAAACTCAAAAAACAATCGATTAACAGAAACTAGCATAAAAACTTTGGATAAATATAATATTATTTGTCAAGTTAAAATAAAATCTTATTTTCTATTTTTTGTAGCATTTATTCATTAGCTTTTGAAGATTAAAAATTTTCTGCATATATACTCAGTTTGTTTCTTTCCATGTGTGCTGAAAGCTAAGGTTAAAGGAGAGACACAATTGTTTTTTCTTTAGGATGAATTATTTTTAAAATTATTTTTTTTAAATTAAATAACATTTCATATTGCTAGAGATAACCACAATTAAAGTTGCATTTTAGTTTTAGAAAGAGACAAACAGAACAAGATTGCTGTAAAAAGAATCAGTTTACTTCACATCAAAGTACTATCTTCTCTTGGTAAAAGATTATTTTCAGTTAGCTAGACAATATTATGGGTATAAATTTTAATTGGGTAAAGCTATTTTCTAAATGTCATACATTACCTACACAAACAGTAATGAAAACTGATGGGTAAAATAGAGGTTTTAAGTCAATTTACAATTTTGTGCTGGGCCTCATTCATAGCCATCCTGGGCTGCATGTGGAGTGCGGGCCACGGGTTGGACACCATTATGTTTCAAACACATTGCCCTAAAAGTAATGATTGGTAATTTGTTGTAGCAGAGTGATTCTAAGCAAATGAATTATAGGACCAATAAAACAAATTTTAGGTTTTCCGTGGAAAAGTGAATAAAATGGAAAGCCAGAATAAAAGGCATTTTGTGTGTGTGTTTTCTCCTTTATCTTTTCATTTTTTTATGGCTTCTTAAAAGATCCCCATAAACCAATAATCTGAGATATGGCTAAACATAAGACAGATAAACCAAGTTTTGTCTAATATAGTCTAGTCAAGAAAGAAAAATATTTAAAGTTGTGTGCAACTAAATCTTATTGACAAACTCTGAGCAATATACATTGATTTACAATAGATTAACCTTTTTGAGTTAAGGATCTTATCACTTCAAAACAGGTTTAGGGAAAAAGATTGTGTGAGTATGGGAATTAAAATATCAATTCCCAGATAATCTGAAAGAATCGCTTTAGGGTGGACAGTAGTCAAAGATAGGTTGTCAATGAAAAAATCAATCAAATAGGTGCTATCATCAGTAAAAAAGTTTCCCAGAATTGTACTTTGGGAACATTAATGTTAGGTTACAGTTACAGAGACATTCTCTAGAAATTCTCCTTACATAACTCTCCTTAAGATATTAGCAAATGGTGACATATCCTCTTGCCATTTAATCTCAGGAGATTTTACAATATCTTCTCTAGCTCTGCTGTGAAAATTTTCAGAAGTCATTCTGTCAATCACGAGGCACTTAGAGGGGCCAGAGTCATAAAACTGTTAGACCAGATATAAAAACAATCTGTATACATCTTGTAGAAAGATAGGAATACCAGAGCATACTGGTATTATTGAAAGTTAATTTAAATTAAGTAAATGTGTTTTAGTTACATGAGTTTGGTTGCTTAACCAAGCAAGAGAGGTCAGTGTTGTCCCTACTCCTTCCTTTCCTTGTTTCCTTCCTTATAATATGGCAAGTAAAGAACCATCGAAATAAAAGTTTTCTTTTTCAAATCCAAATTTCTTGAAAGTAGAAAATACAGTTGGCAGGGATATTTTAAATATATATCACCATCCTAATACATTTTGGAAGAAGAAATTTGGTCCCTGGAAATTTCGTTCCAAGGAAAATATCCTTGAGCAGTACAAAGCAGAGTAAACCTCATGCAATATGTGATATGGTTGACATAAGGTGAAAATCCTGTTGTGCCAGCCCAGGCATCTCTCCCCATCATTGTGCCCACTTCAAGGGTTTCATGGGAAAAAAAAGTGCCATTTGAACAATATATTATTTGCTCTCAGAGCCCTGGTGTGATAACTTACCCTGACCACACCATAGCCATTAGACCTACTGAGGAGAAATTTACTTAGTTTTCAGCATTCAGTGACACTGGGGAGCAATATGATTTAAAATATAACACTCCTCAGTCAATAATGTCCACCATGAGGGTTATTCTAGTACCCTTACTTTATTCCTAAAATAATAGCATTATCTACATGTTGATAGATTATCTATAGACACATAATGCTTTAAGCTTTCTTTGTAGTGATTTAAATTGACATTTTCTTCTCTCTCAAATTTTTCCACTGTATCCTCCGAACCTCCAAACATTTCATGATTGATAAACTCTCTACCTTTTGCTCTTAACTTGCCAGCATTTCTCCCTTGGGAATATCTGTTTCCTATACCCTACAAATTATCTCCTCTCAACCCCAAGGCAACTTCCTGAAAATGGCTTTTGTTTTTATAAAACTCCTGCTTCTTTGAAGCTTATTACACTGGGTTTTATTACTTTCTACTTCCCTCTATTTCCTCAAGCCATTTAATCCAAGAACTCTTCTATTTCCTTCGTAGCCAGTGCTGTGCTCTGCCATAGCTCACATCAATAGCTCATGCTCCAGTCTTTTAGCTGCTCTAAGTACCACATTCTATTTTTTCATAATTCTAGGGAAAAACAAGTATAAATATAAATCCTGGATATATGCTTATACCAATGATAGTGATCACTGCTAGAAGAGAAAAGAAAAGAAAAGAAAAGAAAAGAAAAGAAAAGAAAAGAAAAGAAAGGAAAGAAAAGGAAAGAAAGGAAAGAAAAGAAAAGAAAGGAAAGAAAAGGAAAGGAAAATACAACAGAGTAGTCTTTTACCAAAATAAGTTGAGAAGTTGAGTCTTCAATATTACCTGTTGGATCAGGCACTTTTTTTTAATGATTTCTCCCTAATCTTTTAAGTCTCCAGCCAAACACATGCCTAATATAAAACACTTCCCCTAAATAGAGATGTATATTTGAAAAACAGTACAGGTGTATTTTTTTAATGAGAATCTTAATTTTTCAACAGAATTGGGCTTATTCAATGATAGTTATGTTTATGTTATAAGTGGTGATGGTCGCTTTTTATTTATGCAACACTTGAGAATAAAACTTTAAAATGACATGAGGATAAACTTAGATCTAAACAACTTCCTCTTAGCTCTTATTATCGAGAACAAAAAGTAAGAAAAATTCCACCTGGAAATTATTAAAAAATGATAACGATAAGAGGTGAATTAGATTCAATGTATGACAAAATTCTGATAATTTCATAACAGGTAACAGGTGCTCTATTATACCTTCTGCAGTTTTAATAGGTCAGGAATCCTTATTTTATTTAACTATTTTAAATTAAAAGTTATTTAATGTTTAAAAATTACATTGTATTTTTCTCTATTATCCACCACAAAAATATCTCCACTTTTTAAACAAATGTAATCATGGAGTCATTCATTTAATTATTCATCTATAGAAGCTTGTTTGCCTAGTGTTGAGACTTTAGGTTTTGTTCACGGGTCTTCTCACATAGAGAATAAATCATTTGAATAGCCAGGAAGTAACATTTTAGATAATTATCTGATTGCCACTGGAGTACATTTGACACACAGAGAAAAATTTTGCCTGTGAAACAACTGATTTTCTACAGAATTCCTCAAAGAAGGGATCTTTGAATTCATGATGTTATGCTTTTTTAAAAGTATGTATGATACACAATATGAAGCTAAAAAGGCTAATTAATGACCAACCATGAAGGAGTATAAAAATGAATCATTGATTAAGGCACAGGTATATCCCTGACTGTATTCTAAAACTTGTACCTCCTTAATGTATTTTAAAATAAACAGACTGGCAAATGGACCAATAAATACAACAATAAAAATGGAAAGATGATAAAAATTAGTTTAAACCAATTAGAAAAACTAAGAAGTTTATAAATATAATCAAAATTGTATATTAATAATTGACAGTTTTATAATTAATACTATTAAATATAAATCTTAGAAAATGAACATAAGAAAAATAATAATAGCAATAAATAATCACATATAGTAAAAAATGTGAATGTGTATGCAGCAAAGCACTAAAAGAATAAAAAATAATTTTTTGATAATCTATAAGGAATATGAAAATTTTGAGTGGTTAAAAAATAAACTTAGTTAAAAGAGACTAAATATAGAACACTAATCTATAATCCCATAGTTTGAGTGAAGTTTAACCCCTCCATGCTGAATACTAACCAGAGCTCTCCTCCAGATTTTCTGACTGCAATATTTAAAAAATAACATTTAAAGTTTTACCTTTTGCAAAAGTATGGATGGACCTGGAGAACATTATGCTAAGTGAAATAAGCCAGGCAGAGAAAGAAAAATAACATATGATTTCACTCATATGTGGAATCTAAAGAACAAACTGAATTATCAAGCAAAATAGAGACAGGGTCATAGATAGAGAGCAGGATGACAGCTAAGGGTGGGGGATATAGAAGGTGAAGGCATTGAGCAAAAATGAAAAAGGAATCATGGACATGGACAACAGTGTGGTGACTGTCGGGGGAGAGGGTATAAGGGACTGAATGCTAATGAAAAAATACAATGAAATAATTCATGGCTCAAAAAGAAATAAAGAAAAGAAAAATAAATAAAAATAACGTTATATAAAGAGGAGTTTATCTGGTGAACAGGTTCCAGTTGGTATTGAATTAAGGCTTTCTACATGCTATAGAAAGAATAAGTGTTTAGTTCTTTTAAAGAAAATTTTAACAAATATTTTTAACATTAAAGAGACTACTAATGCTTGCCAATAATAGAAAAATGATTCAATTTAACAATCCTTACATCTAAATACTCTAAGCAACAAAAATTCACCATTAAGAAAATGCGCAAAAACAAAAAATTAACAACCATCACAACACAACAACAATAAACCCTCAATGTGCTCATACAAAAAATACATGGGGTTGAGAAAATGAAGAAGGAAAATGACAAAATATGCCTTGATGTAGGCTATGTGGAGAAGAAATAATGAATAGGAATTAGCTGTTTCTCTCACCTGAGGGCACTCTCCCTTTAAGACTAATTTTAGGCAAAATCTTACTCAAAAAAGATACTTCTCACCATGATTGGTCTGACTTGTTTAGTTGGAGCACCGGACTGTAAACAGAAAGGCCGTGGATTCAATACCTGGTCCGAGGCACGTGCCTCAGTTGCAAGTTTGTTCCCTGCCCCGAGTCAGAGTGTGTTCAAGAGGCAACCGATTGATGTTTCTCACACATCAATGTTTTTCTCCTTTCCTTCCCCTCTCTCTAAAGTCAATAGGCATGCCCTTGGGTGAGGATAAAAAGAAATTCTCATTCTTTAGTCTATGCAAATATTCATTGTATATTTCCATAGTAACACTTTAATATAGTAGTTACTTTCATATTTTAATAATCCCTTAATTCTTTTTTTTTCACTACAATATAAGCATCTTCCAAAAACGTGTCAGATTTAATTTATTTGCAATGTATTCATTGTAGTACTTGGACTCTAGTAGGTCATAAATAAACAGTTGATAAATAGAAAGCATAAATCAGCAACCAATATAGAGAAAGACTCTCGATTTAATGTATTTTCAACTGAATTGACCACATCTATCCTAACAAAATGTAATAGTTAACTCTCCTCTTCCCATATATGTTAAATATAAAGATCTATATTTTCTACTTACTTTGGGATTTTCTCATTAAATTAATATTTATTCCATTCCTATTTTATTATACTCCATGCTATGGCATTCATAACCATTATTTTATTTATATTAAAAAGAAATATTATTTTTAAATTCTCATGGCATAATTTAAAATATACTTCCTGCACATATGTTCGTTGAGTTGGTGCCATTTTCAGTTGGTTTAAAACTCGGAATATTACACAGCCATAAAAAAGAAGGAAGTCTTACCTTTTGCAACAGCATGGATGGACCTGAAGATTACTATGCCAAGTGAAATAAGCCCATCAGAGAAAGACAAATTCCATATGATTTCACTTATATGTGGAATCTTTGAACAAAGCAAACTGATGAACAAAATAGAAACAGAGGCATAGATACATGGAACAGGCTGACAGCCCTGAGAGGGGAGGAGGGGTGGGGAAAATGGATGAAAGAAGGTGAAGGAATTAGCCAGTGAACATACATGCATGACACATAGACATAGACATGTGATGATGGCCACAGGGAAGAGGTGCTGGGGTTGGGTGGAGGGGAGCAAAGTTGGGGGTGGGTGGGTGGATAATGGGGACATGTGTATTAGTGTCAACAATAAAAGTTAAAAAATTTTGATACATGGAAAAGGGTGTGGACCCCCTGAAAGTACCAATATTTGGGGGATTGTGTCAAGCTTTAAAGAAGAGGTAAAGAGTAACTTGAGAAATGGAATACACTAAGAATGAATAACTCTTAGTGGTCACAACACGAGGCTTTCAGATTTGATGTCACCATAATATGCATGGAGAATGCAAGCTTGGAACTCACAGCTGTGACAGGCTTTGAATGTTAAAGTTGAAAAATAAGTAAGAAACAAGTGGTTTCACATTTTATGCTCCATAGATATTTGGCCTTGGAATGTCTGCTGCATCTTGTGGGGATCTTACTTCACAGGCTAAGGGCAAATTCATGCTAACAGGTCAGTATATCTCTGCACAGGTTTCAGCCTAAGGACTCAGGCACCACGAGCTTTGCTACAGAGGTTGTATCAAAAGGTGAAAGGATGCCAGACATGAGCCTTAAGCACTTCAACTTACATTGTGCCACGGGGGAAAAAAAAATTCCTCTTACATAATAATGTTGATAAAGTTAAGAATAAAAATTATATGATTTAGTATTGTTATTATTCTAGTAAAACTATTTTTCACTGGCAAATTCCCCTTTATGACAAAGTTATGTATACACATAGCTCCATTTTTGTGTTTGCAAATGTTTGTTCGGTATAGGGTAGGATTCTCTTATTTAAGCGGTACATGATTAGCAGATTTAATATCTGAATTATTAATTTTAAACAATAATAAGTTTGTATCCCATGACAAATTCCCTGGTGATAGAGAAACTTTAGAAGCAAGTTAGATAGAAAGGAAAAATCAGGTTTTAATGCAAGTTGTTTAGAAAAATCCACAGTGTAGATATTATATTTTCTGGCAGTCAGGTTGACTATATTAGAGACAACACTCAAACAGTGGTTTAAATTTAGATGTGTTTATATTGGTAATAAACAGACTTCTATAAATCAGACTGGATTAAATAGTTGTAAAAATAATTTCCCATAAAAACAGTCATTTTATTTTAATCATGGTCTGTACACTCACTCTGGAGAAAATATTTGAATATCAATCATCATTCCTTACCCATTACTTAGAAAATCAATGCACATCATGGGTTAAGTGCTTCCCAGAGAACACAGTTTTAAAGTGCTTACAAAACTTATGGTTTTAAGAAAATAAAAGGCTTTGCATGAATATTAACCAAGAAATGTAAACTATTACTTTGCAAAACCAAATAACTTCACATCTAAGATTTTGTGTCCTAAAACCTCCTAAAAATATTACAGCATGTTTGGCTAATGTAAAAATTTAAATCTCACAGGGATACTTTTTTCATATTACTTTTTTATTTATTCACTCACCATGGCTACTTACATTCAATTCTTCACACCCAAAAATGAATCAAAGCCAGCATCTAAGATGTTTGGCATCTTCTGCCTAGGAGAAAAAAGAAAGTAAAGTTCTGTTTTTTGTTGACCTTAAATTATAGCTTTCATGAATAGTGGCTAGTATCCCTGTTATCCTTTTTGTTTTCCTTGGTCTGTTATAATCTCAGTGACAATTGCTTTCATGGGATCCTCCTTGGAAAGGTGAGTTGGGTTTACATGGAAAAGGCAATAATTTTGCTGGTACTTCAGGATTCATTGACTAATCTAACTGTAATAAATTGTATCATATCTTTTATGATTACTTATACTATGTGATTGAATAATGTCCTCATCATATATTCCTGAACTGTTTTTGTAATCATGTCTGCTATTATAAGTTTTATCTGAGACTAATGGACTGCATTGTGAGTTATGAGCTATCGATTGAAGCTCTTATTATAATATGATACTTAACTAGCTTGCCACAAAGGTTACATGATACTCGAACATGATAAAAATATGAGCCCATGAACATATTACTATTGACTAATAATCTTGGTTTCCTTTCTGATTAAGTATGGAAAGAGAAAAGCACCTCATATATTAATAATCAAGTTTATAAGTGTTATCCATCCATAAAAACATTTTTTAGAAAATAAATGAAGTTTAATTTTATAAAATGAAAAACATGTAATTTCTGTCATACATTTATAATTGTGTACTATTTATTTACCTAAGTGCAGAACTATTATTCATTCTTTCTTTTGCCACTCTGGTTTTAGGTGTTTTGAAAAATCGTATTTTTGTCAAATTTTGTACCCTATTCAAAAACACATTTATTAAAGAATGGCTTGAAGCTACAGCATCATAAAAGACTTGATATCTTTTAAACGCTAATACTGAGCTGGCGTGTTTGAATAAAGGCATTTGTTTCTAGTAACTATATAATAAGATTAGGTTAAAAATGGGTAACAAATTTTACTCCCATTACATATAGTCATTCTGAGTAAAGGCTGCAGTGTTACTAAATTTAACCACTTAAATGTCTTTATACAAAGCTTTTAGACAGTGTTTTGTTACTGACTGTAAAACTCAAATAGCACAAAGAGTAGGAGAAGATCTAATCAAAATTGCTAAATCTAATATTACATAACCCTCCAAAACAACACACAGGTGTAGCAAAGTAGGTTTACAGTTCACATGGAAAATAATACTATAATTAATATAAAATAATACAAGAATAAACTCTGTGTTTCGTGTACTCACAACTGTAAACCTACTTTTGCCACACCCTGTGTTTCTTCTGTAGAGGACTGCAGTTGAAGAGGATGTAAAAATATTCCTTTTTAAGAAAAAAGAATACATTAGAAAGAAACACTAAGAGTAATCATTTAAAATTCCAGGATAAGGACTTTTGTGAAATGTATGGGACCTAAAGTAGAAAGACATTAATAGTGATTTAATGAATTTGTTTGGAAAATTTTCTATATAAATTTGATCACCATGGAGAATGCCTCTTTTGAATAATAAACAAGTTGGAATAAATGTGTTACATGTTGGGGATAAATTTATTAAGATCTAAAAACATTTAATTTAAATATTTTTACATATTTAATAAATATTTTCATTAATTTTAGCATACAAGTAATGCATATATTGTCTTGTAGGAGGAGGTTATTCATATGTTTTCTCATTTTGAAAACAAAACAGATACTGTACATAGTATAATCATAGCATGAGCACATCATTGTTCACAGTTTTAAGAGCCTACAAATCACTGTCAGATGCCTAGAACAGAAAAAGTGGCATTATGTCAATTAGTACTTCTAAACTTAAACTTCCTCTAAAGTTCAAAATATTTAATTTGTTGCTAAGGACTATAACTACTAAAGAAAATTGAAAATATTCATCTACTTTATCTTTAAACTTGAGATTAGTCCTATGCCAAATGCATGAAATGATTATAAACTTAGATGATAGGTTTAGCAATAGAACTTAAAAATTGTTACCCAGTGGAATAATACTGGGCCGTAAAAAGGGGGGAAAAAAGGAAATCTTACTTTTTGCCACAGCATGGATGGACCAGATTATTATGTTAAGTGAAATAAGCCAGTCAGCTAAAGACAAATACCACATGATCTCACTTATATGTGAAATCTAATGAACACAGTAAGATGACTAACAAAATAGAAACAGAGGCATGGATGCATGGAACAGGCTGACAGATGTTGGAGGGAAGGGGGCATTGAGGGGCTGGATGAAAGAAGGTGAAGGGACTAAGCAAAAATAAATACACATATATGTCATATATACGTATATATACACATGTATACACACACGCACATATACATATAGACACAGACAACAGTGTGGTGACAGCCAGAGGGAAAGGGGGTTGAGAAGGTAGGTGGAGGTGAGCAAAGGCGAGGAAAATGGGGACAGAAAGAATCTTTGCTTGCAGTGGTGGGCACAAGATGCAGTGGGCAGATGATGTTTTGGTGACTTGTTCCTTTGAAATCTGTATGATGTTGTGAACCAATGTCACCTCAATACCTTTAATAAAAGAAAAGATAATCACAGCTAGTGAATTAACAGAAAAAAAAGTGTCTTAGGTGAACTTATCATTATTCTCATTGAGAGAATATCTTTGCAAATTGTCAACGTTAACAATTACAGCTATATTCTAACCCTGCTTTATATCATAATAGATGCTGTACTATTCATATTAAATTAAATTTCTCTGTTTTAATTAAAACTTTAAAGTTCATGCAATCCTACTAGATACAAGAATTTTTATTAAGTCTATTGAATATTGAAGAAAAAATCATTACTCATAAAATAACTAATGGAACTTTTGTTAAAATGGTAGATAAGGAAGTGTGGTACAGTTTGTAAGGTTACCACAGCATTTCTTACGGAGTTTCTCTTGACTACTATTGGATTTACTTAAAGTAATAGGTAAGTGGCCCATACTTTCAAAATTTAAATGACATATTATTAAGGTATTTAGAGAACTTAATCAATTTATTTTTTTTAATTTTTCACCTGTAAAAAAGCAAATAGACAACTGTGGAAATGTCTGAGTTGGATTTTTTTTTTCCTAATCCATTCAGTAATTACAAAACCATAGGAAATTTGCTCCATTGCATCAATTGTATCAGGAAAACAGAAATGTGACCACAGGATTCTCAAAAGGAATAGCAGACAAAAAGAAGAGGAGATTTTCTCTCTCTCTTTCTCTTTTCTTTCTCATATATGCAAGGTCTATCCAGAAGGTAATATGAAAAACAGAGACATTTATTGAAGAAGATACAATATACAAGAAACATTGTATATAGGACAATAACACCTCAGTTCTCTTCTAAGTAGGCACGTTGAGACCTCACATAGTTCTTCCAATCACCATCAGCTGCCCCATCACATTTTCCTGAATCTCATTGATAGTCTGAAATCTCTTCCCATTCAAAGGTGATTTTAATTTTGGGAAAAGCCAGAAGTCACAGGGCACCAAATATGTGCTGTAGGGGTGCTGAGTCATCTGGATGATTTGATGTTTTGACAAAAGGTGCTGCAGAAGATGTGCCACATGAGTGAGAGTATCATTATTATGAAGCTGCCAATCACCAGTTCCCTATAGCAGGGCTTCCTGAATCATTCAGATAGTTTCCACAGAGGAATATTCAAGTTTAACACAAGATCTGATGCAGATTCATTGCTCTACTCTCTCAGTCATTTTGAATGTGACAGCCACACAGTACACATGCTCATTCAATGCCGGCAACCACCTGCATTGATTAGTACAGTGAGGTCATCATTGTCCACACACGCACATTCCAGTCCACTCTCCTTGGTTGCCAGGTAACATTGATGTCGTGCAAACCATCCTTGTTGTGTTAACAATGGCTGGACTTTTTTCGAGACAGATCTTGTATATGTGTGTATAATGAAAATCCTAATCCACTTTTGATAATGTTCAAGATCAAATAAACCTGAATCAGAGCTAATACGATAGGAAAAATGAGATCTTATATTTAAAAAATAAATATCCAGATTGCTTAAGAAAGAGACAAATATATGTTTTTACTTATGATGGTACTCAAAAAATGAATAGATGTCAAAAAAAGAAGGAAACCTTCTTTTAACTATTACTGTCATAACTGCTCTTAGGAAATGAAGAAGCCTATATTCAAATACCATTGAAAGCGTCCTCTGAAAGATAAAGAGAAAGCTTGAATGTAAATTATAATATTGGAAAAGCTTTTCATTGACAATGGAAATTAATATAGCTAGAATAAGAGATACTGTCAAGTTGTTTCTAGATTTTTTTTGTAAGTTTGCAATTTTTCACTATAAGTGTAAGATAATATTTATACTTATAAATCAGAAATCAGTCATGACACTTCTGTTTTCATTATGTTTTATTTTACCATGATTCAGTGCCATCTTTTTAAATTCACCCTCATTTGTGCCTTTTATTATATCAGCACTGCTACTCTGTCTCTCTGATTTCATTTTAAAGTTTTCTGTATTTTTGTTTCAGATATTAGATTTATTAATGCCACACATTTAGATTTGAGTTTTGATATACTCCCCAAATCTTTCTGTTTTATTATGTTGATTTAACTCATTCATATTGATTGTAATGAATTATAAGTTGGACCTTATTTCCTTATCTCTTTTGGTTTTTTATATTTTATGCTAAATTGATTTTATCTCTTTTTTCATGCTGGATTTTATTATATTTGTTGACTTTTTATTTTCTCTCAAGATATTTCATATATTTATACTATTTTTATTTTAAACACACATACAAGCTTTCCTGCTAATGATGTCAAAATAATATCATAAGGTATTTATTTCTTCTTTCTACCCAATTATTTATTCAATATTTGTACTATAATAGGTAGTTTCAGATTCATGTCATTATTAGTTACAGTTTATCTTCATTTCCTTTTTATAACTTATAATTCCTACCCATACTTTCATTATCATGGTAGGAATAAGCACTGATTAGTAAACATGATTTCACAGCTTCATTGACATGTTTATTCTCTTGTCTTTTTCACTTTTGATGTATTTAAAAATAAAATTAAAAACATCTTGGTAGATTGTTTGTTTCTTTTAATCTTCACCTTAGGATATATTCGTTGACTTTAGAGAGATAGGAAAGAAGAGGAAGAGAGAGGGGAAGAGGGCGTACTTGCCAAAGAGAAACACTGATGGGTTGCTTTCCATAGGCACTCCAACTGGGAAACAAGACCACACCTAGGTACGTGCCCTGATGGGAGATCAAGCCCACAACACTTTTGTGTATGGGATGAAGCTCCAACCAAATGAACCACCAGGTCGGACTAGGTAGACTAAGTTTTGACTATTTTTAAAGGTGATCTTATGGAAGTTTTATCTCCTCCATCAATATTTATCTGACATTTTATCTCTTTCGCTTTTACACAGGAATAATAAGACACATGGTAAAAATTCTTGAATTGAAGTACTTTTTCCTTAAAATTTTATTTATATTTTCAACCACCTGGAAACAATAATGTTAAATCCCTACCCTACTTCATTATGAAAATCTTTTCTTTTTACTCTCACATATCTTAGCATTACCTTATTTGTTCTTAAATTTTTACTTAAAATATCAGGCTATATCTTGGTAGATATAAAAGTTTATAGATTTTTCTTGTTATTTAGACAGTGAAATATTAAGGAGAATTTTCTTTTATCTTTTTTATATTACATATTGCTTCGTACCGAGTTCTCTAATTCCAAAATATTTGTTTATAGTGTTCTTTCTTTATTATTTCTATTGCTTATATTTTCTGTAACTATGTTATCATTTTACCCTTAGCTAAAGGGCATTAATATCTAATTTGAAGTGATAAGGTGTTATTGAAATGATACATGCAAACACATAAAAAGCAAGCATTTGGTCACATGAACATATTGATAGGAAACTTTCAGAGTTCTTCAGAGATAAGAATTCTTCAGAGCTGAGAAAATACTTGTCTGGCAATATACAAAGCAGCACAGCGCAGTGGAAGAAACCATTGCCGCTAGAGTCGAGCAGCCTAAGATTCTGTCCCACACTTTACCAACCACGACCTCAGAAATGTTACTTAAGCTTTCTGCACCTCTGTTTATCCAACTATAAATGAATATAACAGAACTACTTACTAAATGGATAAAAATAGCTCAGGTTAATCCTTTTAGAATCATATAAAGAAAAGTAGACAAGTTCTCCCATTAAAGCAGACATACTTCTTATTGAATGTTTCTTAATGAAATCCTTCTATTATACTTATATCCTCACTGAATTATTTAATATTCTCATATCAACATTACATGTTGAAATACCTTGCTTGCTAGACTTGTTTTTCTCTGAATATTTCTTCTAAATATTATATATTTTAATATTATTTTTCTCTGAAGGAGTTTTTGTTTTGTCTAAAAGTGAGGATGCTCAAAGAAGAAACTTCCTCCTTTTTCAATCCAATAAGAAACATTAAAGTCCTTTATAATTAACTTTATTTCATGATATTTAAAAATAATTATGTAAGTCAGAGATTTTCAACTTTTTTTATCCCCTGACACACATAAAATAATTACTAAAATTCTGTGCCACACCAAATATATATATATACATATACACATCTGTATGTGTGTGTGTGTATGTGTGTGCGTGTATATATATATATGTATGTATATATTTTGCTTATCAGACAAAAATAGGTGTAGTTTTGACTTATTCACACAGGACATTATTGTTGTGTTAGCTGTTGTCATTTAAAGAAAAATTATTTGGCAATCTAAAGAAAGAGGTCAATTCCCTGAATGAGATAGGTATTGCATGGAAAGAACCTATGCACCCCATGTTCACAGTAACACTATTTACAGTAGCCAAGTGCTGGCAACAACCTAAGCGCTCATCAGTAAATGAATGGATCAAAAAACTATGGTACATTTATGCAATGGAATACTACACAGCAGAAAATGAAGGAGTTCCTACCCTTCATGATAGCATGGGTGGAACTGGAGAGCATTATGCTAAGCGAAATAAGCCAGGCAGTGAAAAACAAATACCATATGATCTTACCTGTAAGTAGAGCCTAATCAACAAAACAAACAAGTGAGCAAAATAGAACCAGAGACATGGAAATAAGGAACACACTGACAGTGACCAGAGGGGAAGGGGTTGGAAGGTAATGGGGGAAAAAGAGAAAGGGGCAAGTCAAGGAACATGTATAGGGGGACCCATAGACACTGACAGCTGGGTGGGGATTGACTGTGGGAGAGAGGGGAGAGAAACGGGGAAAAATACGGGACAACTGTAATTGAACAATAATCAAAAAAGAAAAAATAAAAAAAAAACTTATAGTACACAGTTGAAAATCACTGGCATAAGCAACAAAGAAATGATTAAAAAATTAAAGATAGCTTAAACATATATTAGATGAGATTAATAAAATAGCAAAAATTAGTAGGCATTTTTCCTCATCACTTCCTTTTTTAATGCTATACTTTTGTTCCTGTAATTATGTTAAACATACTAGAAAATGTCATTGCTGTCAGTCATGGGTATAATGTAAATCAGACCCTGCAAATAGTTCTGCTTTCCTTCTTCACCTTAGAAAATTATTTCCAAGAAATTTCTCCATAGAAAAGTTGAACCAGAATTCCTCATCTCAATTAAATGATTAATATTACTCTTCAAAAAGTTTTTGCATCAATAAAAATAAAATCTACAATAGCTATAACTACTTAAATTTTAGGTTTCCCCAAGTGCAAAATACATCACTATGCGAACTAGAGACTTGAGCTTTTATTTTTATGAAGAATCGATGTAAACTCCATATCCTTAGCTGGATTCCTATAGTATTTTCTTTGGCACTCATGTTTGGAAATGTGGCAGAGTAGTTTTAAACTCAATATCTGATGGAAACTGTTGATGCCAAAGGGTCGACAATTTGAATTGAGTAGGATCCCACTAAAGAAGTTAAGAGTTAAAATTTCATAATTTTTAAAATAGAGTAAAAAAAACCAACCAAAATTTTTATATATTTAGAAAAGAATGATTGACAAAGTACTGATCCATCCGATTATAAAACTGATATTAAACAAACAAACAAACAAAAAATAAAATAGCCAGGCACACAAGCTGGAAAGGGATCTAAAATGCTGGGTCCTAGAGGGAAAAAAAGAAAGTTAACTAGATTACCTTCCAGAAACAAAGAATTTAAAATTATTGAGACCATATGTCCTCCGAACATTCTTTTTTAATGCTATGCTTCTGTTGCTGTTATTATGCAAACATACTAGAAAAAGCCATTGCTGCCACTTGTGGACATAATGCAAATTAAAATCAGACCCTGAAAATATTTCTGCTTTCCTTTATCATTTTAGTATATTGTTCCTAGAAATTTTTATAGAAAAGTTTAAACAGGATGCCTCATCTGAATTTCATGATCATTATCACTCTATAAAAACCCTTTGTATCAATCAAAATACAATACACAGTAATTATATTTTTGTAATATACTAGTTTCATACTAATGTCATTACTGTCATAAATACTGTTGTATTATTGTAATAAGTAGTGCAATCAAGACTGTGAGTTGTAAATTTCTAAGGGAAAGAGGATGATGAACATGGTAGAGATGAAGTTAAGGAAGTGGTAAGTGAACAAAGGGTGGTTTTGATAGGTTATAATTAGTAATTTATTCCTTTTTAAATTTTTTAGTTGTTCAAGTACAGTTTTCTCCATTTCCCCCCTCCTTCCCCCTTGCCCCACCCATCCCCACTTACCACCCTCTATCGACTCCCTTTTGGCTTTGTCCATGAATCCTTTACTCATGTTCCTTGATGACCCTTCTGCTTTTTCCCCCTTTATTCCCTCCCCCCTGAATACTGTCAGTTTGTTCTTTATTTCAATGTCTCTGGTTATATTTTTGCTTGCTTATTTGTTCTGTTGATTAGGTTCCACTTATAGGTGAAAAAATAAACTCAAGATGGATAAAAAACTTAAATACAAGTTGTGACACCACAAAGACCTAGAGGAGGACATAGGTAGAAAAATCTCAGATATTCCACACAGCAATATTTTCACCAATATGTCCCCTAGAGCAAGGGACATAAAGGAAAGAATAAACAAATGGGACTACATTAAAATAGTAATTCATTCTTTAGTGAAAAACTTTGGGTAGTGGATAGCCTACTGTAAGGTAAATTTTTAAAATCTCTTTTGGGTTTTCTTTTTGTTTCTCCTTGTACATCCTTTTTGAAAACTGTTGTCATTTTTTTCTCATGTTTTCTTCCTCAATGTTGTATTTATGCTGGGCTTTAAATATTCAATTTAGAATGCTTCCCAGATAAATTCAAACTTCATTTGAGGAATCTTCTAAAATTAACCTGATCAAGGCTATAATACTGTTTAAAATATTAAATAAACTATATAAAATGCAAATTCTATTTTTTCTGGGAAGTTGCATAATAAATATAAAACAAAGAATAAAATTTTACAACACAAAATAATAGTTTTATTGTACTATAATTTTTTTTCACATTTTTCAATGAGGTTGTGTAGACTTTGCCATTATATAACATGTTTGAATATTACAGATTCTCAAATCGTTAATAATTTAAATATATTTTTTCTTTTTAATTTGACAGCTTTACTCAGCTAGATGCTTTTTGAGGATAAATTATTTTGATGACAGTTGGAGGGAGCAGGAAGTAGAGGGTTTGAGCCAAAATAAAAAAGGACTCATGGACGCGATCAACAGTGTGGTGATTGCTGGAGAGAGGGGGTGTAAAGGAGCTAAATGGTAAATGGAAAAGGTACAATAAAGCAATTATTAAATAAAAGCATTAACAAGAATTATCAACTAATGAAGATAGTGATATCTTTAAAATGGATACATTATATTTTGATATAGTAAAATTTCCTGATTTAAAACTTAATTGAAAGTAAGATGAAGGGAATGGAGGGACGGAGATAGCAATCAAACAATCTATGCAGGATGCTACTTACACCCTCGGCTCGGGGTTCCCATCCCAGTTTTTGTATTGTTCCCCTTAACAAACCAAGGCCTCAGTGCTTCTACAGATCAGGAAAAATAAGTTACTTCATAAATTAGATGCCCACAAAAGTTAACTGTTTTAGATATGAGTGTTTGAAATATCACCAATTGTGAAACAAAGAAGGAACTCTTTAACAATTATAAATTATTTTCTCTCTTTAATTCTGATTCATAAGTTTTTAAATTCAGTGTTGACTATGTACTGTCATAAAAACAGCCTGTTCAGAAATGTTGCTGAGTCCTGGAAAAATTATGTTCAAACAGAAATTAATATGTAATTAGGGTTAAAATCAACCTACTTGTCCACCAACTTTGTCTCCCAGGTTGTTATCTTTCAACTTGCTTCTTCAGGGTAGTCTTTCTCCCATTTTTCTAATGCCATTTTTTTTACCATGCTATATGGCCACTGACTGAAACTAAAATATAAATGGAATAAAACCTCAAATTATTTTTGTTCCTTAATAATGCTTCAATCCAAATTTTATTTAAATTATTCTATGCTAAAGAGCATCCACGTTAAAACTTATTTGATCTCTAAATTCAAAGGATACATAGCCACCATTCTTTAGCTACTGTTCCCATGAGAACCTGATGAAATACGTTGATTGTAAATTTCAGCAGGAAAAGAAAAGTTTTTATAGGCAGGGCAAATTATACAATCCTTTTAACTAGAACATTTAGTTTGTAAGTTAAAGATGAAAAGAATGTATAACAATTTTGGTGCTGCCTACACAAAACCGACAAAATAATCTATTTGGTTATTTTCAGTTATTCTGTGATGCTTACTAAAATCATTTCCTACCTATATTTTGTGTTTACTTTTATAAGTATAGTAGTAATAATCCTTTCATAACAGTTACTTTAATTTTATTTTTAGACTAAAAATAAGACTGATATGGAGAAGTTATTAAATATTTTTCTCTATTCATGTTTAACATTTTTAAAAGATTTTAAAAATAATGTTTATTATCTAATGAAAATATTGAACTGATAAATTTTAATTGACATTTTAGAAAATACTAAATAGCAAAAGTAAATAATAGTAATAGTATTTTCACAACACAGGTAAAATAATCAGTAACAGGTTGTGTTTCACAGTTTGTTCTCTTTTCTTGGCAATAATTTGGAATACAGATGAGATTTTACTGCATGTGTTATTTTTGTCCTGCTTTTATTTGTTGAAGATCCTTCTATCTCATTTTTCTCTCATTCTGTATTAGAAGGGAATCATCATGTTATTTGTCATATATAGTTTTACTTGTGATGTCATGAACCATGATAAATTATCAGGCAAGTGGTAGCAACAGAGGTTATGAGATCAAATTCCTGTGATTTGAATATAAACTCCATAATTTATTAATTGTGTTATTTGGACAACTAGTCTAACATCACTCTAGATTTTTCATTTATTAAATTATGCAAAAGAGCATTATTCACTGCATATCAGTCTTTCGAGGATCAAAGTAATCCGTTCAGAGTCCTTAGTACATAGCAAATGCTTAATAATTTTTCGTTATGTTTCTTTCTTTTTCTTTTTTTTTCTATCTTTTGTCAGCTACTACTACTGCTACTGTGACTACTCTGAGGTCGACCACTTTTACAAGTATTAACAGTCTTCAAATACCAACTCTAATAAGATATTATAATGAGCCAAAAGAGTTAGATTTTGCTTGGCATAATGGCCTCCAAAATCATTCATGTTGTCACGAATGGAATTTTCTTTTTTTTTAAAACTGAATAATATTTCATTTTGTGTACATACCACATTTTTTTCATCCATTTGTGCATCAGTGTGTATTTAGTTTCTTTCCATGTCTTAGTTATTGTGAATATTTGTTGAAATAAACATGAAAGTGCAGCCCTGGCTGGGACGCTCAGTTAGTTGGAACATTGGCCCATATACTAAAAGACTGCAGGTTTGATCCCGGATCAAGGAACATACCTAGGTTATAGGTTTGATCTCTGGTAGAGGATCATAAAGGAGGAAACCAATCAATGGTTCTCTTTCTCTCTTTATTTCCCCCTTCCTCTTTCTCTAAAATCAATAAATATATCATCAGGTGAGGATTAAAAAAAAAAACATGAAGGTGTGGATATTTCTTTAATAGTCTGATTTTAATTCCTTTGGATATATACCTATAAAGGAGTTTGCTGGATCATATGGCATTTCTATTTTTAATTTTCTGAAAAATCTTTATACTGCTTTCCAAGGTGGCTGTGTGAATTTGTATTTCCACCAGCAGTAAACAAGAATTCCCTTTTCTCTACCTCCTCACCAACACATCTTTTGTTTTTCCTTTTTGGTTTGTTTAATAACAGCTATTCCATCTCATCTGAGGTATTAATCAAATGGTAGAAAGTTTCAGTTATGCAACATAAAAAACTCCCATGGAATACTGTGCAGCAGAAAGGAACAAGGAGCTCACACCCTTCACAACAACACGGATGGAACTGGAGAGCATTATGCTAAGTGAAATGAGCCAGGCAGTGAAAGACAGATACCATATGATCTCACCTATAAGTGGAACCTAATCAACAAAATAAACAAGCAAGCAAAATATAACAGCAACATTGAAATAAAAAAGCAAACTGACAGTAACCAGAGGGGAGGAGGGATGGGGATGACAGGCAAAAGGGAGGGGAAGGGTCACCAAGGAACATGCATAAAGGACCCATGGACAAAGCCAAATGGAAAAAGGATGGTGGGTGGGAGGTGGAGCAGGTGGGGTTGGGGAAAGTGGTGGTGGGAAAATGTTGATAAAAGCAAACAAACAAACAAAAGTGGTTGGGGAGTCTGGGAGTAGTGTGGAAAATTAAGAAGCCAAAGAACTGGTATGTGCAGCCTGTGGACATGGACTAGGAGGTGTGGGGATGATGGGATGGGGTGTAGGGAGGATGGGATAAAGGGGGGAAAAATGGGACAACAGTAATAGCATTCTCAATAAAATATACCAAAAATTATTTTAAAAAAAACAACTCCTAGAGATTAACTGTAGTTTTATTGCCTTTAGTTAACAATACAATTATATATTGAAAATTTTGTTTAGAGGATGGATCTTATGTTAATTGTTCAAATGGTAATAATAATAAAAGCAGGTGAAAACTTTTGAAGGTGATGGATATGTTTATGACAGAGTTCACTGTAATAGTTTCATGGATATGAATATGTATTAATCTCCAAACTTATTAAGTTGCATATGTTAATTCTGTATAGCTGTTTGTTTTTAACCCTCACCTGAGGATATATTCATTGATTTCAGACAGAGAGGAAGAAAGTGAGAGAAACATCGATATGAAAGAGAAACAAAGAATCTTAAAAAATAAGTTAATTAAAATCTCTATCAGAGAAAGCAAAATAAGAGTCAGATTTTGGAGTCAGACAAATTTAAGATAAAATCTTTACTAGGCTTTTACTAACTGTGTGGGTTGGAAAAATTACTTAATCCCTCTGAATCCTAAACTTCTCATTTCTCAACATGGACCTATTGATTCAGCTAAAAGGTGCCTTTTTTTTCCCTTTATTGATTCTAGTTGCTCCAGAGAGGGGAAAGGAGAGAGAAAAAGAGGGAGAGAATCATCCATTTGAGAGAGAAACATCAACTGGTTGCCTCTTGTACATGCCCCAGTTGGGCACCAAGCCCACAGCCCAGGCATGTGTCCTGACAGGGGACTGAACCCACAACCATTTCTTTGTGGGACTATGCCCAACCAACTGGGCCACACAAACCAGGGCCAAAGCTGTCATTTTTGATTCATGTTATTTTCACTCGAAAAACCCCTGGTACATATTAAGCATCAGGTAAATATTGGTCTTGGTTTCCTCTCCCAATTTTCCCTTGTGTAGTTCAAATATTATATAATTTTCTCGAAAATGTATATAGTGGTCATCAATTCATATCATAATTTGTGATTAAAATATAGTGAGGCAAAGGAGGAATTGCTGAAGGTCTAAATATTTAGAAGTAAGAGAAAGAAAAGAAAGAAACACAGAAAGTATTGCTGATATTTTGAAATGATTTTCAACATTTCTATCTCTAAAAATATTTTTAATTGCTAGAACAGGGCAATTTGAAAGCATAGAAAAATATTCATATTTTACTTAGTTTATTGCAGCCTTTGTCCATATTTTCCTTAAGAAAATATATTAATTGAGATGGTAATCTCTGATTATATTAAGTTGCATAGGCTTGACTTCTGTGTAGTATTTCAGCAGATAAAGTATTTTTATTTCAAAATAAATTCTTAAAGAGATGTTAGATGTGAATTTGAAAAGAGCAGTTTTTTTTCAGGGGATTAAAGATGTCATTCTTAAGAGTTACAAAAATTTTAATATTATAATACTAAGATAGAACAGTTATTTGGGCTCTTTAACACTTTAAAGCAACTGTTTATTTGAGGAGTACACTTTTTAAATGAACACATTTATAATTACACTGAAGATACTGGAAATGATGTATATATTTTTAGAAAGCTGGAGATAAAGGAGGCAGGAAAGATTCTAAACACTCGTTCAAATAAAAGTCATTGACAATGTTTGAAAAGCAGCTCTTACGTAGGATCTGTATGTAGAATTTTCCTTTATAAAAGTTTTTTTTCTTATTTGATAGCCACAAGACCAAAGTAGGGTAGTCAATATGTGTAAGTTAAGAGAAAAATAAAAGGATCCAGAGATTACAAATTCATTAAAAGTGTCCAGAGATCACAAGATCACCAATTCATGACAAAATAAATTATTTTTAAAAGATAATTTTCACAAAATATTATGAACGATCATTCTGCTTAAATGTCACTGTACATTTTTTTCATGTACTTAAATAAATGTTTAGTCCATCAATTTCCTATTTCAAACATTTGGTGGGTATATATATTTTACAATATAAGTTCATTATTTTCTTGTACAAGGCAAGTAAACACAGTCTACTGCTAAGTTACAGTAACTCTGACTGGTCCCCGTATTTTAGCACTTTAGATCTCAATAACATAATTGTAAGCTGTCTTTTAAAGTCTTGGGACTCCAAACCTAACACCTTAATAGAGGAGGAAGAACATGGCTACTGGAAAATTATTTAAAATTGAAAAAATAGAAATAAAGAGGGCAAATAATACAATTAAGGTCTAAGCTGACAAGTAAAAATAATATTGATTTTTCTCTATTGTTTGGTACAGTGTACATAGTTATTGAAATACTTGTTTATTTAAAATAGAAGTACAAAAAGTGACTTCATGGTATTCCATTTTTGTATAATAAGACCAATTATATAATGAGAAGTTGAGCAAAGTGTTTAAGGGTTGGAAAAGACTTATTTTTTCATTTAGAAAAAAAACATACTTCTTTTTCAAGAGAGAATTAGGTAGGTGAATCTGTCATTTCCAAGAAAGCATAAAATAACTTTAGAGCTTAAAGCAAATGGAGAAAGATTCACCACCTACTTAAAATTGGAACCCTTTAAGAACTGACACATGAAATATCTGTGTTGTGAGATAGTCATTTCCAGATTCTAATATTTAAATTCCTGGTGCCTTTCATGTACAGGGCTCTCAACCTAGGTACATGGACAATTTGCACCGGGAACTTCTTTGTTACAAAGGGATTCTTCTGTGCATTTTAAGATGATTAACAGTATCTCTGGGCTTTACTCACTGAATGCTAATATACTCTCTACCCATATGAGGACAGTCAGACATCTGACTGACATCCCCCAGGAGGACAACACTGCCCCATTAAGAACAAGTTGATCCATAGTTGGAACATAAAGCATTGTTTATCCATTATTTTAGGATATTTAAATTTTTCCAGTTTTTTGTTACTATGAGTAAGGCTGTTTATAACATTTCTTTATACACCGGTCTATGAATATAAATTTTTATTTCTCTTGGGCAATACCTAGTAAAATTACAGGGAGATATTTTGTCTGGGACATCATCTTTCCACACTGGCGTCTGCTGAGGGCTCCTCATTCTTATGTGGTCTATGTAGTCCACTGTTGAATTATCTCTTCTTTTAACCTCAGGCCGTGTTTGGATTTGGTGCTCTCTCAACTGCTTACAGGTTTATCTTAATAATGGTAGTTGTTTTTTTTATTTTATTTTTTATTGTTGTTCAAGCACAGTTGTCTCCATTTTCCCCCAGCATCCTCCCCTGCCCCACCCACCTCCACCTCCCACACTCAATCCTACCTCCCTTAAGGTTTGTCCGTGGGTCCTTTATACATGTTCCTTGATAATGGTAGTCATTTTTTATGGCTGGTCCATGCTGGGCTGCTCCCTGCCACATTTACAAATGGAATATTCCTGTTCTCCTTTAGAACACTGAGATACTAGGTCCTCACTAGGCCTTTTCCAGCTACACTGCTCTCTGCTGTCATAAGCCCTCCACTGGCTCTGTCTGGGAAGTGATAAACAAAGACTAACTCTCTAGACTCATGCCTCGCAAATGTGTCTGAAGACCTTCTGTTGCCCCACTAAGTCAGGTCCTTTTTCAGAGATCATTTTCTGGATCAAACTCTCAAATATCAACTATAGGTATTCCCCCACCACTACAATGACTTCCTCTCTCCACCAGAAACTTGAACAGATACATAAATCTCTGGTTCAGGGGTTAAGATTCAGGTCAAAAACCCTGCCTGCCCCTGCATCTACTTCTTTCTGTTCACCCACAATGCCGTTGTGTGGACTTTGGGAACACTACATATAGGGGAGCCTAATGCTATGCTGACCTTGACTGGCAGAAGCAACAGCAAGGTCCCAGGAAAATGACCTGCAGGACACTTTTCTCCTCCAAGTCTTGTGCAACTGTATCTAGTTGTCAGAAAAAAATCACACGCAGAAGCCCGGCGTCAAGGGACGATCAATAATATATATAGTGTTGTGTGTGTGTATATATATGCGTATATATATATTATATGTATGTATTATATATAATGGATATATGTGTGTGTGTGTATATGTATAAATATTAGCTTTCCAGTTTCTCTAAACAGGATGGAGGTATATAACAGAAACAATTCAAATACCCTCATACTGAGGTAGATTATTATTTAGCTAGTGATGGACAAGCCTTTCTACCTCACTTGTACACATTTCAACTAATACTGGAGTATTTTGAATACTGAGTATTCTAAGAGCAGAGGAAAGTCAGGTTTCTGACAGGGAGCAAACTCTGGGAGCGTTTATATTAAAATGCCAAAAAGACACCTCAGAAGAATATGGTGTGAATCTCTAGAGCACATGTAGGGGGAAATCACTTTTATGTCAAATTCTGTATTTATAATTTGTATTTTTTTCTTAAAGTTTCCCCAAATTATGTTTTTGATTTCACGAAACCTCTTTTAGCTCCTGCCTTCTACACATTTCAGTACTGACATTGAAATAAGCAATTGCCCAGAGTTTAGAGAATGTGCATGGGCTGGTGATATATGAATATATTTGGGAATTGTCAGCTTTTGGGGGAATTTAAAGCCATGAATGAGTTTGTGTGATATCGTGAAAAGAGTAAGATAGATAGAAAAGCTATCCAAAGAATGATCATTGAGAAACCCACTGTTAGAGACACTGCAACAAGATGAAAAAGAGTCAGTAAAGCATATTGAAAGAGTTAGCAGAATCAGAAAATAAAGAAATATTTTCACTTATGGAAACATGGAACAGACTGAAGTGACCAGAAGGGAAAGGGGGGAGGGGTATAATGGTGAAAAGAAGGGGAAGGGACTAGACAAAGTAATGTATGGAAGACCCACGGACATGGACAACAGTGTGGAAATTGACTGTAGGAGCAGGTGGGCGGCTGTGATGGCTGGAGGAGGGCAAAGGGAGGAAATTTGGGACTGCTGTAATAGAATAATAAAAACAATTTAATGAAAAAGAAATTTTGGTTTAGATGGAAAATAAAAATAAATATTCCTGAGAGCCATGCCACATGAGGCTAATACCATTAATATGAAAGTTAACGATAATACAACAAAAACAATAGCTAACACATATTGTACATTATTCTAAGCAGTGTTCTAGCAATTTAGATCTATTAAAACTCACTTAACTAACAATTCCATGAGGCAAGTATTAGTATAGTATATTTCAAATTTTGCAAATGAGAAGTCTGAGACCCACAAAAATGAAGTGGCATGTCCAAGAATATACAGTTTAAGTAGACAAGTCAGGATTTGCACCCAGGCCACCTAGATCCAGAGTATACTCTTTTATATATACAAGGTCTGTCCAGAAGGTATCCAGCCACATAATATGAAAAATAGAGACATTTACTGAAGAGGATACAAGATACAAGAAATATCGTACATACGACAGTGATGCCTCAGAGTCCCCTTCAAGGTAGGCACCTTGGAACCTCACACAGGTCTCCCAATCACCATCAGCTGCCCCATCGTGCTTTCCTGAATCTCATCAAAGGTCTGAAATAGCTTCCCTTTCACAGGTGGTTTTAGTTTTGGGAAAGACCAGAAGTCGCAGGGCACCAAATCTGGGCTGTAGAAGGGCTGAGTCACCTGGGTGATTTGATGTTTTGCCAAAAAAACTCTGCACTCAATGTAATGCATGAGTGAGTACATTGTTGTGATGAAGCTGCCAATCATCAGTTGCCCATAAATGTGACCTTCTGAATCATCCAAATATTTTCTGTAGAGGAATCTTTAAACTTAACGCAAAGGTTGATGCAGATTCATTGCTCTACTCTCTCAGCCATTTTGAATTTGACAGCCACACAGTACACATGCTCATTCAATGGTATCTACCACCCCATTGACTAGTACAGTGAAGTCATCATTGTTCACACATGCGCATTCCAGTCCACTCTCCTTGGCTGCCAGGCTACATCGATGTTGCATAAACCTTTCTCTTTATATAAACAATGCCTGGGCTTTTTTTTTTTTTTTGGTACAGACCTCATGTATAACTATCTTTGTCAGTGTTTGAAAACAAGTGGAAATATTTGTATGAGTTTTCGACAATGACTATTGCAGGCTTGATGTGTTCGTTGTATATGAAACCTACTAATTTAGTATAATGTGGGTAATTTATTTCCCTCTTACAAATTAATAACTTACATGAACTCATAAAGGGACTCAATCATATATGTTTTTGAATCCTGGACTTTATTTCTTGGAATCCCTTTTTTCCTCACTGCACCCTCCCTTCTGTGTTATCTGCATTTTTCATCTAATTCTCAAACACTGAAACATACCACTAAATACTTTACATACCACTAAAATGTAAAGAAAGACGGAAATTGAGTTGTTGGTGAAAGATTCAGTGCACCTGTGTCTAATTAAGACACGGCAGTGGCTGCTAAATCCTTTTTCTACATACTAGACGGAGGCTCTCGAGACCATGTCATCTATTTATCCTCTGACTTACTCCAGAATGAGTTCAGCGGGGACAGTCTTCATCCCTGTTGCTAGAGCTTTGCCCCGTAGGGAGTCAGGCCCTCTGGCAGAGTCGAAACCGTAATTGAGATTTCCTGGCAAATTCCATGTGTGGAGAATCAAACCCTGAGAAACCTTCCAAAAGAGAACTTCCATTAATTTCAGCTGTGCCTAATTTACCATGAAACTTTAGAGAAGGCAGTAAATTGGTTAGTGTTTGAGATAGATCCTCTTGCTATAGGAGACACACACGCACAGAGGGAGGGGGTCAGAGGCAGTAGTTTTTCTTTGAAGGTGAAAGAAAAATCTCTGCCCTTCATGTCACTTCAGATATCCATGGCTAAACAGGGAAGGACATGTTGAAAAGGTAGGTAAAATTAGTGTTTGCTATGAATTTCATTTCAGTGTAACAAAGTTCATTGTCTTCAGCTTATAAAAATGGGTACAGAAAGAATAAGAATAATTATTCAGTAAAAATCGTGCAATGTGCTATGACAGTGTCATTAATACCTATGGTGCAATCTGTATTTATAAACTCTTTGCCACTTGTCACAAATCTAGAAAACAAATACATTTGTTGTACTATGATTCTCTTAGGAAGAACTGCATTTGATCATCTACCTTGGTCTTCTCTGAGTGATTTCAACTAAAATAAAAGAACTACAGTAATATTTGAGCTAAAATACCCCCTGTATTGATAAAAGAGAGTGTCAAAAACCTATTCTATTGAAAAATTGGAAAGATCTCCAGTGGGCTTGGGGGCATATGGAAATCCTGCCTCAAGCAAAATAAAGGGGAAATTTCACTCTCACTAGAAACAAGAAAAGCAGGAATAATAACTACTAAAATGATGTATAGAGCATACGAAACAAAAAAAAAACACCATAAGCAAAGTAATCTGAGAATTTTATATAGAGTATAGCATCTGGCTGCTATAGTTGTGGTGTTTCTATTCCAAGAAAGTCTTCTTTTATTATCAGTTTTATTCAATACAAAGCATCTAAAACTACCAAATTCATGAGGAGCCCACTGTTTCTTTAAATCATTTATTAAATATTTAACCATTCTAAAAACTATATATTTAGTCATTCTAGAGAACTATTTATTTCTCAAAAAAGGGCATGGCAAATTTTATTTTGAAGTAACCTATATCAGTCCAGTTCATAACTGGTGGAAAAAGTAGTGAGGGTGGGTACAAGGTAGTAAGTTTGTTTACTTTGCTTTGTTGGGTGTATATCATTTACATAGTAATTTAGGTGTAATGGATGAGGGGAACAGATTTGAAAAGAGGCTTTCATGTGCAGATAAAATCTTATCAGCTAAAAGGTATTAGACACCACACCAGGAAAAGAAACAATCCAATTTAAAAATGGACGAAGGGCCTGACAGACAATTCCTTAAGGAGGACATATACAGGGGACCCAGAGACATATGAAAGGATTCTCAGCATCACTAACCATCAGAGAGATGCAAATTAAAACCACAGTGAGATACCACTTCACACCTGTCAGAATGGCCATCATAAGCAAATCAACAAACGAGTGCTGGTGAGAATGTGCAGAAGCGGGAACCCTAGGGTACTGTTGGTGGGAATGCAGAGTAGTGCAGCCACTGTGGAAAACAGTATGAAATTTCCTCAAAAAACTAAAAACAAAACTGCCTTTTGACCCAGCAATTCCACTGTTGGAAGTATACCCTAATAATCCTGAAAAATCAATTCAAAAGGACGTATGCACCCCAATGTTCATAGCAGTTCTATATATAATAGCTAAGTGCTATTAACAGCCTAAGTGCCCATCAGTAAATGAGTGGATCAAAATATTGCCATATATTTACATAATGGAATACTACACAGCAGAAACAAAGAAGGAACTCCTACCCTTCTCCACAGCATGGATGGAATTATTGTATTTTTTTCCATTTCCATGCTGGAGAGCATTATGCTAAGTAAAATAACCCAGGCAGTGAAAGACAAATACCATATGATCTCACTTATAAGTGGAACCTAATCAGCAAAACAAACAAGCAAGCAAAAATAGAACCAGAGACATTGAAATAGAGAATAAACTGACAAGGACCAGAGAGGAGGGGGGAGATGTATAATGGGGGAAAGAAAGGGAAGGGCCAAGTCAAGGAACATATATAAAGGACCCAGGGACAACGGCAATGGGGGGAGGGTTGAATGTGGGAGGTGGGGGGTGGGTAGGGCAGGGGAGAGTAATGGGAAAAGATTGGGGACAATAGTAACTGAACAACAAAAAAAATTTTTGAAAAAGATATTATCTGCTTTATATCTTTATTTCCTTGCTGTGGAGTCAGGCCTACCTGCTTTTGAATTTGGACTCTCTTCCTCGCCAGTTGTATAACTGTGGTGAATCCACTTGGCTTCTAGTAGTCTTATATGTCTAATTGGGACACTAGAAGAATTCTCTTACTATAGAAAGTATTGGGCAGATAGTTATTAGAGAAAAGAAGACATCTGATTTATAAGATGGAGAGCAGGATAACAACTGGAAAGAGGAGCCGAGGGGGTGGAGCATAAAGGAAAAAGGACTCATGGACACGGACAACAGTGTGGTGATTGCGGGGGGAGGGGTGTACAAGGGGACTTGATGGTAATGGAAAAAAATACAATAAAGATTAAGTAAGAAAACAGTGCTCAAAATATTGTAGTTTTTTTCACCTCCTCCCACTTTTGCCCCCTCCTCTTGTTAAATGATATATGTTAATATAATAAAGACAATATATTTTCTGATGTACATAAATTGTAGAAGTTTATTATATTTCAAATACAGATGACCTGAAGATTTAGGCTCTTAATCTTTTTTCCTTCATTGTCCTATTATATGTATATTAACAATATTTTTAGCTGAACAGAAAAGTGCTAATAATTGAATACCTATACTAGCTAGAGAATACAGAACTAATATTGATCATCAAAATCAAGTGTTCTCATAGTATTCAATCTTTTATGTATGTCTTGGACAACAGATACTTATATTAACTATTTTAAGATGGCTTTAAAATTTATATTATTAGTACTTATAAAATTTTGATCACAAATACATGTATTTTGTTTAATTTAATAATATCAATTATAGTAAAAGCTTTTGTGAAACTTAATAGTTCTTCACAAAATCCCTTTTAGCTAGCATATTGATCTCACCACATTAATTATTTCACGATACGGTCAATTCTCATAATTTATTGTAATTACATTCTGTATAGTGCTGCAAATGCTGAATAGTGAATACTGGATCATTGTTCACAGGGGAAATACAATGTTAATTTCCTGCAAAGCTCTGGTGGCAACATTTTTAGCAATTGATCATGAGATATCTCATCTTACTGTTTCTATTTAAAAATATTTTATTTAATTCACATTAGTAATTCATTAACATTGAACTCAATGAACTAAATAGGAGCCAATTGCCCTAAGTATTATCATTTATTGATTTGAATTAGTATATACCTAGCATGAACAAAACCTATCCAACACATGTGTTTTCTCTGTAAGGCATTGTACAATACATCACAACCTGCTTGTACTTGGGAACAGGAAGCCTATTTCAACATTATTCTTTGTGTCATTTTAAACAGCAAAACAACCAACAAAAAGCACACATATACACATACGCACAAAATGTGGCCGTAAACAGACCAAAGAAGGAATGGAAGCAAGAAGACTGTTACTTTGTTCAACCTCCGCTGAGAACATGTGTCATGTGGCTCAAAGTTTTTGCTTCTGATTACAAATAAATTTTAGTGACGAGGCAAATTTGCAAATATAGAATCCACAATAAAGAGGTTTGACTGATTGTATTTACAGTGAAATTCTGTCTCCAATGAATGGTCTAGTGAAAATAGATTATACTGTTCAAGTTCTCATGTATAACTATAAACTTCATGCTCTAAAGAAACTGTGAATCAGACAAGTAAAAAACGTAATCAGCTCCTTTTCTGTCTTCATTGTGAGAATTGGAGAAATTTTGTATAGTAACGAACACATACCAGTTCTGATGCATCTAGAAAGACGGGTAGTTTAAAAAATTGTTCTTTACCATAAAAACAGTTTTTCTAATAATATAATGGCCTACATTTCTTAACAACAAATGACAAAAACAATAGTAACAAAAAAGTATTTTTAATTTTTGAATTTTCTTGATTTAGGAATGCAAATTACTAGCCTAAAAGTTTATATACATCCTAGAAGGACATACAATTAGATATACAAGTATTCTTGTAGCTTAACAAGTCTCATTATGCCATCTCCAGCTTTATTGCAGGGAACAATGGTATATATGACACCACATTCTGTAACTCAGATATGGAAGAAAAGTAGGACGGGTGTTGCCAAATTTAAAGATAGAGTAAAGACAGGAGGCTCTCTGTGTGATGAAAGAATTGTTCCCCCGAGAGGAAACATTGACTTGCCAAACACCTCTTTGTGGTGTTAAGATTCCACAGGAGAATTTTTTTTTCTTCTTTTGTTTGGTATTTGTAATTGAGTTTCAATTATTGAAATGTGTTCTCAGATCTTTGAGGCAGGAGGAAAGAAACTGGAAATCACAATTTAGAAGCATTCATATAGGGTCCTGTTCAAATTGGATATAAGTAATTTTTATTTTATAGTATAATTATTGAATTTTCATAACGTTGTTAATTTTTTGTTTTTATTTTTATTGTACAGTTCCCAATTAATTATTATTTTTTAATGTTTTAGCTAACATCTAAACACAACTTTTTGGAACACATCTGTTGAGTAAGTCAAGATAAACCTGTTTTGAATGAGCAAAATCACCATTGTGTCAAACTTTTTTTAAATTAAAATATTTTTATTGAAGTATTGGTATATAAAATTGTGATTTGACACTGGAATGCCTTATTAAATAAAGCCACATTTAATCTAGTAAGTATCTGTTACCATACGAATGCATTATATCCCCTCAGCCATTATACACTGCATCACTGAAAATTATTTACTTTATAAATGGCAGTGTGAATCTCTTAATCCCCTTTACCTGTTTTGCTCATTCCTGCACCGTGTTCCCATGGCAATCATTGGTTCGTTCTCTGTATCTGGGAGTTTCTATTTATTTTGTTTGTTGATTTGTTTTGCTGTTTGATTCCACATATAAATGATATCATATATTATGAGTCTTTCTTTGAATCATTTTACTTATCATAATACCTTCTAGGTCCATCCATGTTGTCTCATATGACTAGGTTTCATTCTTTTTTTTTTTTTGATGCATAATAGTCCTTAATATAGATCATAATCTGTCCAGAAAAAGTTCAGCCATTATTGATATAAGGAGAATGGTTTGAGTAACATCAATGTAATCTGGCAGCCAAGGAGAGTGCACTGGAATGCATAAACATGAATAATGGTGACTTGCACTGTCCTAGTTAGTGGGGGCAGTTGACACTGTTGAATAAACGTGTCAACTGCCCCCACTACTTTGTGGCTGTCAAATTCAAAGTGACTGAGAGTAGAGCAATGAATCTGCATCAAATTCTGTGTTAACCTTGAACATTCCTCCACAAAAACTATTGAGATGATTCAGAAGGTTGCAGCTATGGGCAACTAGTGATTGGCAGCTTCATCACAGCAACACACCCACTCATGCATCACATCACATGCAGAGTTTTTTGGCAAAACATCAGATCACCCATGTGACTCAGCCCCCCTACAACCTATATTTGGCATTCTGCAAATTCTGGCTTTTCCCAAAACTAAAATCACCTTTGAAAGGGAAAAGATTTCAGACCCTCGATGAGATTAAAGGAAAATACAACAGGGCAGCTGATGGTGATTGAGAGAACTGCGTGAGGTCCCACGGTGCCTACTTTGAAGGGGGCTGAGACTTCATAGTTCAATGTACAGTGTTTCTTGTATCTTGTACCTTCTTCAGTAAATGTCTCTATTTTTCATGTTCCATGGCTGGATACCTTCTGGACAGATCTCTTATATATAGATATAAAGTGTTGTATATGTATACATTTGGTTGACCAAAATGTTCATTAGTTTTTTTTTTTAATGTTGTTGGTTTTTTTCGTGAGATGGCTGTAGTAGGGTTTCATTATCTTTAACTTCATTTGAAACAATTTTGTTACATTTTATTGTGACAACTGACATGTCAGCATGCATTTTAAAAAAACATAAAAATTGGTGAATTTTTGCATAGCCACTTTAACATTGAAGATAGAAAAAGATACACAACATTTTCAGCATATTATGCTTTATTATTTCAAGAAAGGGAAAAATGAAATTGGAAGGCAAAAAAAGGTTTGTGCATTGTAGGTAGAAGGTGTTATAACTGATCAAATGTGTCAAAAGTGATTTGCGAAGTTTCTAGGTACTACTGACATTTTGCCCAAATAATTCTTTACTGTGGGGCTGTCTTATGCATTGGAAGGTATTTAGCAGCACCCCTGGCCTCTATCCTTGAAAAGCCAATAGCAGGAGATAGTTGACATACTTAAGGTATCCAAATCAATAAAGTTATTGGTGAAAATGAAAATATGTCTTTTATTTTATGGAAATAGCCAAACAGGCTTTTAAGCCAACCCAATACATCACTTCTTTATTCTTTATGCATTAATCTATCAATGAACACAGGTTATTTCCATTATCTTGGCTATTTTAAATATTAAAATAGTTCTGCAATGATCATAGGGGTACACATATATTTTCAAATTAATGTTTTTTGTTTTCTTTAGATAAATACACAGAAGTGGAATATTGCATTGTAGTTTTACTTTCAAATTTTTGAGAAAACTTTATACTTTCTTTTCTGTAGTGGCTACACCAATTTACATTCCCACAAGCAGTATACAAGGGTTCCCTTTTCTCCACATCCTTGCCAACATTTGTTGTTTGTTTTCTTTTCAATAATAGTCATTCTGACAGGTTTAAGGATACATTATTGAGATTTTGGTTTGCATTTCCCTGATGATTATCTTTTCATGTGTCTGTTGGCCATTTGTATGTCTTTTCCAGAAAAAAATAAATGTGTATTTAAGTTCTCTGCCCATTTTTAAAATCAGATTGTTTGATTTTTAATATTAAATTGTATGCTTTCTTTATGTCTTTTGAATATTAACCCTTTATCTCACATGTCATCTGCAAACATCTTCTCCCATTCAGCAGGTTGTCTTTTCATTTTATCAATAGTTCCTTTGCTGTACAAAAGCTTTTTAGTTTATTCATTTGTTTACTTTTTCATTTGTTGTTCTTGTCTGAGGAAACAGATATATATAAACTTTTACATATAATTATATAGGTATTTGTATATGTATAAATATGTATATGTACTATTATATATAGTTATAGATATATCATTATATATATGTATAAAATAAATAGAAAGTGGAAACGGTATACTGAAAAGCTGTACAGAAGAAACAAAGAATGACAGATACGTTTGAAGGTTTATATATATAAATATATATATATATAGCTAAGACCTATGTCAAAGAATTTAGTACCTATGTCTTCTGCTAGGAGTTTATGATTTCAGGTCTTACACATATGTCTTTAGTCCAGTTTGAGTTTATTTTTGTATACAAGGTTCCAGTTTCATTTACATGCAACTGTTCAATTCTTTACCACCACCTCAGCCTTATCTTATTTTTTTTTCACTGCAGTCTTTTATTCAACTCGAACACTGAACCAAGGTAAGCAAAAACTTAACAATTTCCATGACTTCATTGTCTAGGTTAAAGTTGTATGTTTCTTCTCTTGTCATGACTTTTGCGTCTCTCACAACCCCATGCACTCCTGCTTTGGCACTTTCTTTTTTCATTTTCATCAGAAGTTGTTTCAGATCATTGCTACATTCTGCTAGCAAGATAATATAATTGCATAGCTTATTGATATTTCCTCCACCAATTTTTGCTTCTCCTTCCTCTGGCCCCAGTTTTTCATATAGTGTATATTCTGCATGCAGATTAAACAAAGAGGGAGATAAAATGCACCCTTTTCTGATACCTTTGCCTATAGGAAACCATCCTGTTTCTCCATATTCTGTCCTGACTGTGGTTCACTGTCCCCCAATAGATGTTACACACCAGGACAATCTAGTGCTGAGGCATGTCCATTTTTCCCGAACCCGTGAATTTTCATGATCAACAGAGTCAATGGCTTTACTATAGTCTATAAAACATAGACTAAGCTCCTTCTGAAGTACTTTGGAACACTCCAGTATCCCACAAATGCTTGCAGTTACACTTGAGTGTCTCTTCCTTTTCTGAATCCATCATTTCTTTCTCAAAATAAAGTAGAAGCCTTTGTTGCAACACCTTGAGCATCACTTGTGTCAGGAAATCAGAGATTGTCCTGTAGTTGCTGCAGTCCTTGGCATCTCCTTTTTTGAAGATTGGGATGTATATTGGATGTTTCTTGTCTGTTGACTATAGCTTTCTTTTCCATATTTGTTGATGTAGTCTTGTTAGAACTTTGACAGATTCCATCTCTGTGGCTTAAAATAATTCTATGGGCATCTCATCTATCCCTGGTGATTTATTTCTTCCCAATGCTAACAGAGAAATTTTCATTTTGCTTTCTAGAATTACAAGTTCTTCTTCATAGAAATCTTCTTCAAAGGTATCTGTCATCCTTTGTTTCTTCTATACAGTTTTTCAGTGTACTATTTCCACCTTCCATTTATTTTCTCCTGATCAGATAATATGATTCCTTGTTGGTCATTCAGCATTCCTAATCTAGGTTTAAATTTCCTTTTCATTTTTTGAATCTCCTGGTAGAGATCACTTGTTTTCCTTTTATTGTTGTTGTTGTTCTGTTTTATCTTCACACACTGTATTGGGCTGGCCAAAATGTTCATTTGTTTTTTTCTGTAATATGGCTCTAGTAGCACTTAGTTGTCTTTAACTTCATTGAAAACAATTTTGTTAGATTGTATTGTGACAGCAGTCCTATCAGTGTGCATTAAAAAAAATCATATTAAAATAGGTGAATTTTGGGCATTGCCATTTAATATTGAAGATAGAAAACATGCAACATTTTAGCATATTATGCTTTATTATTTCAAGAAAGGTAAAAATGCAACTGAAATGCAGAAAAAGATGTGTGCAATGTATGGAGAAGGTGCTGTGACTGAGTGAATGTGTCAAAATTCATTTGTGGTGTTTCATGCTGGAGATTGATCACTGGACAGTGCTCCATGGTTGGGTATACCAGGTGAAGTTGATTGCGATCAAATTGAGACATTAATTAGAACAATCAATATTATACCACATGAGAGATAGCTGACATAAGCATTATATCCAAATCAATAAAGCTATTGGTGAAAATGAAAAATGTATCTTTTTATTTTAAGGAAAAAACTAAATGAATTTTTGGCCAACCCAATAATAGTTCTCTTTATTTCTATGTAATAGCCATTGAAAAATTGTGTTCAGGATTCTAGCCCTGTTTTTGTCAGCTTTTTCTTTTGCCTTGCATCTGTGTCTAACAATTTTTAATATTTCTTCTGTCATCCATCTCAATTTTTATTTCCTTTGTACTTCTGTCATTGTATTTTCACATTCTTCCTGAGTATCTCTAGTTTTAGGCCACAGTTCTTCTTGTTCATGGTCATTAAGTTTAACAGTGCAAAATCTGATTTTTTAATGTGAACATTAAATCAATCAGAAATGTTATGTGCATTATATTTTGGCACTATAATTCTCTTCGTGCTCCTCTTCAGTTATACTCTAATGTTTGATATTAACAGTTCATGGTCAGTACCACAATCTGCTTCTGGTCTTGTTTTGGCAGAGAGAATACAGCTTCCCCATCTCCTGCTTCCAATTACATAGTCTGTTTGATTTTTATATTGGCCATCTGGTGATGTCCATGTAGTCATCTGTACAGTTGTATGAAACATGTGTTTGCCATGGACAAGTTGTTGGCTTCACAGAAATCTATGAGCCAATCTCCTGCTTCATTTTTTCCTCTAGTCCATTTTTTCTGATGGTATGCATACTGCTTTATTTCCCACTTTTACACTCCAGCCACTACAATTATCAGCATATCTTGTTTTTGTGTGAGATCAAGGTCTTCCTGAATACATGCATAAAAGCTTTTTATCTCCTTAAGCTTGTGTAGTTGGAGCATAGACTTGAATGGTGGTTATGTTAATAGGTTTTACCAGAAGACTGTTTGATATTATTTGATCAAAACTTCCACTATAGCCCATGACTATCTGTGGTACATCTTGCCTCAGAATTAAAGCAACTTTATTTCTTATGCATTTGTCATTTCTGAACTAGAACACATTGTATTGTAGTTGCCTGACTGGAAATGTCCTATTTCAGTTTGTTTTCATTTACTAACACTAAATACTGCAATATTAAAACATTTCCTTGCTTGCTTGACAATTTCCAGTTTACCTTGGGTCATGCTTCTTACTTTCCATGTTCCAATGGCATGTTTTGTGAAGCATTGTACCTTTGTTTTATCTTTGTACACATCAGCTACTGGACTTCCTTTCAGCTTTGGTCTGGCCATGTCATCAGTCACAATGCTATTCATAGTTGTTCTCTTCCCCAGAAACTGTTTGCATGCTTTCTCACCTGGGAGTCTCATCTTTCAATATTATTTCATATGTCATTTTTGGACTGTCTTATCACAGTTTTCAAGGTAAAACAAAAGATTAAATAAAACAAGAAGAAAAAAAATGCAACAGTGGTTTACTGTTGTCTTCTGCTGTGCAGTGTATGGATTCAAACAGAGGTTGTTATACCTGTATTTATAAAATTCTACCGCATTGACTAAAAATATGCATCACAAATGTTTTCCTAATTTCTGAGTTCAGTCTTCCTCAACTACAAAAATCCCTCTATTCCAAGACATGCTTTCAAACATTGATGACACATTTTTCTCTTGTTTTTTCTACATTTTCTCTTCTATAAGTTAAATATTCTCTCACGTTTCCCTAAGATTATTTCAAAACACCACTTGAAAAAAGTACATGTCATAAAGCTGGAGTGTTCCGTGATTTTTCAGGAACCTGATGTTTCATGGTTAACCTAGGTATCTTTTTGCTGTATTATAGTACTTTCTTTAACAACAAATTTGTTCCCATTCAAACCTATCACAGAGACCCTTCCCAAAACTTCCTTTTGCAACTCCAAACATAAATTCAAGGTAGCTGCATCTGAAATATTTTTGAAGATTTTTGATCCTCTTAGACAGGTATATCACTATTAAGACATTCTGTGGAAACCACCTTTGTTCTAACCCCAGCAGAGGTGTCTCCTCCATCTCGCTGCTTCTTTCCCACTCTTTTCACTATTATCATTTTCTTCACCTCCACATCTCCTTTCTTTTTCATTAGTTCCCACTTGTGAGACCATATGTGGAAACAGATATGCACACTAAACACTTAGTCACTCCACTGAATAAGAAGCCATTTCTTTAACATAATCCATCATTTTTTAAGTGAGAGATATATGAGTGTGTGTTTGTGTGTGTATCTATTTGTGTGTGTGACTGAAAGATAATTGTGTTAACATGTCAATTACCTGATCAGCCTCCAATGTTTAAAGATACCCATTTTTAAAAAGTAACTCACTCATATGTATGAAATATATTCCTAGGCGTTTTAAATGCATGATATTATTTAACTGTCTCAGTAGCCCAGTATTTTAGGTTCTTTTAAAATCCCCTCATAAGCCCTGGACAGGTGGTTCAGTTGATTGGAGCTTTGCCCTTCACCAAAAGGTTGTAGGTTTGATCCCCAGCTGGGGTACATATAGTGGCAACTAATCCACGTTTCTCTCTCACATTGTTTCTCACTCTCTCTTTCTATTCCTCTCTCTCTCTCTCTTTCTCTCTAAAATCAATAAAAACATATCCTTGCCTGAGAGTTAAAAAAAATCCCCATGTAAATAAGGAAATCAAAGAACAAGGAAGTTAAGTAATTTTTCTGGTGAGCTCAGGCTTTTAACTTTAAAACATAATATGCAAATCCTAGAGGGTAACCTAAAGTCAACAACTTATCGAGTTGACTACGAAAACTTCCTTAAAGAGAGAATTAGCTTTTCTGTACTCAAATAATACATTTGTGATTGGCAGTGGTGCAGTTATAATTTACATAGACTGCTACAGTTGATTTAAAGGACAAGGTTCAGCAAGAAATATGGTAGAGCAGGACCCAGGGCATAGTTGAAACATTCATTCCATAGGAGTCTGCAGTAACTCTTCAGAACTGTTATTGGAAACCATCCAATTTTCTCCCTCTTAGCTCATGTGCATTTTATCAACTTATTAAGCAAACAAGAAATTCTTCTAAATGGACTATCCCTTGTTACTTACCTTGATCTCCAAAGGATGAGGTAAACTTAAAACTAATATTTAAATCCATATTTAAGTGAATAAATTTTAGTGACACATTTTATGTGGGACTGTGAAGTTATTACATTTTAAATAAAAACATTAAATATCATTGTGTGCTGCTTCCAAAATATAGTTTGTTACCTAAAAGCAGCTTTACTTCATGCAATTTAGTTTGTTTTAGATTAGGGATTCAAATACAAATGACTGGAGAGACCAGGCAGGTGACATGCAAGAATGAAAAATATCCGATGAAGACTGAGGCAGACGGGAGAACCACCACTTATCTAAAAGGAATCGTTGCCACCAAGTTCCAGTAGTTAATTTTGGCTGTAAGAGAATTTAGAGCTATTGTCATCAAATCTCCCTGTTCTTCAAGCTAAGTCACCATTTATGTGTGGGTGAGAGTTGTATTGAGCCCGTGTGAGTTGCCAGCTTTCAAACTGTGGTTTAAGAAATGCATTTCACCCTATATCCTATTTCTCATATTCTGCCTGCGCTTTCACCACCAGTCTCATTATCTTCATAAAAAATGCTAATATTCACCCTGTACAATCTCCTATATACAAGGTATGTTTGAGGCATTTTATAATATACATTAATTCAAAAATATATTTTAGTGTATCTCCATTTTACAGAGAAGTAGATTGTCCCTTAGGCAGGAAGAAGCGCAATACGCACTGATTCATCATACTATACTGTCTCTTCCAAAACGTGCTATTATGAAGTAGACTAACACTTACTACCAATAAAATTAGATATTCCTGTTGACTTGTCACCTAATGCAATATGTAAAACCTATGAGCATCCTACCACTTAGCTGTCAAATGATTTTAATTTATTGACTTCAATTTTTTGCTAGTTCATGGTATTAAATATAATTCAGATGTTTGCAGTTGAATGTTTATTTATGTTTTGAATTAAAATTATTTTCAGTTATATTGGCATTATTTGGCCCTAAGAGTATGAATGGAGCTGTGTCAGAATAAATTATATTAAGGCAGCTTTTAAATTCCCAATTTCATATTTTTAATGATCTTTATTTAATGTGCAGTTTCAGGTTCATAGCACAATTGAGTAGAGAGTACAAAAAGTTTCCATATACCCCTACCCTGACATATGTACACCTCCCCCTCAATCAACCTACTGCCACAGAGACTATTTGTTAAAATCAATAAGCCTACACTAACATATCTTTATCACCCAAAGTCCATAATCTACATCAGAGATCATTCTTGGTGATGCACATTCAATGGGATTTGACAACTGTGTAATGACATGTATCCACCATTATAGCACCACACAGATGCTACCCTAAAAATCCCTCTGTGCTGTGTGGATTCATCCTTTCTTCTTCTGCCCCCAGGCAACCACTAATCTTTTGTCTCCTTAGTTTTGCCTTTTCCTGGTGTCACATAATTGGAATCATACAGTATGTGGCTTTTTCAGATTGGTTTTTTTACTTAGTACTATGAAATGGAAGTCCTTCACTGTCTTTTCATGGCTTTATAGCTCATTTCTTTTTAGTGCTGAATAACATTCTGTTGTCTGGATGTACCACAGTTTATTTATTCATCCATCTACATGATTGTTTCCAAGTTTTGCCAATTACAAATAAAGCCATTGTAAACATCCTTGAGCAGGTTTTTGTACTGATGTGAGTTTACAAATCATTTGGGAGCACAATTGTTGTATCATATTGTAAGGTTATGTTTAATTTTTAAGCAACTGTCACACTGTTTTCCAAAATTGGTTTCACTAATTTGTATTTCCACCAGCAATGAATAAGAGTTTCTGTTGATCTAAATTCATTTGGTATTGTCAGTATTTTGGATTTTAGCTATTTTAGTAGGTGTGTAGTCTATTTTATTGTGTTTTTACTTTAAATTTGCAATTCTCTTAACAACATGTGATGCAGAATATCATTTTATATGCTTATTTTCTTTCATATCTTCTTCACTAAGGTATCTGATACTTTGCCATTTTTTTAAATGAAATTGTTTCTTACTGTTGAATTTTAACTATTATTTGTATATTTTGTGATAAAGTACTTTATCAGACATGTCTTTGAAAATAATTTCTTTTAGTCTGTGGTTAGCCTTCTTCTTATCTTGACATTATCTTTTACAGACCAGAAGTTGTTTTTTTTTTAATGAAGTTTAATATTTCAATTATTTCTTCCATGGATCATGCCTTTGGCATCGTATCTAAATAGTCATTGTCACACCCAAGGCCATGTATATTTTTTCTCTCTTCCAGAGGTTGTATACTTTGTGTTTTACATATAGCTTTATAAACAATTTTGATAATTTTTGTGACAGATGTAAGGTCTATATGTACATTTTTTTTTACTTTTAAAAAAATTTTTGGTTTAAATCAGTAGTTACCATTTTTTTGCATGATTTGTTGAAAAAAATGATCTTTTCCTTTGTAAAGATCCGATGACTATTTCTGGGTTCTACTTTGTTCCACTGATCTATTTGTCTGTTCTTCCACCAATACCACACTATCTTGATTACTATATCTTTTATTAAGTCCTTGAAATCAAATAGTGTCAGTCTTCTTACTTGATTTTTCTACAATAGTGCACTGGCTACTCTGTTTTTTGTCCTCACCATATAAAATGCAGAATCAGATTTTCAATATTCACAAATTACTTGCTGGGATTTTGATTTCCTTAAATCTATTGATCAAGTTGGGAATAATTGCCATATTGACAATGCTGAGTATTCTCATCTATCAATATGGATAAGCTCTTCAATTATTTAGTTCTTCTTTCATCTGTTTCATCACAGTTTTGTAGTTTTCCTCACATAGACCTTGTGTATATTTTTGTCTGATTTATGTCTAAGTATTTCAGATTGTGGATACTAGTGTAAATGTATTATGTTTTTAATTTCAAACTCTAATTATCCATTGTTGGTAATATAAGAAAGAGGCTGACTTTTGTATATTAACTTTATATCTTACAACTTTTCTATAATTGCTTAGTAGTTATAGGTTAATACATAAGTTTTTATATGTCAGAATGAAGCGAATGACACTGAAATAAGAAATACCCCGGGTGCAGGCAAGTCAATACAACCAACGAGTGAAGGACTTCATCTAGTCACATCCATCCAACTACCTGACAAAATGTCTTATGTAGCATTCACTTGTTCCCAATACTCTGTTCTTTTTCAAAACTCTGTCTCTCCTAGGTACTTCGTGGTATCTCAAATTGCGCTATTTCTGGGCCAGTGAGAAAAATATGAATGGCCCTGTGAAGCATAAACAGACCTTCATATTGAAACATTATTTCAGCTTTAGCAATGGTTGGTAGCTTAACAAAGCTGAAAATACCCAAGTGCTCTCAGTTGCTTTGTGAGTAGAATTATAGGCACTACAGACTCCTGTCCCCACCATAGTATTTGAAAAAAAGAATAAATTATAGTCTATAACTTTCATGTTTTCCTTTGGCCAGTGTTTGTGTAACATCCTGGCAAGTGTCACCACTTAGGATAACTCAGCGGAGATGGCAACCAAGCCTGCTAACCTACACATTTATTTTGCTGTGCCAGTTATATAGGGATCTACAGGATAAACTCTGTGCTACAAATATAAGTTCCAACCATCAAGTTTAAATAAAAATTTTTGTTTAACTCAGTCGTTCCCATCTTATTTTATACCTGTCCCATTGACCCCTAATTGAGAAAAGTCATACAGCCATCCACTTGTTTACAGGACAAATGCATAGCCTTAACATAATACAGACATGTAATGATGACAAGAAATGTTTTTAAAGTTCAATTAGTCACAGGTCAATTTCTCCAGAAAGTAAATTCTGAGACTGAGGTTTGCATGCAGAAATTATAGTAGACAATTCTCTTACAACTACAATTCTGAGGGGTTTGCAGCACTAGAGCTGCAATATCTCTTCAGAGTTGAAGGCTGGAAATAGAGTGAGACTTTCATGTTTATTAGTATCTCATCTTTCCTCTGCTACTTCCCAATAAGAAACTTATTTTCTTATAGCCTTCTGAAATTCAGTAGTACAATGACAAAATGAGGCACTGGGGTCAGACACTAATCCTAACTCTGCCATTTACTAACCATATAATATATAAAATTACGTTATGTCTCTTGAATTAAATTTTGTCATCTGTAAAATCAAGGGAGGTTATATAATTTTATGGAATCTAAAATGCTCAGAATGTGCCTTAATAATCACAGATGAGATGAAATGATAAAATTACTCTTATTAATATAATATTTTGGAGTACAAATGTAGTCTCTATAAATAGTATAAGATTTAAGATAGGGATTTGCAGAAGTTCATTGTTAAATCCCCTCTATCTTAATTCATATTTGAAGCATTCCCTAATAAAAAAACCCTAATAATTTATTAAACAATGTCACTCTAATGAATTTAATCAAAAGTTAAAAGTAAATATATGCTATCAATAAAGAATGATCTCTAAAATATAAAAACGTACATAAAATGACATGGTCCTAAATGTGTAATTTCTACATTTCGTTTACAAAAATATTGGTCAAGGGATAATAGAAAACTAAAAGATAACAGATCATTTTCTGAGTCTACTCTCTAAACCACATCATATAGTCTGTCATGGGAGCATGCACACACACAAAAACACTCCCCCCCAACTACAATACAAATAGCCCAAGAATTTCAATGTTAAGAATGCTGAAAGTTTAGCACTTTTTCTCATTATTAAGAAGTAATATTGCTTCACTTTGTCACTTTCTGAAAAATAGCACTACTGACTTCATATTCACAGGTAAGGATGCCCTTCCCAGGTCATTAAAGTTGATTGACTCTGTCTATTCTAGTAATTTAGAATCCCCTTAAACCCATTGCTTATCCTTATAAAGGTGGTGCTGTTTTAGATGCAAATTAAAATAAGGGAGCACATGTTTATTTTGTATTTTAAAAACATATTCCTATATTTTTTACTCTAATATCTACTGTGTAAAATGTGCTATTTTTATTATTGTTATTTTTATTACCAATTTTCTCTATTACATTAAGAACGGTGAGGACTGGGGTCTTAACAAATCTTTTTAATTATTTATTTTTTAGCAATTAACATAGTATCTGACACAGAACAGATGCAAAGTGAGTTTTTATTAAAATGAATTTAATTCTATTTTACTTCTTTAATTTCTGCTCCTACATTTTTCTTTCTTCTCCCACCTTTTTCTCTGGCCACTTATTTTTCATATAGAAGAACTAGGGCTGGGCTATTTTGTCATCTTTAAAAAATAAATAACACCCCATGGCTCTGTAAACACAGGTTTGAAGACTCTTTCCAGGACATTAAGCTTTTATTGACTTGTAGGTCTACATTAGTAAATTATGATGACTTTAAACCATTATCTTTCTCCTGGGCTCATCCTCATTGTTGATCTGCTTTGGGTTTTCCTTTTTCTTTTCAAGGTGGTCATTTATCATTACATGACGGTAAGGTGCAATGAATAACAGAGAACAATTCCTTTTATAGTTGGAGAACGGAAAGGTTAATGATGATTATAAAAAAAGAATAACAAGTTTTAACATATAAAACAAGTTAGTGAAATATGAAATAAAAATGAGCATATCTTCAATGATATATTTTATATAAATATTATTTAATATATTCAAAAGTAAAACTGATTATCTTCTCATTTGTGTTGAAAAGTCACTGTAGATTCTTCAGTCACTTTTTCAGACCATAGATTAATTTCTCAAAACATGTCTAGATTATTATGAAATTTAAGAATAATATTCAAAAGGAATACATTTTCATCTTATTAATGAACTATTATGGGCATCAGTAATTCAGCAAAACAATGGCATATCAGAAAAATGCAAAAGTGTCTATAAAGTATGATGGGACAATAGAAATAAATGCTCTATAGAACAATGAACAGCACTATGTCACATTTGTATTTGTAGCATATCCTTAATGTCTTGGTTCATTTGTGGCATTACAACAGGATACCATAGACTGGGTGGTTTACGAGCAACACAGATTTACTTCTCATAGTTCTAGAAGCTAGGAAGCCCAAGATCAAGGTGATTGTAGACTCAGAGTCTTGGTAGAGCCTGCTTTCTGGTCATGGACTGCCGTCTTTAATCTGTGTCCTCACATGGCCGAGTGTGTGAGGGAGCTCTCTTTTATAAAGGCATTAATTCCATTCACCAGCTCTGCTCTTATGAACTAATTGGCTCCCAATGACCATTACAACCCTAGCATCATCACAGTGGGTGTTAGAATCTCAACATATGAATTCCAGGGAACACAAGTGCTGAGCCTGTGTCACTTGTAGGTGAAGGATTCAGACAGCAGGCTGCTTTTGTTCTTCCCTCTCCCTCGATTAAAAAATATTAAACCAACTGAGATGTGAATATATTAGGGTGGGAAACTGGATAAAAAGCTTTTAATGTTTATCTTTGATGACAAATCTAGTTCTTCCCTGTGAAGCTTCTCTTTCTGTACTGTTATTTTTTTGTTGGGGGGGTAGTGTTCGTTACCCAATAAGTAGTAAGAAGTGTTTAAAGAATGTTCACTACACAGTTATTATTCATAAATAGAATGCTATGACATCTTTTCTAAACCTTCTTATATAGAAAATACATATAAATTGGAGAAAAATAACTTGTCGGACATATCTTTCCATGTGAACAGGAAAACATAACCTAGTAGAAATTTTTAAAAATAATATTAATTTATTAATCACAACAGAAAAATAGACAATAGAAATCATAACGGTTGTTTGACTTATTAGGTATTAGACTTATCAGACACACCTAGTAGAAATTTTTATGAGATTTCAAAGATATAGGAATTTTCTAAGGTAAAAGACCTTCCTAGCATATGGTTTCCAGACAAGTAAATGCCCTTAGAATGACTGAGGGTATAGAGCCAACTGCTTAAGGCTTGAATTGTGGACCAAGCATACTAAGTAAGAGCAGTGTTGTAAACCTCATCCTTAGGAACTTTAATAAAATTGGAAATTCTTTCATATATTTGTATTGTATTTAAGAGTTATCAATGATTGTTATTTTGTGAGAGATTAACAAATTCTTTTACTATCTCTCTGGGAAATAGAAATCTTATTGGTGTTTTCTCATTTAAGATTCATTGTGACAGAGATTAAGACCAATTCCTTTATGAAGCATACAAATTATATGTGTGAAACACTATGTTGGGTGAAGGATATGTAAATATATACACAAACATGCATTTTCTTGGCCCTTGAAGAATATGCAAACTGAAAGTAAGAACAGACATAACCCAACATTGTAACAAAGAATACAGGATAACACATGACAGAATACAGATATTGCCCCCGGGATACGGGAATTTAGAAGAGGAATAGATTAATTCTGGGGAAAAGTTTTCATGATGGCAGAGGAATGTGAGTTGGGATATCCATCTTGGAAAATCTGTATTTAAGATGGATTAATATTCTTGGGGTAATGAATTATAATGGCCCAAAACACTAAATCAGGAAGGGGAAAGGTATTCTTCTATATGGGGGATTTTGTTCTGATTGCTTAAAACTAAAATTCAGTAAGAAGGAAGAATGATAGCTTCTTTGGAGAAGAGTTGTGGTGGGATTTTAATGAACAAGTTATTAACCTGGTTTAAGAATTGAAATAGGAAGTGTTACTGTTTACGATAATAAATAACTACAGTTAAATTGATATTACTTTGATGTATAAAAACAAAAACAGATTTTTGTTAGTGACAAGTGCTTACAAAACTATAAAGTTTTGATTTTGTAAATATATCTAAATCTAATTTTTTCACTGTTACCCTATATGAAATTTCACTCAATTTATTTACTGCAGGTTTGAGTCTGTGAGCAAAGTTACCGAAAATATTCGAGTACTTTTTTCTTGCATTGACTTGATCAATTTTGGCATTTAAAACAAATATCTAGAATATGTAGGTGTTACTAAGATAGTTTGGCTATGGAAGGAAACCCCTTGAATCTTCTCTGTTAGAATATTTCAGCATCAATTGCAATGAATGTCCTCATGATGTGGTTTGGGATAATATTATGAAAAATTGCTATGAGGAGTAACTCCCATTATACTTCCCCAAAAGTTCAGTGGGGTTATTGAAAAAGAAACACCTGGGAATAACTGTAGTCATTATTCTGGTACAACCTCCCAGGGAACTGATTTCATTTGACTCATCATAGTTACCAACTAAGTCATCTCTCTAAGTTGTCACTAAACTACTTCTACAAGGATCTTTTTGGAAGTTCTGCCTTCTTGCTTTTCAGCTATTTCTAGGGCTTTTCAGTACAGTGATCTCAGGATAAGAATATAAACACTTCATTCCTGAAAAATAATGAGTGTTTATATACACTCCAAAAAATATATCCAAATTTCTACATCTCATGACCTTGGTAAGATATAGTCTAAAAAGTCTTCCTAAAGTCTGCCATTTCTAAGGATGCCACAAGTAGAAAACTTCATTAGGAGTTTCAATAGGAGCAACACAAACTTCAGATTCTAGGTCCATGGAAATCACTTTAAGGACAAAAATGAAGAAATGTTTGTAATATATTTTTTAGTCTTTTAAAACTTACATGCATCAATGTTCAGAAAAGTATGATGAATAATGTGCCTTTTAGCATTTATTTCAAATTTCACTGGAAAAAGAGAAGAAACATTTTAGGCATCAGCTTTAAAACATTAAATAATTATGATAAAGGAAGGTATAATGTTGTTACTACCATTTACATTGCCCTCCTATTAATGAGCATAATCTTGGATTTAGGTAATTAATTCCCAACCTCAGCTATCACCCCTAACTCTCTTTAGCTTTCACTATCATATATCTATATTTAAGAAAAAGAAGGCAAATAAAAATGATATCTTTAAATGAGACTACAGGGAGATATATAGTTATTTATTGGTACCTGGAGAATAAAACCATCGTATATTACTGAATCAAATATTTTATGTTTTGTTTTTTTTTAACTTTGGTCCTGATGGCATAGGCCTGAGGACAGAAAAATAGAAGAGTCAAAATAAGCACATAAATTCAAGAGGACAGATGGAGGCCCTTAAAGAATAATCAGTGGAAATGTGATTTTTTTTTTTTTTTACTAGATAGGATCTTAGTGACCACTGGAATTTTGCTTTGAAATACATCTTATCTGAAATAGAAAGAAAAACACCTTTAAAATAAAAATACAACTTAGAGAACGGATTTGAGTTGCTAAATATGAGTTTGAAATATTCTAGATGTGCATCAATTTATCTTCATAATTGGTAAGATATAAACTCAAACACTTATTTTATTTTTTCTAATAGAAATTAATTTATTCATTTTAATGCTACAGTATATAAAATGAAAGATTGCTTTTAGTTTACAATTCCAATGCATTATGAGTCATTACGATTGCCTAATTAGAATGATTTTTGCATTTCATAGGCATTGCATTTTTGGATACCATAGCAAGTAGAAAGCCCATGTGTCATGTTTTTCTTCTACAGACTTAATTTAATTTTTTTTATTGTTGTTCAAGTACAATTGTCTCCATTCTCTCCCCAGGACTCCCCACTACCCCACCCATCGGTGCCTCCCACCCTGCAGCCTACTCCCCTTTGGCTTTGTCCATGTGTCTTTATACATATTTCTTGATGACCCTTCCCCCATTGACCCCTATTATCCCTCTCCCCTCTTCCCTGATTACTGTCAGTTTGTTCTTTATTTCAGTGTCTCTGCTCTCTTGTTTGTTTTGTTGATTAGGTTTTACTTATAGGTGAGATCACATGGTATTCATTTTTCACCACCTGGCTTATTTCACTTAGCGGAATGCTCTCCAGTTCCATCCATGCTGTTGCAAAAGGTAGGAGCTCCTTCTTTCTTTCTGCTATGTAGTGTATCGTTGTGTAAATGTACCACAGTTTTTTGATCCACTCATTTACTGATGGGAACTTAGGTTGCTTTCAACACTTGGCTACTGTACATGTGCTGCTATGAACATTGGGGTGCATAGGTTCTTTTGAAATGGTGTTTCAGGATTCTTAGGGTATAATCCCAGCAGTGGAATCACTGGGTCAAAAGGCAGTTCCATTTTTAGTTTTCTGAGGAAGTTACCTACTGTTTCCATAGCGGCTCCACCTGTTGCTTTCGCTCTTGATCATGGTGTATGATCTTTTTACTATATTTCTGAATCCAGATTGCCAATATTTTGTCAACGATTTTAGAGCATATGTTTCTCAGCAATACTGACCTGTAGTTTTCTTTCTTTGTTGTGTCTTTATCTGGTTCTGGGATTAGGATGATGCTAGCTTCTTAAAAAGAGTTTGGAAGTGTTCCCTCTTCTTGGATTTTTTGGAATAGTCTTAAGAATTATAGGGGTTAGCTCTTCCTTCAATGTTTTGTAAAATTCTCCTGTGAAACTTTCTGGTCCAGGGCTTTTGTGTACCGGGAGTCTTTTGATTACTGCTTTGATATCACCAGCTGTTTTATTTTTAATAGTTAATTTACTTATTATATATTCATAATTTTATTCAAAATTATAATTTAGAAGTTTAGCAAATGAATATCATGTTGACATAATTATATGAAAAATTAATTGTTCACCCAGTTGTTTGTAGGAAAACTACAAACATTCCGTGATGTGTCAGCAGAAAACATCCTGTAAATTAGGATCTAAGCTTTACACACATACATACTCATAGAATAAACCAGAGACAAAAAATTGAGAAGGAAAAGAAGAAGGAGAAAAGAAAGTCACAGGCAAAATTTTTGAGTGACCTCATTTTTCCCTAAAGGACTTCATTATAAAAAAAAGCCATCCTCCTCGCCCCATTCAGCCGCCTCTCAGGTGCTCAGGCCTTCCCAGGAAGCTAAGGCCAAGTGGCAGTGAGTCCCTCACTTCATACTGCCACTAGCACTGATGAGCACAGCCCTCACCCAGCCCTCGCACAGCACTCCAGCACTCACGGAGCCCTCGCCGGCACCATGACTTGCGTCTCAGAGCTCTCTTGCATTTACTGGGCTCTTATCCTTCATGATGTCGAGGTGACAGTGACGGAGGATAAGATCAATGTCCTCATTAAAGCAGCTGGTGTAAATGTTGAACCTTTCTGGTCAGACTTGTTTCCAGAGCTCTGGCCAATGTCAATATCAGGAGCGTCATTGCAACATAGGGGCTGGTGGACCTGCCCCAGCAGGTGGTACACACCAGCAGGAGGTCCTGCCCCCTCCACCGCTGCTGCCCCCGCTGTAGAGAATAAAGTGAAAGGAAAGAAAGAAGAATCTGAGAAGTGCAGTGATGACACGGGCTTTAGGCTTTTTGACTAAACCTCTTTTGTAATATATTCAATGAAAAGCTGAACTCTGAAAAAAAGAAAAAAAAAGCCAGGAATCCGACGGCATAGTCTTTTTTAAAAATGTTCCATCTCTTTTTTTTTTCCTTAATATTACCTTCTCAGCCTTGACATACTTTCTGATACATTCTTGAGATTCGTCCCAAGCTCTAAAATAATGCAATATAAATATGTTATAAAATATTTATTAACTATATTTTTACACAATGCCATTTATTTGTTTCATTAACAAATAATGAAAAACAATATTTAAGAAGATTCTTTCAAAATGGTTATTGTATTAATTCTAATTAGACATGGCAGCTATCAATTTAATCATGTGATTCTTTGGGAAGTCATTGTTTTTAATTTATTTATTTTTTTGATAAGTGCTGTACAATTAACAGAAGTTTTAATGGTCAACATTCTTTGGGAGTTATTCACATGCTAATGAAGTGACTCTTACAAAGAGACAAAATTAATTTTGACAATTAATCTTGTTTTACTAATTACTTTTTTACTGAACTCCTAGAAGGCATTTAAATAAAACTTCTCATTTCAATTCAACCCTTTTGAACAAATACTATTTGTTTAAGAGAAGGTTGATTGGGGTCTGATAGTAAATGGTTTCTCAGCCCAAAATGCTTTAAGTGTTTTGACCAGAAGGCAAGCAAACAGCTGTGAAGAACTCCCTCAGAGATTGTAACGTAAATGTCCATTACGACCTCTTAAGATTTAAAGCGGGGAAAAAAGTCAGGAAAATCCAAATATGTAAATGGGTGTCATCAGTGTTCTAACCAACAGCAGCCATTCAAGGTAGAGAATATTGAATTATGTATTGACCAAATACTTAAATAAAGAGAAAATGATAGCTTTTATTTGGAAAACAAAGACATGAATCTTTTATTTTAATAAGAAAACTTACAGTATTTTCTGTTAAGTTCTTTGCAGAAAATTGCTATAAATAACTCTAATTTGTGAGTACCATTTTAAATGATAGTTAGGGAATTTTTCCAGTATGTGCCTAGTGGTTTAACCTCTTAAAACTATATGATTCAGGTCGATTTATATTAAATATAAGTGTAATTATTAGAACAATAGTTGGATTATCTAATCTATCAATTGGAATGGATAAATAAAGTGCACTTAGCAATTTGACTGACTTGGAAAGTATTTGGGAACAGGAGTTTAGGGACAACTTAATTAAAGGATGCAATATTCCTATATAGGCTTAAATGACATTGACCCTCACAAACGCATAACTCAAATTCTCTCTACGGAGATCTTTCACGTGAATGTTGTAGCTTAGCACAAGTGGTGCACTTAAACTGTTCACTTAAAAAATAGCTTCAAATTGTGTTTCTTATAGACAGAAGGGTACTGCAGTCAGCTATTTAAAATAAAACAATTCTTGTAATAAACATACTTCAGTGTACTTGTAGCAGTAGTTGCGACAGCAGCTATACTGACAAATACTTTATATTAAAATGGTTTACTTAAAAACACACCTCATCAGTTGCAAAAATTGCATGGAGGTTTAAAAAGATATGAATTTTTAAATGAAAGGATCAAAATGAAAGAGAAACAAAGTAAATATGATAGTGTATTCATAGGCAAGAATTCAAAAGCAGAATTCAACAGATTTACTTTATGTTAATTTTTAAAAACAATTTTTATACTGTGATTTTTTTTAATGATCCTTGACTTTCCTCAGCTCAAAACACTCAAGTACCAGGGAATAGAAAGTTTCATTATTTACAACTACAAATACAAATGGCTAGTGACTCCAGGATTCAGACTGCATTTTATTATCTATCTATCATCTATCTATCTATCTATCTATCTATCTATCTATCTATCTATCTATCTATCATATCTATCTATCTATCTATCTATCAGTCATCTATCTATCATCTATCTATCTATTTTTAATGAAGAAGGGGCTAAGCTTAAACTTCTGAATTATTTTACTGATTTTGCAAACTCCCATTTTGAGAAAACAGGAAATCATAGCTATTCCCCCTGAGTGACTCCATCACTTCACTCATGTCTGAACTATTTTTATAGCTTGGCCATAGCCCAGAAAACTAACAGCAAGAATACTGACAAAATTCAGTGCATTTAAAACCATCGGACTGAATTCAAACCTTTAAAATTCACTAAAGGGTGGGTTGATATGTGGAAAAATAGCAGTGTTTTGGATCATCAGACCACTCAATGTTTCATAAATTCTGGTTTCAATAAGATCTCAAAGATTCCCCAAGCCTAGAAGTATTACTTTAAAAAGTTTGCATATGTACCCGTACACACCCAAAGTAACATAATGTGAATTTCTGAATCATCAACATGGAAAACAATAAACTATACAGTATTTTGGCCAAATTAATGGAAAGACATTTAAAATTGCTTTAAAAATGGCCACAGCAGCTAACTACATTAAGAGTTTACAACCTGTGAGAAGCATGCTAATATGTGCATACTCAAATGGGGGAACTGCTCCAATAGCCTTGTGAGATATGTCAAAAAGTATTGTATTACAATGTAGATTAGAAAAATAGAAAATATAATATTAATACTATAGAATTTTCTATAATTTAAAATATATATCATAGATATAGAAACAGACACAGAAAAATTAAGTAATCCAAAGTCACTGAAATAGGGGTTAGACAAGCAGTGACTTGAAGTCAGGCAGTCTGACTCCAGAAACTGCACTTTCAGCTACTATATTATGATGCCTTCTTTTTCTAATCTATCAAGCCATTTGTTAACAAAATATTTTATATCTTCTAAGAAAAATCACAAATGTCAGTGATTCTAATATCTGATAATGATAACTCACTGATATTTACTCCATTTATTTTCAAAACTACTCCATACCCTTTCTCAAGAGGAGATACATGGCCAAACTACATATGTATACTGATTCTCTTTTTTTGCCTTATGAAGATTTTTTTGATACATGTGATTAATAAAAGTATCCTAAAATCTAGGTTCACATGGACCACAGGTGAAAACTGAGAGAACTGGCTGAAAGTGACAGGAAAATTATTGTTTTGTTTTATTTTTACAGAAATAAGCTTTTTGAAATTTATTTTTAATTTAAGTACAGTTGGTGTACAATAAAAAAAGTTATATTAGCTTCAGGTATACAACATGATGATTCAACATGTTCATACCTTACAATGTGATCACAGTGTAAACTTATCACAATGTTATCGACTTCCCTTTTTACCCATCCCCCAACCCCTTCCCTTCTGGTATATGAGTATGGTTTTTAATTTAAATGTTTAAACTCTTTAGTTAAAATATCTGTACCAAGTAGCTTTATATACTTAATTAACTTCATAGAGCTTATCCAATGTCCAAAATTTAATGATTTATTTTCTAAATCATGTTACTTTTATAGGTAGATGAAAGGTTTTTATACAATAGAGACCACATTTAACAAAAAGGGTCTAAATGTCTATATTAATTTTATTATTATAATTTTAACTTACATAATTAACACAGCCCTGCAGACCCATTTCAAAGTATTTCATCTGCAACATAAATAGAGTATGGTTTATCATTTTTCATAGGTGCATGTTCTCTAGTAGGATTATTTAATGTACTGCATTTTACATTTGCTGTAGAAGAGCTTTGATTTGTGAGATATATATTTATCTCAGAGCTGCACTTTACTTTGGTTGTGTGACTACAGTGTCACTGATTTTACAGGCCTGATATCTGTGGTCAGCTTGTGATAGCAAACTCTGAAAACTAATGTTAAAAGAATATGGTCAGTTTTAAGAGTCTTACTATAATTACTACAGGAATCAAGGTTTTTATCAAAATAATAGAAAAGGTTTATCTTTAAGAAAGGTATTTAAATTACTGTGACATTTTAAAAAATAAATTAAAAATAAAATTACAGTGATCTACTTCTGGAAGATGCAAGTCACCTATGTGCTCCAAACAGTTTTCAAAAATATTAAGTATCCTTTAGGAACTCTTGGGGCCCAAAGAATAGGTCAGCTTTTGTAAAGTTGATGTGAAAGTAATATCTGAAATTAAACAAAAGGATCAATTTTTACATACTGAAGATGACTCAAAAACTTGTTATCTATGGAACAAATGTGCTCATGTACTAGTATGAGAACAGTTGTATATTTTTGTAGAATCCTTAGAATTAATCATATTTATATTAATGTGTATTCATGTTGTTAAATATAACATGCAATTTTGAAGAAAAAAGTAGAAATTATTTTTCTTGGAGTCAATTTAGAAATTATTGATCACATTCTAATATTGGTACTGTCAGTATCATTTTAGGGCAGTCACTGAATTTCTTAAAAATAATTTATTTTATCTACCAAACTAGAGAAATAACTAATATGTTTTTGTTAAAATTAAAATCTACCCTTAATCTAAATATTAAAAAAGAAATATTGACAAAGTACATTTTAAAAATGACCCAATTATATGAATATGAGAAACCTCATATTCAACAATGTAGACAGGTTGAAAGTAAAAAATATGGAAAAATATACTATGCAAACAATTTTTAAAGAGAAGTGGCCATATTAATATCTGATAAAGTAGATTTAAGATCAAGTGAAATTATTAGAGATAGAGAGACACTACATAATGGTAAAAGGATTAATCAGCCAGTAAGATAATACTCTTTCTTGAGATACACTAAGTTTAGTTAGAAATTCTGAGTTGGACAGTTTTTTTGTTTTTGTTTTGTTTTTTTTAAGATTTTATTCATTTATTTTTAGAGAGAGATGAAGAGAAACATTAATATGTGGTTGCCTTTCATGTGCCCCACACTGGGGACCTGGCCTGCAGCCCAGGCCTGTGCCCTGACTGGGAATAGAACTGGCAATCCTTTGGTTCGCAGGTTGGTGCTCGACCCACTGAGCCACACCATCCGGGGCTTTTTTCTTCCAAACACTTCTCCAAAAAGGACCTACAGATGGCCAATAGACATATGAAAGGATGCTCATCACCATTAGTCATCAGAGAAATGCAAATAAATACCACAATGAGATGCCACATCACATCTGTCAGAATGTCTATCATCAATAAATAAAAAAATGACAGGTGCTGGAAAGGATGTGGAGACAAGGGAATGCTTTTGCACTGTTGATGGGAATGTAGACTGGTTCAACCACTGTGGAAAATAGTATGAGATACCTCAAAATATTAAATATGGATTTACCTTTTGATCCAGCAATCCTACTTCTGGGAATATATCTGAAGGAACCTAAAACACTAATTCCAAAGAACATAAGCACCCCTATTTTCATTGCAGCATTATTTACAATTGCCAAGATATGGAAGCAGCCCAAGTGTCCATCAATAGATGAGTGGATAAAACAACTATGGGACATTTACACAATGGAATTCTACTTGGCCTTGAAGAAGAAGAAAATTTTATCCTCTGCAATAGTATGGATGGATCTAGAGAACATTATGCTAAGTGAAATAAGACAGTCAGAGAAAGACAAATACCATATGATTTCACTCCTTTGTGGAATCTAATGAACAAACTGAACTAACAAGCAAATCAGAGACAGACTCATAGGTGGAGAACAGACGACAGCTATTTGGAGTGGGAGGTTAAGGGGTGGAGGGATTGAGCAAAAAAGAAAAAGGACTCATGGACATGGACAACAGTGTGTGATTGCTGGGGGAGGAAGGTATAAGGGAACTAAATTGTAATGGAAAAAATATAATAAAGATTTCATATATATATATATATATATATAAAATGCCTGCAGTTTACATTATTACTGACAAGAATTCAGATGTCATTCTATTAGTGCCTAACCAATTATGTATCTTTTATCTCTGGTATCTTTCATTTCTGGCAAATTTTAGAAAAATTTTGGTCATTTTTCTTCAGATGTGTTTGCTCTATTTTCTTTCTTTTATTGGTTCTACAATTAAACATATGTTAAACTTCAAGTCATAGATTTATAACTAAATTTACTAATCCTTAGTCCTAAATTATTTACTTCTAGGTTTCAATATAATTATTGTGTGTGTTTAAGACTTTTTAAAGGCTGTTTTTTAGAAGTTTCAGGTTTACAATAAAATTGAGAGGGAGGTAAATTTTCCACATACTCCCTGTTCCTACACGTACATGGCTTCCCCCACCATTATCAACATCATTCAATAGAAATTTTTTTAACCAAAGGTGAGCCTATGTTGATATATGATAATCACCCAAAGTCTATATTTTATCTTAGGATTTACTCTTGATACTATACATTCTAGGGATTTGGACAACTGCATAATAACATAGTCATCATTATAACATTATGCAGAATATAATCACTGTCCTAAAAGTATTGTTTTTTTATCACCCAGTTCTCAGAGGATATTCCCCATCTGTACATTCATTATTTCCACCTTTATTGATATATTTTATTTAATCCACATGCACAAAACTATATTTTCCAATACACAATAAAATATATGTAGTATTTTGGAAAGAACCTGAAATGTGTAGTTTAAGAAAGTTGAACTAGAAATCCAGCTTTACACTAGTTTTTGACATTTATCCACTTAAAATAGGAATAATAGAGTTCCCTTTTTCTCCACAACCTAGCCAGCACTTGTTGTTTGTTGATTTGGTTATTATGGCCATTCTGACTGGTGTGAAGTGGTTTTAATTTGCATCTCCCTGATGGCTATTGATGTCTAGTGCACTGTTGGTGGGAATGCAGGCTGGTGCAGCCACTGTGGAAAACAGTATGGAATTTCCTCAGAAAACTAAAAATGGAACTGCCTTTTGACCCAGTGATTCCACTGCTGGGATTATACCCTAAGAATCCTGAAACACCATTTCAAAAGAACCTATGCACCCCAGTGTTCATAACAGCACAATATACAGTAGCCAAGGGTTAAAAGGAACCTAAGTTCCCATCAGTAAATGAGTGGTTCAAAAAACTGAGGTACATTTACACAATGGAATACTACACAGCAGAAAGAAAGAAGGAGCTCCTACACTTTGCAACAAGGCGAATGGAACTGGAGAGCGTTATGCTAAGTGAAATAAGCCAGGCAGTGAAAGACAAATATTATGTGATTTCAACTAGAAGTGGAAACTAATCAACCAAGCAAACAAGCAAGCAAAACATAACCAGACATTGAAATAAAGAACAAACTGACAGTAACCAGAGGAGAGAGGGGAGGGGATAACAGGGGGAAACAGGGGAAAGGTAATCAAGGAACATCTATAAAGGATTAGACAAAGCTAAAAGGGGGTAGGATCAAGGGTGGGCGGTGGGGGTGGGAGGGGTGGGGGGAGTGGTTTGAGGTAAATGAACAAAACTGTACGTGAGCAATAAAAAAAATAAATTAAAAATAAGAAAGGTAAAAAGAATAGTATTATATTATTATAGAATTATAAATAATAATATATTTGAAAATAATAATATAAAATAAAACAACAATAGTACAAAATAGGAATAATAAATATTATTTTTCAGTATTTTTAAGGTGAATACATGAGAAGTATATGCAATGTGCCTGCAGTATAGATTATCTTTAATAATATAAATAATTATATTACAAAAATCAGAGGAGTATTCTGAACAAATTCAGGAATACATATATTAAAGATACAATTTGTTTTTGTATGGCATTGATTTTTCTGTCTTACTCTCAACATCTCCTTGACAACTCTGGAAATACTTAACCAGAGTATTCACCTGAATTAACCGGTAAGTAGTTTTATGCTACTCTATTAAGTGCATTAATGTGGTGAGTCCCCATGTTACTAAGAAAATGATGTGATGTTCAGTTAAGAAAATATAACACACATAGTCAACACAGGGATTTTAACTTTTATTTATTTATTTTATTTATTCTGTTCCATCCTCACAGCTGATATTTCTCACACCTAGAAATACTCCTATCTGGAAATAGACTTTCAATGAGTAACCACAGAACATGAAACAAGAGAAAAAGGCTTACACTTTTTTTCCTATGAGTCAAATTGTTTGAAAGCTTTCCTTGTTCTTATTTTTTAAAAAGGACTTTTCTTTCATTAATCCATTTTATAGTATGTGCACCTGTTTTTCTGAAACAGAGTGCACTACTCATGAATATACCTATTAGGCAAATAAATTATTTTACTGGTCTGCTTGCACTAAGGAAAATTGAGGAAGGATAAGAATTCACTAAGTAAAGGACCATGGAAAAGACCCGGTAATGAGAATACATGTGAGGTTGCTTACATACAACACAGTTAGATAAAAAATAGAAATGCATTTAAAAAATTTACAAAAGATTAGTTAATACATGCTGATGTTGCAAAAGCAGATTTGCTTGATAATGCTTGTGATTTTTATGTAATTCTGTTTATTTACATTTCAGGAAGGGTTAAAAAACTAAAATACAGTAGGATTACATGTTTCTTTTCTGCTAGATTGTCATATAGCCAGACAAACTCCTATTTTAATTACTTGGGTCAAAGTTAGCAAGTGCTAATAGTTTACATGTATTTGCTAAAATAACCTCACTATTTGGACTGTTTTTCATTAGTTGGTTTCCAATGAGGAAAACCTAGAGTCCATATTTTCTAAATTATCCCTTTTATCACATCTTGGAGCAGTTCATCCTGCTTGATTAACTATTTCTTAGTGGACAAGTTTTTAATTCTTTAAAAATTTTATTGAATTTATCAGGGCAATATTGGTTAATAAAATCTTATAGGTTTCAGGTGAAAAATTCTATAATACTTCATCTGTATATTGTACTGTGTGTTCTTCCACCCAGTCCAGTCTCCTTCCATCACTATCCCCCTTTACCCCCTGCTACCCTCTTCATTTTTATGACATCTTCTGTCATTGCTCATAGCCCTGACTTAAAACAAAACAGGTGAAAACATCAACATTTTTCAATATTTCCAAAATATATTTTCCTGTCACTTTTTTCTAAATCTAACATCTATCTAAAGATAAATATAATTATATATAGATTTCTATATCTGTGTCCATGTATGTATATTTATATATTTGTATTTATATCTATCTCTAATATGATTGCAAAGCTGTGAGATTAACTATAGGAAAATTCATAGACAGAAAAGAGGGCAAAATCCTCTGGCCAATAAGTAAAACTTCACTGAATGAGTGACATCTGCGATTATTGATGAATTAGATTTTGACAGGTTTATGAGAGCTACTTGGTAAATTTCCTATTATTTAACTATGGTGAACATGGAACTGGCTAAAAATAATATTGGCAAGAAAGCTAGTACTCATATGATTTTAGAATTTCTAAGAACATAATAGTAAAATCAGTAATTTCTGTTAAGTAGAAACCTGTGTGTGGTATGGTCTCAGAGATTCTGAGCTGACTCTACCTGTTAACAGAATCAATGTTTCCATATTGTCTGGGTGTCTTCCAGGTTAAATTGGCTGAGGCTGGACTATATTAGTGGTTCTATAATAGCAAAAGTGCATCTGGAGACCATACGCACACTTTCTTTCTTACCAATTTTCACTTGGTTGTATTTATTGAACTTAGAGAAGTGCTGAGTGAGTCGTGGCAAGTTGCCTGTCAAGTGAAAGGTGCCATCTAGCCTAGCACAAGTCAGCAAGGGGCTCAACATCTTCGTGCGTAAGTGCCTGGTTGATAACAACTTTGCTATTCACGATTGTGTATGTAAGCAATAAAATCACTTGTATTAGAGGCAAAAAATTATAGTTAAAGATTCTTAATTATTTTTATCTAACATGTGATTGCCTTCCATCCAAAATTCTTTTGGGATGTCCACTCAGACTTTCTGCATGATTCCAAAACAAGGCTACGTGACTTAAACACTTCCACTGTGGAGTTGTTACAATCGTTGGCTATTTCTTAAGCTTTTATTCTAGATTTATAAGAAAATTAGGGAAAACTAACCTTTCTGCCAAATTAGCAAAGAGGAAGTTGAAAAATCACGTATGTGGGTTCCAGGTACAAGTCGTTTTATTATGAAATTAGAAGTTCTGAAAAAACTTGTGGAAATTTTCTACTGTGATCCTCTTTCTTAAACACTATACATGTCAGGTTCTGAAAAATAAAATTTCCAATCTTGTCATGAGATTTGTATTTTGCACTTCTCAAACATTGATATCAGTTCTTTAAAACAATGACTCTCAATGGGGGGAGGGTAAAATTGCTTGTCAAGGGGCATTTGGCACTGTCTGGAGATACATTTAGTTGCCAAGGCTGGGGAGGACGGGCACTACTGGTATCTAAGGAGTAGAGGCCAAAGATGCTCCTTAACATTCTGCAATGAAGAACATAGCCCATAACAAATTATCTGGCCAAAACTGTTAATCTTTCCAAGGTTAAGAAACAGTAATCTAAGGCTACACAGAATAAATCAAGTTTTTAACATGCACACTTTTAACTCTAAGTCATTATTTTCTATATTTATGACAATATATTAAGAACCTGAGGAAAGTGACTTGAGTATGTCACAGAACTAGAAAATATCCTCCACTTGAACCCAGAATTATAGGGTTCATAACCAATGTGCACTAGTATATAAGACGATGTTTCTTTTCATGTCAAAGCTCTCATGAAGCCAGAGATAAGTCATGACTGTCTTTGTTGGTAACCAGTTTCAAGAGCTTGACCAAAACCAGAAGAATTTTGGAAAGCCATTCATCATGTTTTACCTCTCTAGCTATAGGGTATCTACCTAGGTGTTCTGCCACCTATAATGCTACTATAAAATATGACTCAATATTTTCTTACCACTACATTTATAGGAAGCTTGCTAATCACCTTTTCTGCATAACTGTCTCCTCCTTGGATTGGAGGAGAGAAACAAAGAGTGGAGCTATGAGTATTCTGTAGTCTGCTTAAATCTGTGTCTAGCAAATGTTCATTCCTTGTTTTGAACATTTCCTTTATACATGTATTTTATAGATCATTTGTTACAAGCCTGCACAAGGCTTATGGCATAGTTCTAGGGGCCTATGGTCAATTCACATTCATAACTAAAATATTTTTCATTTTATTTATTTTTTCCTTTTTTTATTGTTGTTCAATTATAGTTGTCCCGCCATTTTCCCTGTTGCTCTCACCTGCCCTGCCCACTCCCCCACAGTCAATCCCCACCCTGTTGTCAGTACCCATGAGTCCTCCACTCGTGTTCCTTGACTTGCGCCTTCCCCTTTTCCCCCTGTTATGTGCCTTTACCCTGCCCTCTGGTCGCTGTCAGTTTGTTCATTATTTTCATGTCTCTGGTCCTATTTTGCTCATTTGTTTGTTTTGTTGATTAGGCTCCACTTATAGGTGAGATCACATGGTATTTGTCTTTCACTACCTGGCTTATTACACTGAGCATACTACTCTCCAGTTCCATCCATGGTATTGTGAAGGGTAGGAGTTCCTTCTTTCTTTGTACTGTGTAGTATTCCATTGTGCAAGTGTAGCACAGGTTTTTGATCCATCATTTACTATTGGGCACTGAGGTTGCTTCCAACACTTGGCTATTTGTAAATTGTGCTGCTATGAACATTGGGGTGCATAGGTCATTTTGAAATGGTGTCTCAGGATTCTTAGGATATAATCCTAGCAATGGAATGCTGGGTCAAAAGACAGTTCCATTTTTAGTTTTTTGAGGAAATTTCCAACTGTTTTTCATAGTGGCTGCACCAGTCTGCATCCCCACCAACAGTGCACTAGGGTTCTCTTTTCTCCACTTGTGGAGAACAGCACTTGTTGTTTATTGATTTGTTTATTATGTCCATTCTGACAGGTGTGAAGTGGTATCTCGCTGTGGTTTTAATTTGCATCTCTCTGATGGCTAGTGTTGCTAAGCATCCTTTCTTATATTTCTGGGCCTTCTCTATGTCCTCCTTGGAGAAGTGTCTGTTCAGGCCCATTTTTTAATTGGATTGTTTGTCTTCCTGTGGTGGAGTCTTCTGAGTTCTTTATATATTTCGGAGATCAAACCCTTGTCCAAGGTATCATTGGTAAATATCTTTTCCCATACTGTTGGTTCCCTTTTCAATTTGCTTATGTTTTCTTTAACCATGCAGAAATTTTTTCATTTGATGAGGTCCCATTTGTTTATTCTTTCCTTTATAACCTTTGCCCTAGGGGATGTATCAATGAAAATATTGCTGTGTGGGTAGCTGAAATTTTACTGCCTATGTTCTCCTCTAGGTCTTTCATGGTGTCACGACTTTTTAAGTCTTTTATCCATCTTGAGTTTATTTTGGTATATGGTACAAGCTGGGGTCTAGTTTCTTTTTTTGCATGTACTTATCCAGATCTCCCAACACCATTCATGGAAGAGGCTATTTTTACTCCATTTTATGTTTGTGCCCCTTTTGTCATATATTGACTATTGAGACATGGATTTATTTCTGGCCTCTCTATTCTGTTCCATTGGTCTATGTGTCTGTTCTCCTGCCAGTACCAGACTGTGCTGATTACAGTAGCCTTATAATATAGTTTGATATCAGGTATTGTGATCCATCCTACTTTGTTGTTCTTTTTCAAAATTGCTGCAGCTATCTGGGGTCATTTATGGGGTCATTCCATAACAATTTTTGAAATATTTGTTCTAAATCTGTGAAATATGTCATTGGTGTTTTGATAGGGATTGCACCAAATCTATAAATTGCTTTGGGCAGTATGGACATTTTAATGATGTTAATTTTTCCACTCCATGAACACTGTATATGCTTCCATTTGTGTCTTCTTTCATTTCCTTCTTTAGTGCTGTGTAATTTTCTGAGTACAGATCTTTTACATCCTTGGTTAAGTTTATCCTAGGTATTTTATTTTTCTTCTTGCTATAGTAAATGATATTTTTTCCTAATTTCCCTTTCTGATATTTCATTATTAGTGTACAAAAATGCCTTCAATTTCTGAATATTGACTTTTTATCCCACATAAAAGCAGCATATTAATGCTTATTTTAAAATGTAATAATGATATATCTAGAAGCAAATTATATGTAGGTATGCATATATATATTGATTTATTTTAAGCCTTGAACTTTAAGATTAATTTCTTGAATAGTTTTTGATACTATCTTCCATATTCCCTCTACTCTCTTCCTGCAGAGGTCTTTCAATTGGAATTTGGTTGCCTGAAATGCTTAAATATCTGTTAACTTACCTAGTCTTTTTGGTGGGGGGTTGTGACTTTAGGTTTTTCCATTTAATATATGTTTTCTTCAATTCCATGAATCTCAGTTTTTTTAATCTTCTAGGGTCAGTTTTTTAGAATTATTTGATTATATGAAGAGTGAAGAGGGGTTGGAGGTAAATGGAGACAACTGTACTTGAACAACAATAAAAAATTAAAAAATAAAAGAATAAAGCAAAAGAGAGAGTGTGCGAAGTATTCTTCATTCTTCAGTGAAACTTGTCAAAAGACATGCCTATTTTAGGATGAATTGGTGAAGAGTCTTCCCTTTTACTGAACATTCAGAAATGTCAAAATGCAAGTGATTTATTCTGAGCAATTTTAGCTATTCTTTTTCTTCCCAGTCATATAATTATATTTTTTATGTGTATTTACCAAGAAGGTTGATGCTTGCCTTGAATCATCTTGTGTGCAGGAATGGGAGAGAAAAATGCTGTGAAATGACCTGCCTTACAGAACAGGGCAACCTCCACCTCAGTTCAGAGATCCTCTGGGGTTCAGAAGGCAAATCAGTTCTTTCCTCCTTCTTCAGGCTTCTCCAAACATGTCCTGTACTATGGTTTCCAGTGGTGTGCTTTATCAACCAACACACTTTCCTCAGGTATTGGTGGAAAGTAATTTTCCATTAATGGTTCCCCTCTCCTGTTCTGTTTATTGACATGTTTATGTATTTTAAGTAATTGTAATAAGGCCCCAGAAAGGTAAGCCAATTATTTTAGTTCCAAACTTTGAACCAGCATCCCCAATTACATTTTTAATATTCGTTATTTTGATTAGCCTGGATCCTTGGCAAGAGTTACTATCTTACTCATAAGTCCCTTCTCAGCTCTTGGCATAGTGTTCAGCTCAGAGTTGGCACTCAGTGATGTTCATTTGAGAAATTAATGTTTCTCTGCAAAATGTTCCTTTTTCAACATTCTTACTGTTCCTTAGACTTTGAAAGAAATTCTCTATCTTCAGGTATGTGTATGCATTCTTGCTCTTTAATAATCCCTGAAAAGGACATGTAAGAGAATGTTACCGAACTTCCTCTAGTTCATCCCAAGTTTGTTAAACACATAACACACTATGGGCTTTGTAAGAGGAGTAAATTATAAACAAAGAAATGAGAGTATTTTAACATGATTTAATTGTTAAGTGCTCCAAAGTGGGTTATGACATTAATGAAGAAATCTATTAATTTATTCAAACATTTTAAAAGAAGTTTAGGTGGAATTAGGTAATTGTGGATGAACATAAACATGTCAAAATTATATTTAAGGCAAAACCCTTCATTAGTCCTATATATATTTGTGATTAAAATACATTAATGAATGTTTCATTTGTCTATCTTAACCTCCAAATATAAAAAAGGTAGTGATTCCATAAACCATTTCATTGTAACTTTTTTAATAACAGAATTCCACTGAACATCATTTATGGTAATCAAGTATTTCAGAGGAGGCTTAAATATATTTATATATCATAAAGAAAATTAAAAATATAGCAAAGACAACTCAGAATGTGTTATTCACAAAAGGTAATTCTTGCAACTCTTAAACTGTGGTAGACTTCCAAACTACAAAGTTGTAAAACATGTTGTAAATTACCCTTGGAAATTATTAAAAGTAAAACTAGTAAAAAAAAAGTTCAAAGTAAAACAAACCATGAGCACAGTAACATAGCAACAGTTTTATGCTACAGAGATGATTATTTTGCTTATGTCCCCAAATAGCAGTTTTCAGTAATATAACTTTTGTTGGTCATTTAGTGTTGGAAGCTAACTATGCAGTGTGTTTTTAAGCTATTCCTGTATTAAAAATTGCTGTTCACTGTACTACTCTCTTCTACTGAAAGGATTAACATTTCCTCTAATAAACTTCTTCCATTTTGTTAGAAAGCCAAGACTATATTTATCTGTGTTCCTTGAGAGGGATTGACTATCTCAACCCCTTTCAGAAGAATCAGAAATGGGTGAGCCAACTGAGTAGTAATATTTAATATGATATATTCAACAGTATTAATATCCAGGAGTATTTTAAAATAAAAATTTCCATTGTTTTTCTTTCAATTGTATTGGGTTACATTAAGCATTATTGGATAACAGAAGGTATGTAGTTTATGGAAGCACATGGTCTTGAATTTCAACTCTGACTACATAATTTCTGTTATCTTGGAAAATTTACTTAATTTACCTCTGCAGTTTAGTTTCTACTTTTTGGAAAGGCTTATGTTATGATTAAATGATAGAGTACTTAGAAGAGGGATTGGCATACTAGGCTCATAATACATGTTATTTCTTATCATAATTTGTAAAGGCAACATAAAAAAATGCCGTGTTTGAATGACCATCATCTCAGTAAAAAGCATTTCCTGCCAAAAGGCATTTTATAATGCTTTAAACATTGACACATACATATTCCATTTAAAACTCTTTTTAGTGGGATTGAAGATGGCAACAAAGTAGGTGAAAGCTGCACTCACCTCCTCCGAGGGCCAAACCAGAATTACAAATAAATTATAGCACAATCAACCTGAATAACCTACTGAAGACTAGCCCAACAGAAGTCTTATATCCAAGGATTTAGAGAAGAAGCCACATTGAAACTGGTAGGAAGGGTAGAGACACAAAAAGAAGCTGTCTTGCACCCATGTGCAGAGGTTGAGAATCTGGAGGCATATTTCAGCTGCAAAGGTCCCCCCTGAGGAGTGAGAGGTCTCAACCCCAAGCCAGGTCCCAGCCAAGAATACCAGAACCAGGAAGAAGAGCCCACATGACATCTGCCTGTAAAAATCAGTAGGGATTTTGTTTACCAGGTAACAACTTGAGTCTGCTAGAAACGCAGGAGACCTCTTAAAGAACTAGCACACAAAATCTCATTCACAGCCACTCATCATGGGCACCAGCAGAGGGGAGGCTGCTCAGAGCAAACTGGAGTTATCATCAGGGAGAGACTCAGTTGTGTGGTTTTAAGGAAAGAGCTGAAGGGACAGCCTCCAAGATCCCTGTGCTGAGTGCTTCTCCTATACCACCCACAGATGCCTTCTATCCTGGGTCAAAAACTCCTCTCCATATGGCAGCAGCTTAGAGAAATGCACTAGCCCCACCCTCTGGACACCCTGTGGTCCCTCCCTGCCACGTTTGCTCCAATAGAGAAGTCAGCTGGTTGCAGCTGGCCTGGGACCCAGTGCAGACTTTCTTGGGGGGCTTTTGAGGAGGTCCAAGCAGACACAGGTGTAGCAAACATATACAAGGAGGGACTAAGTTGTGTGACTCATTTTCCCTTGCACACACAACCAGCATTATTATTCCTTTGCAGATCCATTCCTTCATGTGGTTAAACCTTGGTCTATTTCAGCTTGATAAACTCTGCTGTCTTTACTCTGACAACTCCCTGAGCACCCACCCCACCACAAAAGCCTGCTGGTCCTAGGTGAGTACCAGCTGTCCTTGGTACACAATGAGAATTTTGCTGAGTGGCCTCAGACCCAACACTGGTGCCAAGTGTAAATCTATATCACCCTGGTAAATAGCACTCATCCCTCCCTGCTGACTCACTGAGAACCTACCTTATGCAACTTGTGTACCACCAGAGGCTCTTTTAGTGCCTGAGCTTAGCACACAGCTGGCAGGCAAGGAGGATCTTGGGGTGCCTTGGGCCTTTTGCTCACCTGTCTATGGGCTTGGTGTTGTTGGAAGCAGGTCTTGATATGCAGCTTGACCACTACCATGTGAACCTAGGTCCTGCAAAATCAGCCAAAAACTTTGGTTTGCTTTGTAGCTCCAAAGGGGTAGCCCAGGGCTGTTCACAGACATCACCTGACATTGATCTGCACCAGAGTATCTCCCAATAAGATCCAGAACAAACACACTAGGTGACGGGCTTCGTGCAACATCAGAGAACAATCCAACTGGTGGGATAACTAGAACACCTAAAGGAAGATTTGCACCAGACCCTGCTGGGGCAAATCCTGCTTTATTGACTCAGCCCCTGCACAACATCTCATACACTGCAGTTGGGGTCGATCCTTATACTCAGGCAGCTTGAGAGTTAATCCCATCCATGACCAGGCCAACAGTAATCTAGACTCAACTAGAACAAGGGGGTTCATGTAACCCACACAAGGGACATTCCTGGACCCCTGGCTTAGGAGACCAGGAAGACTATACCATTGAGCCCCACAGGACACTATAAAAGGCCACCATTCCAAGGTGGGGAGATATAGCAGATCTACCTAATATACAGAAATAAATTCAGAGAGGCAGCCAAAATAGGAAGACAAAGAAAGACGCCCCAGCCCTGGCTGGTGTGGCTCAATGGATTGAGTGCCAGCCTGCCAGCCAAAGGTTCACTGGTTGGATTCCTAGTCTAGGGCACATGCCTGGGTTGTGGGCCAGGTCCCTGTGTAGAGCACATGAGAGACAACCACACAATGATGTTTCTCTTCTTCTCTTTCTCCCTCTGTTCCCCTCTGTAAAAATAAATAAATAAAATCTTAAAAAAAAAAAAAAGATGCCCCAAATGAAAGAACATGAGAAATCACTGAACATAAAACAAATGAAATGGAGGCCAGCAATCTACAAGATACAGAGTTCAAAATAATGGGTGTAAGGATGCTCAAGAAACTGAGAATGGATGAACTCAGTGAGACCCTTAACAAAGAGATAGTAAACATAAAAAAGTGCAGAGAAAACAAAAAATCAGAAATGAAGAACGTAATATCTGAAATGCAGAATACACTAGAAGGAATCAACAACAGATTAGAAAAATCAGAAAACTGAATTAGCAGTTTGGAAAACAAGGTAATATAAAAAACCTAATCAGAGCAGAAAAAAAAAGATTGTATTTTAAGGAAACTCTGGGATAATATCAAGCAAAACAACATCAGTGTCATAGGGGCGCTATGAAGGAGAGCAAAGTTTTGAGAACCTATCCAAGAAAATAATTGAAAACTTCTCTAACCAGGTAAAGGATAAAGATAAACACATACATGAAGTACACAGAGTGAGTCCCAAACAGCATTAACCCAAAGAGACCTACTCCAAGACACATTATAATTAAATGGCAAAGGTTAAAGACAAAATATGTCATGAAAATAAAGTTTTTTTAAAATGCAGGGTAGCAATACTTACGCAGGACAAATAGGCTTTTAAATAAAAGCTACATATATATATTCATATATATATGTATATGTATATGTGTGTGTGTGTGTGTATAGTAAAAAGGGACAGTTTTAATATATTTATATATAGTTTTAATATATAACTTAATATATGTACTTATGTACATAAATGATTTGAGGGTCTATATATGGGTAACTAAAGAGACCTAAGGGAGGAAAATTAAATGGATCAGAGACTGACTCTTGATTCCCATTTGGTCCCCCCACTCTTTAATTCCCCTGGGTGCAGTGCCAGGTTACTGATTCCACGATTGACTTCATGGTGAGGTTGGGGTCCTTGATCCAATTGGTTAGACTGCCCACTTAGATACATTGCCACTTGGTTATGTGGGAGGCTGGAGCTCAGGGTGTTTGGGGGCCTGACGGCCAGGTTGTGTCAGTCCACAGACTGCATGTCATAGTGCCCTAGAGTGAGAAGTTGGGAAATAAACTAAGCCCTGGGTAACTAAGAGACCCAAGGGAGGTCCATTAAATGGCTCAGAGGCTGACACTTGATTCCCATTGGGTCCCCCCACTCTTACTTTTCCTGGGTGCAGGACCAGGTTACCGATCCCATGAAACCCTATTTCCTTCATTATGAGGTCGGGCTCCTTGATCCACTTAATTAGATTGCTCACTAAGTCTTGGCCTAGAGACTAAACAGCCCTTTTTTTTCTTTGTAATTTCATGCAAGGTACTTTGCAGCAGAACGTACTCGGAGGGCTCACTGTGGAGGGAGAGACAAGCCCTTCACTCACATTATGTTCCGTAGTGTCCACAAGGGTGCCGACCGAAGTCGGAGGGATTGCAGAGGGTCATTCCACAGGGTCATTTTGGTCTAACAGATTATTAGTAGATATTCTGTGAGCTTGCTTGTTTGCAACTTTTAGAGGAGATGTTTTATACATGCCTGATGCTTGTTGGATAGATAAACAAACAGCTAAATGAAATTTTATCTGAGCCAAAAACCTGCCTTTACCAGCACAAAAGTTAAGAAAGCCCCGGCATCCTCAGGCCACACATGCTGGGAAAATGCCAGTCAGTCAGCCCCAGGAAAAAGTGGGCAAGATGAAGCAAGATGACAGGGAAATTCCCACCTCCTCTTGTTGCCCTCACTTCTACTGCGGTGCTGAAAATCCCATTGAGGCCAGTCATCAAAAGAGCAACAGCAGGAGATAAAATAATCATTCTTTGCTGTGGTTGTTTAGAGGTTTCCTGGAAACCTAGCCTTCTCCCAACATCACTGCTTCATGAGCACAGTGGAGACAAGCCTGAGCTCTGAAATCAGTAAGCCCCAAATTTGAGTCCAGTTCCTCTTACTAGATGTGAAACTTTGGGAAAATTACTTAACTTCACTAAACCTTAATTTCCTTAATCTGTACAATGGGGATAACACCGGGTAAAGCACTAAGCATGATGTCGGGAATATCACTCCTGCATCCCATTCTGTTACTCCTTTCTTCCTCTTCCTTGCCGAAACTTCTATTCCCATCATTGCCTATGAATGTCAGAGAGTAGAGTGATCAGAAAAGCTGGGTTTTTAGACAGCCAAGGGGTTATTGACAAGTCTAAGAGCAAGCACTGCAGGCTGACCAACTGCCTGGTCTTTTGAAAAGCACCATTAGAAGCTGGTGATATCCATAACCCCACATAGACTCCTAAGAATGACAGAGATGTGTGTGTATTCATAAAGTAACACATGTCTCTTTAAAAGAAAGCAAGTGTGTTTGCTTATTTGTTTGTTTGCTTGTTTGATTTTGCTTCCAGGACATCTCACGTGGCACCTAGATTGCCAAGGGCCTGCTGTCGTTGAATCAGTCATGTTACCTGGAGAGCTGTATGCCACACTGTGTCTAGATCTTGAAGTAGGACTTTACCCATTAGTGTCTTAGTCCCCTCATGTGTAAAACAAAGGACTTGGACTAGATACTCCCTAAAGCACCTTCAAGTTCTTTTTTTGTTTTGGGTTTTGTTTTGTTTTGTTTTGTTTTGTATGGCAGGACTTGATTAGATACGTGAGGGCTTCTTGAAATTTGGAACGTATGACTTGTAATCAGTTTCACTGGGGAGCCTTCCAGGGACAGGAACATGCTGAAGGTCAGGAGGCAGAGCTTCCTGGGAAGGACAGTAAATCCTATATGCTGTTCTTCCCACAGTTCTTTACTCAGCTCCAACCCATATCAGCTCCTATGAGCCTCCAAGAATCCCTAGATGTAGCTAAGAACAAGCAGGGAATATAATCATTCCCTTTTTTACAAAAGAAGAAATTGAAGCTAAGGGAACAAGTTACTCAACATTTTACAACTAGAAACTGGCTGAGCGGGACTGAAGCTCAGGCTTCCAGATCCACCACCCAGTGACCCTCTGTTGTTGCACTGGCTACTTCGCGGGGGGAGTCCGGGCACTTGAGTGCAACCAAAAGGAGGTGGAAAGGATGGAAGACATGGCACAAGGGATTAGAATGGAGGGAGGCATGTAGAATGCAGTTGGAGGGCCAAGATAGAGATCTGGGGAGCGGGGGGAGGAGAAAATGGAGAGGCCAGTTTGACCCTAGCTGTTTATACCATCTGTAGGATTTTGTATAAGGAGAAGATTTATATGATCTGAAAAACTAGAGTGCGGCATCTGTAGGATTTTAGAACACAGTACAAATGTCCTCTTCATTTGGGGGGCTCAGACTTGCTGAGCTTTACGATGTAGTTGATGATCAACTGGGGCAGGGAGAGGTAGTTATGCTGGCTCCGTAGCTGGATGAATCCCAATAGAAACTCTGGCCTCTAGGTTGTGGGTTCAGTCCCCGGTTTGTGCACATACAGGAGGCAACTGATCAATGCTTCTCTCTCCCCCTTCTTCCATTCCTCCTTCTCTCTGGTTGACATTTATAAATATGCATATCTGGGGTCCAAGGGAGACCAATGTGCTGCCACTGACATCCACCTACACAGTTCTGACCAAATCACACAGCGGCTGGAATGTATGGGGCGGACCTGGGTCAGCAGGTTAGGTACTGTAGTGATGTAGGGGCATTGAGAAAGATCTGGAAGAATCCAGTTAGACTGGGAAGCAGGAGAGGGAGAGCCCATGAGAGCATGGTACTGGCGGTGGGGGCGGTGTGGGGTGTGAGGGGGAATGAGGGGTGTGGGGGGATAGGGGGGTGGGAGCCATTACCCAGAGTCTGAGGATCCCAGGAGTGCGGGGAGGAGGACCAGGCAACCAGCAGGAAGAATGAACCAGAAATAGAGGATTTCACAGAAGCGCGCACAGCACTACAACCTCAACAGGCTTAACCACCGACTTCTGGAGCCACCTTCAAGATTTAAGACTTAAGGTTCAAATGGTTCTGTGATGGAGAGGGATCATAGAAAAGTAAAATATGAAAAGCGTAACTTCCCAGGGGGACAATCAAAATGATTTTATTTGAAGTTAACTATGAAGTGGAATAGTTTCATGTAGTAATTGGCACGGGGAGGTCAGAGGGCTCCGCCCCCTCAAACTCGTTCTCAGCACCAGATGTGGCATCCGGGCAGTTCAACAGAGGCCACTGTGTTCTGTCCCTATCCCAGCTCTGAAGATCCATCCACACTGAGGCATCTTCGCTGGCCACTCCCAAGTTGGAAGTAGGAGAAAGGGGAGAGCCTGAGGTCTTCCATCTCTGCTGCAGACACCAACCAAGTCCCTCCCTCCTCTGCTCAGCTTGGACTCTCATGGCGCAACCTGTTAGGCACTAGATGTTGGCTGCACTTCACCTGCAAAAGGTCCCGGACTAATATTTGTCACAAACTTTTGCACACTGTTTGCATACATTTGCAGGTAGAATTCAAGAGGCCCTGATTCCAATTATGCAAGAGAAAACACAATGATGGCATTTGCAGGCAAAGGAGGCTTTCAGGAGAGCACCCCTGATTTACTCTGGAGTGCTGGGAAGGGTGCACACTACCTGTTAGGCTGGGGTGCCCATGCAGCAGTCCCTATGCCCCCTGCCCGACCCTGCAACACCAGGTCCGGGAAATTGGATCTGTTTCGATGTTGGCTTGAAGTCATGTCTAATGGACAGAGAAAAGCTTTGCCTACCCATGGGGAAAGAATGAAGAGGGGGAACAGGGTCCCAGCCTTCCTCTTTGATAGTCCATTGAAGAGGAAACAATGAAAGAGAGTTGAAAGCCCAAGTCCAGAGCTGTTTACTCCAGATTGTGAATGTTGGGTAACTCTACCCAGAAGTTCTTATATTTCTAGTCAAACCAGTCTCTTGAGTTCCAAAATAGTTGTTGCCAGAACAGTTCACGGAATGAAGGTTACTGACTGAAATATGAAAGTTGGAATAGTACCAATCAGCTCTTATGCCACCTTAATAAAAATAAATTACTAATGTCCACTCATGCTCTGCACACACATTATAAGAAAATAAAAATTCCCAACTAGAAAAGCAAGCGGAAAAGTTGCCAACCAAATAAGGCCAGCCACGTTAGAGTAGAGACCCTCTGAGTGAGTTGGCAAATAAACCAGGTCTTGACCTCCCAGGAGGCATAGGAAACCCTCCTATGATGACCACATATAAAGAGGAGTTCAGATTACAACCTGGAAGGGGAGTAATTATCCACTGACCACAGGGATACGTGATATGAGACCCACAGCAAGGGAAAGGCTCACAAAGACCAGGAGAGAAGTCTCAAGCAGGCCTTGAGTTTGTTATTTGTCAAACAAGGGGAGAGTCTCATTTCATTAAAGAGATCAGGAAGGTTACCTGAACTGAAGGGCAATGGGACAAGGATGGTGTAGAGAAAAGCAAGTTTTGTCTGAATTCCCGATTGGCTCAAAAAGCAGATTGTAAATGCTCTCTCAGGATCGGCCTTGGTTCTAGTTTTGTGTCACAGAGGCACAGTCTGGACAGATCATGGATGGATCTGCCATGTGTGGCCTTAGAAGGCTGATTTATGTCCAATCTCATCTCAGTGAAACTTTTCTTTGACACCTACTTTAGTTAAGAGTTAGAGTCTTTGGGGCTCTACTGGTTGCTACATGACTTTGTACCCATTACCCCAGATCTCTCATCCTCCCTGCTTCTATTGGATGGATGTGCCTCTCTCCTGGCTAAATAGATGAGAAAAGCGCATGAAAGAAGTTGGATAATTTTGTTAGCAAGTAGTTATATTTTCTAAATGGGAAAAATGAGGGACAGAACCCTAAGCTCCAGTAAATTGGGGAATATATGATTAAAATGCTGCAGAATTGTGGGGAAAAGGCTAACTGGAATGACATAACCAAAGGGTAACAGTGCTTAAATCTAGGTGGTGGGATAGCAGATGATTGCTGGTTTCTTCTTTTCTGTATTGGTTTTCTATGTTATTCTTTCCTGTAACAGTATATAAATTTGTGTGTGTGTGTGTGTGTGTGTATAGATAAATAGATAAATAGTCTGTCCACAAAGTATCCAACCACCCAATACACCCAATATGAAAAATAGAGCTATTTATTGAAGAAGATGCAAAATACAAGAAACATTGTACATAGGACAATGATGCCTCAGTCCCCTTAAAAGTAGGCACCTTGGGATCTCACACAGTTCTCCCAACATCTCTTCTACTGTTCAAAACACTCTGCAAAATCTTTTGTTGGAATCTCCATCAGCTGCCCCATCATAATTTCCTGAATCTCACTGATGGTCTGAAATCTCTTTCCTTTTAAAAGTGATTTTAGTTTTGGGACAAGCCAGAAGTCACAGGGCACTAAATCTGGGTGGTAGGGAGGATGAGTCACCTGAGTGATTTTGATGTTTCACCAAAACACTCTGCACAAGACATGATGCATGAGAAGGCACATTTTCATGCCCTCTGGGCATCCATCAGTCTGTTCTCTATATCTCTGAGTCTCAATTTTGTTTGTCATTTATTTTGTTCTTTAAATTCCACAAATGAGTGAGATCATATGGTATTTGTCTTTCTCTGACTGATATTTCATTTAGCATAATATTCTCCAGATCCATCCATACTGCTATAAATGTTAAGATTTCATTCTTTTTATGGCTAAGTAATATTGCACTATTTATGTGTAAACTACCACACCTTTTTTAATCCACTCATCTATTGATTAGCACTTGGATTTCTTCCATATCTTGAGTATGGTACATAATGTTGCAATGAACATAGGGTTGTACTAGGTCTGTCCAGAAGGTATCTCCTTGGCTGCCAGATTACGTCAATGTTACACAACTGTTCTCATTCTGTTAACAAAGGCTGGACCTTCTCAGGACAGACCTCCTATGTTTCCACCATCAAAATGATGTTTCCACATATTTCACTGGCCAAACAAAGTATGTCATGTGACCATATGTAAATTCAAAGGGACATGAAAGAACAATTTTCCATCTGTCTATTTATAAGTAGAGGGGAGCTCATTAGAATGTTTTGGATTTGGAAAGAGAGTAAATGTGTTCCATGTATGGGGAAAAATGGTGTGAATGGATATTTGGAGAAACAGAATTGAAGATGATTACAGAGAAAGCTAAGTGTCCCGGTGAAACAGAGTATAGGCTGAGAGGCCGCAGGATCCACCCCTCCAAGCGTAGCTTGGGGACTGAGACAATCAGCAGCACAGGGATTGAGGGTTATTTTGCATATCGGTAACAGCAGGCTAGCTTCTTAGTCTGCCTGGAGCCAGGGGGATGAGCATGGCTTTGACCGGTGATGAAGCTGGGAAGGAGCTCCCCCATCTCCGTTACAGTGCCTGCACTAGAGGTTGGAGGTGGTTTGCTCCATGCCCGGGGGCCGTGCCTGCCCCGGCTAACTATGGCAGCCAAGAAATGCAGAGAATAGGGGAGTGCTAGCAGGTGTGGCCGATGGCAGGCGGAGCCAGAACTGGGGTTACGGAGGAGGTTCCTGCCTGGGATTTAAACAAAAACGGCCTGCCGCCTTGTGGGATGGGGGCATTGTGAAACAATGGGGCACAGTGAGAGACCATGAAGGAAGAAAAGAGGTGAAAGGACTCTCACTGGCTGGCCATGAGACGGTGCCTTGTGGTTTTGATTAAGAACTGGAGATTGCAGCAACACAGCTGATGGTGCTGGGAACCAGAGGAGCCCTGCCCAGCCAAGCACAGGTTGCTGGGAGGAACCAGGGGAAGTGAGCTATGGGCTTCTGTTTATTTCTTCTGGAAGGTGGTACTTCTGACTGTCATGCCCTGAGACTGGCCTGACTGGGAAAAGGGGGGGGGGGGCAGGACAGTGTGCTTGTGGGTAGATCTTCATTTCTAAAGGGAGTGAGATCTAACGATAGAACTCTGCCATTTTTCTAAACCTGTATAACTTTTAATTAAATAGTTCCTTTCCGTTTTACCAAACTGGGGCATTCAGAGTCACAATTCCTACTGGCGGCAGGCAAAGAACCATAGTTCAAAAAGACCCCAGGGTGGGGGACTTGTTTCTGTAACACTGGATCCATTATAATTTTCCTCTCGTGTGATTGAAACCCTCAGAGCATGACTTTCTATGTCTTTCTGGGCCCTCTGAACAGCATATGACAAGGCAGAATTAGGTATGGAGGAGATTTAAACTCCAGGTTTAGTAGAAAGTATTAAGAGCTGGAAAGGAGCACTTTCACACATGATCCAGTGGGACATCTGCAGAAGGAATAATGGAAAGTAGGGTGATTGTGTAATGAGAGTCTGAGAGTTTAGTGTAACTTTGAGGTAGTGCAAGGGAGGAACCTCAAAAAATGGAATTTATTTATAAAATATTGTGTATTTGTTCTTACATATTTGAACTTCAGTCACCTTTAAAGTACTCTCTATTTGATACAATACACCTATCAAAACTTTTTTTCCACTGTTCAAAAATGGTTTTGGAATTCATTGATTTTGATACCTTTTGGTGCTTTTGCCATTTTTTGTTTCACCTCTTCCATGTTGGCAAAACGATTCCCACAGAGGATTCTTTTCATCTGGGGAAACAACAAAAATTACTCAGGGTGAGATGGGATGAATAAGGAGGGTGGAGCATGGGAGTGATGCTGTTTTTAGTCAAAAACCGCTGAACACTCAGTGGGCAGGCATGCTGTAAATCACCCATCATGAAATGGGCAAATGTGTTGAAAGAGTCTTCAGAAAAAATTGCTGAAGCCAAACACAGCCTTTCACAATAATGCAAGCTGGTACACTGACACAGATGGGTCCCTAGAACTCTTACCTAGTGGGTGAAGCCAGTACTACTAGGAACCTGCCCTCCAGAAGATAATGCCATTTTGGGGGGTCCTCCCTATGTTTTTCAGAGGCTCAGATAATTGGTTATCTATTCAAGGACTTCCAAGGTGAGCAGAAATGGTCTCCTTCCAGTACCTCAACAAGTTCAATCATTAGCTTGGTGCAGGCCCAAGAAAGTGTGGTCCTGGCTGAAATGCTATAATGAATGGAAAGGTGCAGAAACTGGATGCTCTCAGCCTATTACATTCCTCATGGCACCTTCTCTTACAGGAACATCTGAGTTACCCATTTCCATAATTGACACATACTCAGCTAGAAACTACTTTTGTCAGTCTCTCTTGACCCTAGGTGTAGCCATGAAATTGATTTTGGTCAATAGAATAACAGCAGAAGTGATTTTTGCAACTTTTAAGTGTAGCATTTTTATAAGGCAAGTGCTTGCTTTCCTTATTCTCTTATTACAAAGGTTAAAATTGGTGTGATATCCTGAAAATAAGGTAAGATCCTAGGTGATGATAAACCAAAATGTTACAAGAAAATTCAGTCTCTTTATGATCTTCAGGTAGGCTATTTTTCATGCTAGTTTGGCAGCTCATTTACAAATCAATGGTCCATCTCTAGACTGTTATTGGAGAGATAACTAAGCTTCTAGCTTGTTTGGTTCAGAGGTTTTAGAGTCTCTTTATAGAAGCAATTAATCCTACCCAACGCAAACAAGAGGTAACCGAGATTCAAAAGTTCATTTATCAAGTATCCATTGTTAGCGATCAATAGAACTAGTGCTCTAATTCGAGTTGTGGAGCCAGACCCGACCAGACACATGTTATTGCTTAACAATCCTTCCCAGGTTCAGAAAACTGAAGTTTAAACTCTGGCTCTATTATTTACTAGCTGTGTGATCTTCAACAAGTCATTTAATCTCTCTAAATCTCAACTACCCCTCTCTATTTTAATGGGGTCATTATAATTGACATATTTCATAAGATTGTGAAGATGAAGTAATATTTAAAGAGCACAACAGTCCCAGTCAATATAAAATTTAAATATTAACCATAATTTTCAGTGTTGTTATTTACCCTTCCCATTACTGCCTGCTCCTTAACTGTTCTAACCCCACATTTAGCTGTGTGCTTTTTTGTAGATGCACAAGTACAGTGGCTAACATTATAAATAATCCCACTAAATTCCAAAGTAGAATTATTTTTAATCTATGTTAATCTACATATTTTATTTCGATAAAAGCAAAATACAGAACAGAATGTTTGATAACTTAGTATAAACCATAAGAATGTATTTTAATAAATTAAAATGCACAAAAATGACAGAAAAGCTGAAGGAGTATAGAGAGATGTGAAAAATTTAAAGTGTTGAGGTGGCAATTAAAAATATGACTAATAATGAACTACAAATCAATAACTGTATAAATTTGTTAATAAAATACAACCAATGACTCAAAGTGTCCAAGAAATATAAAGGCTTTAAATGCTATTTGTCCATGTATGAAGGATATTGTCCATGAGGAAAAATAGATAGTACAAATTTAGGAAAAGTAAGGGCTTTTCATTTAAGTGAATGATTGATTGTTCAAACAGATTTTCAGGAATGTAAAACTGGATGATGAGAGTATTGTATAGGGAAGGGAAAGGAAACATATTTTTATGGCAATGAGTTTTTGGAAGGACATCTTTAAAAAACCTGTAATTTTAATTGGGGGCATTTAGATAAAAGTGCATTTGGCTTCTGAAAAATAGGATTGGAATTGAGTGGAGGTTGTTTCCATTTCGAGACAGCATGTTCAGACACGAATTTGCACACAGCATCTGTGATTAAATATGCAAATACCTACCAGAAATGGGAGGCTAACTAGACTGCCTTCATCTAAATCATGTTCCTCTAGATGTTTATTTTTAACCATCTGCACTTTAAGCTCATCATTGTCTTCTCTGTTTTCTTATTTACCTTTCACTAAAGACAATATCTAAATTCATTCTGGTTTGAACAGAATGCAGCTTTCATTATCACAATGTTTACTATTTTCCTGTTGGTTATATGAGGTGTTATAAAGTAGCTTAAATTGATTCAACATCTTTGCCTCTTTCTGGTAAAACAAAAATACTCCTCCTACATGTAAGACTAATCCTTCCAGCTATACGCTGTGTTCGATCGCTTCCTTCCAATGCCTTGTTCTCAGTCTCTCTCATCATTATTTAACCATGCCCTAAGTTTTGAAGAAAAAAGAAATCTCCCTTAAATTCACAGGCTTGTTGTATATAATTATCTCATTTATTTACACCCAGGAGACCAATTATCCCTTTTATTCTCACTGCACCTTTTTTCAACTTTTCTTATATTTACTTATATTTACTGCACAAACTTTTATGACCTGACATCAGTGCTCAGGTCTTTACTCAATCAGGTATTGTTAAAGTACTGAATGACCACTTCATAGAAAAACTGACTTTCAGCTGTTATTTTTCTTGGTTTCTCTTTGATTTGACACTGTCAACCACTTTTGTTTTCATGTGTTTTTTTGCCTTATTATCTGGGAAAACAAATCTTTTCATATTTCCCCCTGCATATGTAGTAATTTCCCCATCATTTTCATGGTCATTTTCCCTTTGCTCAATTATTTTCTGTTTGTATTCTCCAGTTTTCAAGACTACCATCATGTCATCTAATGAGTCTTCTTGGTGAAAACATCCATTTCCTTGACTTCACTCACCATCCAAATGCTCATTAAGTGTCAATTTTTAAAATCTGCCTAGAGTTCTATCCTGAGATTATATTAGAATACTTAATTCTGTAATAGAATCTGATTCGGACATCCTATAAGAAATCTTTCACTCAATGTGTACTTGAATCAATGTATTACCTCCAATTTACCACAACATTTCTCCCTTTTCTGGTATTAACAGAGAAGGATATTGTGTTATTGTCAGTGTCTAAAACCATACATCACACTTTCTGTAGTGATTATTCCATCTCTTTTATCCCTGCATCCAAAGACTGAAGTACTCTCGCTTCTCTACGTCACCTTTGACACTTTTTATTTCACACGAGAGTCATCCCTAATGAGGTTCATTTCACAGCTTTCTAATTGTTTTTTCTTTATTTGCCTTTCCCCGACTCTTCTCTATTCTCCCAATTGCTGTACAGAATGTTCTAGCTATCAATATAATACTATAATTCCCTTTCGTAATTCTTTGTTGATGGGAAGATCAATAATCCAAAATAAACTAGAAAAGCACATTACCATAGATATTAAATAGCTGGGTTAAATTAGTAGGATACATAATTATTTTATGGTAAAGCAACCAACTATATAGAAATAAAATTTCCCACATAATCTTAGAAGAACACATTTTGTCTCATACTAGGAACCTCTACCAGAGCTGTAAATGTATAGTTTCTATGTAATGCAATGGGTACTGCGCTGCAGGCATGAAAAATTTAGTGCAAGTGCTAGTCATGTCTCTGGTTCAAAACATTGCTATAAAGACAATATAAGTTAAAATAATTCTGTACTCTATACAAATGATTTCAAATGTAAATATTATTTTTATTTACATCATTGTTCTCTGTCTTCTTCCACTAACTTGTTGAGGTTATGCTTTCATACATCCTTTTTTTATCCTGCTCTTTGCTATAATTAAAACCTGATTCTCTCTCTAAATCTTCAAATAATCTTTTTAAAAATTACTATTTAGATTTATTTGATTTCATAGAGTATAACAACAGCTGTTTCATATTTTCCCTCTGTCATTCCCCTACTATCGTGTTAGCAACTTGACATCTCATTCTTTTAACCATTCAGAATCCTGGATCATATGGTTATTTAATGGCTATGCAAACCCCTTCTTACTTGCCACATTAGGAACTAGTATTGTATATCAAACTTCAGCCCAGGATCTTTAATTCATGCATAATTTCTGCTTCACTAAAGTCATTATACATTTACATTTGCTCAAATCTGGTTTCTATTCTAGACTCAGTTGTCATATTACCTAACATCAAGTATGAGTTATTGAATCAATGTAGTCATAGCAAGATATGTATTGAGCCTCTGTTAGGTCCTCTGTGCTGTGTGTTCCAATTGAAATAAAGATAACTAAGTCAGGGCTATCAAGAAGTTAACATGACAATAAAGCCAATACATATAGCAGCTATTTTAAGAAAATTAGCAATTGCTTGGGTAAAGTTTTGGTGTTAGGATATATTGAAATGACAGATGATATTCCACAGAATATAAAACTAGAAGGAAGTGAGATTTTTCTATCTTGCACATTGTTCTTACTGGGCTTCTTATTCCTTGATCCTCAGTGGTTAGAAGAGTACTTAGCACATAGTGGGAGATGATTTTTTTAATGAATTGCTTCATTTGAGGAGAAAGAAGTTTCAAAAAGGATCTGATGTGACCCTTAAAAAAATAACTCAGAATCTGATGATCAGATATGCAAAATGGGAGAATTCTGGATTTATAAGATGCTTATAATTATGAGTCCTTTCCTATGAAGCCTTCATTCCACTTTGGAATAAAAGCAACAAAGGACAGACAAGTCAATTGTTTTTCCCATTCATGATGGGAGTAAGGATTATGGAAAACTCCAAGACATGGTTAGATGACATAACAGATTTTGATTTTGAATGCAGATTGAAGAATCTCTGCCTATTTGACCACTGATAAAAAAAAGTAATAATGATTTTTTAAGAAAAGTAAGATCATTGTTTCACTTCTATTTTGGCAGGATAATTATGCCAGGAATCTGCAGGCTTCCTTAAAGGTGAAATATGTAAGCAGAAACACCATTCGTGAAGTGTGTCAAAATGTGACTCTTCCTTTCTTCAGGGTGCTTTGGACCCAAGGTCAAGGTAAAATATAGATCTAAATAATGACACATTCTAAATCAATTTGCTGAACCATCTATGTGGGGTATGCTAAGAGAATATGAAAGTTCTTTTACTAGAATTAACTTTTCATCACCCATCAGGCAATGTGAGAAAGGCAGAATATGACTGAGAGAGTCTGATGAGACTAGTTGGATAATGTTTCTTTCACAAGAGATAGGGTATTACATTATATGTGAATGATCTTCATCAATTCCAGTCCACTGAGAAGATGTGAAAGGACGAATTTGTAGATTTTTAAAAAAATAAAGATTTACAGATATAGTTAAAACTATGTTTGTAATTTCCCCATAATTTTACTTTTTTCCTCTTCACATGCACTACTATGTCTATGCTTTGATCATTTATTTGTCTATGCACATGCCTATATAGCATATATCTACACACATCTATGTACATATATTCATATGAAAAATATGGCAAAACACTGTCTTGTGTACATGACCAACAGACTTGCAGAAATAATATATGTTTGCAATGTTTAGGCACAATTTTTAAAACAATTTCTTGATTTTGGTAAATATAAATCAAGTGAATTCACTTTGCCTGCTGTTTGGCATTATATTGCATAAATATTTTATAGTTTACTTATACTTTCCAGTCTTGAAATCTATTCCATTTATTTTCTTTTCTATCACAAATAATGTTAAAATTAGTTACATCATACTGCTCTAATTATATAACTATAGGAACATTTCTCTAGGATATATTGGTACCAGAAATTTTTCTGGGTCTCAGGATATGAACATCTTCTAAGACTTTCTTTGCCTTATTTAATTTTAATTATGTCATATTTACAGTTACTATATGTTTAAGTTTGGTTACTGAATTTTCTATATTATTTCATTAACCTATTAGCCTGTCCCTGGACCAACACCAAAATTCTTGAATTTCGTAGATTTAGTTTGTGCCTTAAACCTTTATAGATCATATCCTCCTTCCTTGGGGTCACTGTTATATTGTTTGGGCTATACTTGGCCTTTAACATTTCATATTAATTTAAAGAAGATTTTTTATGACTAAATTACAAAACAATCATCATAGAGAATCACCTGAGGACTAGCTAAACAGTATTCTTATAACTAAAGAGATATAGAAGTCACATTAAGACTGGTAGGAGGGGCAGAGATGCAAAATGGGCAGGTCCCACACCCATGGTCCCACAACCAATTAAGAAACAGGAGAGCTATCTCAATTGCAGAGGCCACCCTGAATAGTGAGGGGTCTCAGCCCCACACCAGGCTCCCTAGCCAAGGGCTCCAGGATGGGGAAGAGAAGTCCCTGTAAAATCTGGTTGTGAAACCAGAGGGATTGCATTTGAGTGAGACAGAGGGCTTCTGAATACCTATGTAGAGTTTAGAGAAACTCTACATAGACTCACTTGCTTACAGACTCACTGAGCTCCGGTGCTGGGGCAGCAGTTGAAAATGCAACAGAGACATGCAGGGAGAAGCTGAATTGACTAGCTTCAGGACAAGGGCAAGAGAGGCAGAGTCAGGGCAGCTTTCTCCATAGATAAAAGTACTGGTAGATGCCATAATTCCTTTGTTGAGCCCTCCCCTAGTCAGCCAGCAGATACAGGAGACAGCCAATCTGATCTCTGCATTAACTTGACTAACACCATTCACCCCACCCTAGTGATTCCCTGAGACTTCACCTCACCTAACTCATGATCCTGCCCAAACCTCTTCCAGCAACTCTTCCATACAAGTGGTCTTCCTTGGCTTATACTGTAGACTTTGCTAAAACCTCTCAAAGATCCCCAAACCCCAAACAACAGCAGTTTGTTTGGACATGCCCCATAGCTCTTGCTTAGTAGCCCCAAGTGTCCAAGTTCAGCTCTACTGGCAGCTGAGCTTTATTTGCACCCTAGCTTTCCCATGTGCCTCAAATCCCAGCAGAAGTGGCAACCAACTTCAGATCACTTTGAAACTCCTATCAGGTGGCCCCAGGCTGGAAACAGGCAGTGGTTGACCTTGGCCAGCACTAGGGCCCCTCCCAAGAATCCCTAGAATTAACATGCATAGTGGCCACCTCAGACCACCTGATAGTACTGCACAGCCACCTCTACAAATGTCACACCCAAAAGGCATGCTCAGCAAGCACCAGAGCCCTGCTGAAGCAAATCTTTCCCCTTGGGGTCAGCCTCTGTACATTAGCTTATTTACTTTAGTCATAGCTAGTTCTCACAGCCAGTCAGCCTGTGGGTCAAGCCCACCCGCTGACATGTCCACAACAAATCAAGGCTCAACTACAATAGGAGGGAGAGCATGTAAAACCCACACAAGGGATATCCCTGAAGCACTGGGCTCAGAAACTGGAGAGACTGTGCCATTGGGTCCCCTAAGACACCTACTACAAAAAGCCAATCTCTCAAGGCCAGGAGACATGGCTAATCTACCTAACACATAGAAACAAACACATGGAGGCAGACAAAATGAGGAGACAAAGAAACATGTCCCCAATGAAAGAACAGAACAAAACACCAGAGAGAGAACTAAATAAAATGGAGATAATCAACCTACCAAATTCAGAGTTCAAAGGAGTGGTTATAAGGATGCGCAGTAAACTTGGGGATACTAGATGAACTCAATGAGAACTTCAACAGTGAGATAGTAAACATACAAATGGATATGGAAAACATCAAAAAGTACGAGTTAGAAATGAAGAATACTGTAACTGAAACTGAAATGAAGAATATGATAGAGAAAATCAACAGTAGATTGGATGAAGCAAAGGGCTGAATCAGTGATCCAGAAGACAAGGTCGTACAAAACAATCAGAACAGAAAAAAATTATTAAAATGGTTAGTTTAAGGGAACTTTGGGACAATATCAGATGTATCAACATTTGTTGATTGGGGTACAATTATGAGAAGAGAGAAAGTGCAAGGGGGTTGAAAACTTCAAGAAATAATGATGTAAACTTCACTAACCTGGTAAATGAAATAGACATACAAGTCCAGGAATCACAGGAAGTCCCAAACATAATGAACCCAAAGAAACTCCCAACAGACACATCATAATTAAAATGGTAAAAGTTAAAGACAAAGAGGATTTCAATAGTAGACAGAGAAAAGCAGTTAGTTACCTACTAGGGAGCTCCCATATGACTCTCAGCTGATTTCTCAACAGAAATCTTGCAATCACTTTGAAGGGATTGACACAAAATGATCAAAGTGATAAAAAGCAAGGACCTACAACCAAGATTACTCTACCCAGCAAGGCTGTCATTTAAAATTTTTAAAAAAGATAAAAAGTTTCTCAAACCAAAAAAAAATTAAAAAGCTAAAGGAGTGCATTACCACCAAACTGGTCTCACTAAAGATGTTAATGAAACTTTTTCAGGAAGAATTTATCAAAAATAAAAGTAATAAAATATAGGAAAGAAAAATTTTTTTACTGGCAATGGCAAACAATAAAATCAGTTGTTCAACCAATGATAAAACTAGTACTTAGGTTAACAGTCAACACAAGATGATGTATAATTACAACAACAAAGTAATGAATAAATAAAGGGTGGGCAAAACATTGAACTAGAACAAATAATGCTAAAATTTGTATGGAGCTTCAAAAGATCCCAGATAGTCAAAGCAATTTTGAGAATCAGAAAGAAGTTGGAGTTATCACACTACCTGAAACTAATCTATACTACAGGCCTATAGTAATTAAAACAGCATGGTACTTGCATAAAAACAGACACATAGAAAAACAGAACAGAGAACCAAGGAATAAACTCACATCTGTATGGCCAATTAATCTATGCCAAAGGATACAAGAATATACAATGGGATAAAGACTTTCTCTTTGATAAATAGTGTTAGGAAAACTAAATAGACACATGCAAATAAATGAAACTGGATCACTTTCTTATACCATATACAAGAATAAACTCAAAGTGGATCAAAGACTTAAATGTAAGACCTGAAATCATTAAACTCCTTGAAGAAAATATAGGTAGTGACCTCTTTCAAATTACTCTTAGTAATATATATTTTTTGAATATGTCTCCTCAGGCAAAAGAAACAAAAGAAAAAGTAAACAAGTGGGACTACATCAAACCAAAGCATTTTTGGATAGTGAAGGAAACCATCAACAAAATAAAAGTTAATCTACCAATAGAAGATATCCACCAATGATACAGCTGATAAGGGGTACACATCCAAGATATATAAGAAAGTCATACAACATAACACCAAAAACAAACAATCTGATTTTAAAAAATAGGCAGGGGACCTAAGTAGACATAATTGTCTACTTAAGAAAGAGAACATATAGATGACTAAGAGAGTATGAAAAGATGCTCAGCATCACTAATTATCAAGTAAATGCAAACCACAGTAAGATATCACCTCAAACTCGTCAGACTGACTATAATCAATAAATCCACAAATAACAAATGTTAATAAGGATGCAGAGAAAAGGGAACCCTTCTGTACTATGGGTGGAATTGTAAATTGGTTCAGTTACTATGGAAACCAATATAGAGTCTCTTCATAAAATTAAAATTAGAAATACCATGTGACCCAGCAATTCCACTTCTAGGAATTTACCTGAAGAAATCTAAAACACGAATTCCAAAAAAAAAGAAATGCACACCAATGTTCATTGCAACATTATTTATAGTAGCTAAGATATGGCGCACATAAATCTTTGATATTTAGGATACTACAGAAAAATTTTTTAAAACATAATTTCCTTAAAGCTTTATGAATATATATTATTTTCAATAAAATTAAACAAAATTATTTTAAAAGTATAGGCAATATGAGTTTTGAAAAACAGCTTGAGCATTAATGTTTCCTATTAAGCAAAAATAAGCATATAGAATAAAAATATGATTTAGAATTCCTTAAAGAATCTTCTGAGTACTTCCAAAATTATCAGAAAAATGACATTGGTATTCTTATCACTTACTTTAAAAAAACAAAAAGCCTTTTTATTTCCTAAAACCACATGCCTTTTATGGATTTTGTAGGTTCAATTTTTAGTGGTGATAGTTATGGAAACTCCAGTCCTATGAAAATTGAAATGAAAAAAGGAACAATAATCCAGAAAAAGAACATTACAGACAGAGTAAGAGACTTTCAATATTTTAATAAGCAAATAAAAATATTTGTGAAATGAATGAGGAAGAAACAACAAAAAATGGAAAGTTAAAGAGATTAGGTATGATTTTTAAAAAAGATTTTATTTATTTTTATTTTTAGAGAGGGGATGGGAGGGAGAGAAACATCAGTGTGTGGTTGCTTCTCATGCACCCCCTACTGGGGACTTGGCCAGCAACCCAGGCAGGTGCCCTGAGTGGAGATCAAACCAGCGATCCTTTGGTTTACAGACCAGCGCTCAATCCACTGGGCCACACCAGCCAAGGCAGAGGTGTTACTCTTCAGGTTAATTATCCATGTCACAGCTGGTGAACAAATGGAATCTAGAGACTTTGAAGAGCTCACACTTCCATAGTAGAAAACATTTAATGTGTCCTGCTTCAACAGGATTACTAACTACAATTTATTTTTATCATGTCTTTTATATCATTAGACTGTAAGGTTTGTGAGGTTAAAAAAAATGAGTACAAGAGTTTTCTGTTATCCAACAAAGGTAATAGTGAGTCTAGGGAATTCTGTCACTACTCAGGAAGATAGACAGGAACAAGGCACTCTTTTTGCCTGCCCAGGAAGAATTAATAGTGACCTTCTGGATTTTGATATTCTTGTGATATCCTGTGAGGTTTCTGTCTCATTGAATCTACCATGTGCAATATTTGAATTATCTAATAAAAATTTTATCTTGCCCTTACTAAACAAGTTATATTCCGCAATGGTAAGATTACATTGAATCTTAGTTATAAGGATCACACTTTAAAAGAGGTATATTCAGATTGAATGTATACAAGAAAAATAAATGGTTCTTAAATATCTTTTGGTTGTTGTTGAAAGCTGAGTTTGCTAACCTGAAGATAAAATGATCCCAAATGGCAAGTGGTAGAAAATGATGGTTGTTTTCAGATACTTAGAAAGCAGGCTAATATGGTAGGATGAGGTACAGTAGCCCCCAAAGATGTAATTAGATCTCCTAAACTAAAAGGCTAATGATTTTCATGAAAGACAATGGTGTATGTTCCCAGAAAGTAGTGAATTCTTCTCATTGATGCTCTCAAAGCATAGCCTGACAAAATGGGCATTTGCAGAGAAATTAAATATTAGAAAGTTAACATTTGTAGAGTTTTAGCTAATCTTGCCTGATATACTATAAACCTTACATTGTAATTAGCATCTGCAGATTAGGTCTAGGCATCCAAAAGAAAGTTATGTTATTACTATAAAAATATTCCACTCATTCATTGGTGTTAAATTAGATATGAGCTTCTTTCTTTGCATTACTTGTAAATAAAATTTCTCGAGGTTAAAGTTATTAATCTTTTCAGCATTGCTATAAACCTGTCATTTCGGAAGAGTTATTTCATTTTGGTAGAATTTGTAATTCCTCTAGTACATTGAAAAATGAATTCTCTATCACATTGTGAAATCTATAGTCTAATAATTCATCAAATGTGAAACAGCCAATGGATCTTTTGAACCCTTACTTTTGCCTCCACTTAAATGCTTTTGGCCTTTGTTCTGTATCATAAAAAGGGTCTTCACATGTGGAAGAAATCATCAGGAACTTAAACAAGATTTTATTTTAGACATATAAACTTGAAAAACTTCTTGACAATGACAGGTCTATCAAAGGAGTATGGCATCCATCTGGGCAGGTTCTCCTGGGGAGCCCCCAACTGACTGATCATCAGGCAAGTCAGTGGACTCCGGTATAAGTAAGCCAGTCACTTTCTTTAGTGCAGTCAGCCAAGAAGCCAGATGTTGCCACTACTGCTGTTACTCTTGCTGAAAAAAAAATTGTGTGTCAAACAAGTAACTGGGACCTGCAGCTGTACTATTCCCTAAGCAGCCACTGTACTTTTCATTTTGTTTCTAGGGAAAAACTAGAATAATATAATCCATATCATGTGGAAAACATTGGGAATTGAAAAGTACATTGACCTAGCAATTACCTTTCTAGCTTAAAACAATACATGGTTCTCTTGCTAGTCTTCAGTGTATTTGTCTAGTATGCATGATACTCTTTTAGTGTTGTGAAAGTGATGTTTCTTCTCATATGGCCTTAAAAGCATTATCTGACCTAACTCTGTGCTTAATAATATGCAAAGACATGACTAATACACTGGCCACATCAAAGCCATAAATCCTCTTGCTATACATGATGTTAACACACTCAAGTTTCAATCCTCATCAGTAAAATTAAAGAAAATGATTTATTGTAAGTGTTTGTTAAAACATGTTCTACCTACTGTGAACTGCTTTAAAAAACTCTGGTGATAAGCTTTCAAATAATTAATGTTAAACATACATAAAAATTTGCCTGGAGATCTGTTCCACAGTACTAATTTTCTAAATTCCATCCAAGAAGATTAGATATGAATGCTTTCTAGTGTATGGTTTAATACAAGTGATTACTTTATCCTCTTTTGGGGGAAATTAGTTGCAAATTAAATGAATTTTCCAATTTTATGTAAATATATATTTTCATATACATGGAATTTACATGTAATTCTGCCATTTTTACATTATCTGAAAAAATTTCATTGTAACCTTCCTTGAAATAAATGGTTTTGCCATAGCAGTTATTCTTTAATAATTTAAATCTTATTAAATTGTATATATCAATATTTCAATAGTTTTATTAATATTTTAAAAATCAACTAGCTGTTTTAGACCTCACCAAAAAATCAATGAGATGTCTAACACTGTTCTTTCTACTTTAAGTTATTTTAGAACTACACTCAAGAAATTTTTATTGTTAACATTCACATGAATATCTTTTATGCAGGGGGGAGAAGAGTATCATACTCTTCTCAAGAAGATAAATAGAAATCACTTTTCTTCTTGAGATGCTAACATTTAACTTTATAAAATAGACTTTTAGTTAAAATTATTTACTTAAATGATTTTATCTATCAAACACATTTTTTTTAACTTTTAAATTTCAAATAGAAACTTTTTATTCCCTGTCGAACTTTAGCAAATAGCCAGATTTTCCTTACTAATGTGGGTTTAATTATAAGAAAATTGAAATCCTGGACATGGGGTCCAGCGGCAAACCAGAGACAAGTCCGGATAAACAGTGGAGAGAAATGCTTTTTTTGTGCACTTGCGAGGGGCTATTGTAAATAAAGAGCCTTTAGTTGTTGGAAAAACACTAAAAATTTAAAGTACAGTGACTTTTTATTGGCTGATTTATGGCAATTTCCCATCAGCTGTGCTCTTACTTAGCTAGAAGAATTGTTTTCTCTTGTTCTGGTAGGTAATGCAATGCAGTATTACTACCTGTCAAAATGCAAGCTACACCCCTTATTGTTGGGGACAGCAGTGTGCATTGAATGACATGCATGAGAGTTCTTTCTCCTAGTCATCTGACTCAGTATTAAGTGAGATTTATGTTTATTAATTTTCATACCCAAATTACTATTAATTTCTTCAAGAATAAAATCCCAAACTCTTTGAAGAATATTGCTCAATATGCAAAAGCACTAGAAGTCTATTTTATATAACCAGTCCTATCTCTATGTACTTTCTTTTTTAATTCAATCTCTACCCTGATTTTTCCAGGAGTGTGTCCCAGGTTAAATATATTTAGTTCAAAAACTAAAAAAACATTAAACCAAACTCCTGATATATTAATGCATTTTTGTGAAATTTTCAGGGGGAAAGATATAATATTCAGTTTTTCTTAAATTTATTTGACCATAGTCACCTTGCATTGCTGAACATTTGTCAGTAACAGTACTTTCAGGAACACGTTCTTCAAAATGCTTCAGTGCCATTTATGGCTTTTGTTTTTTAAACACGTGCTATTGTGCCTTTATATGTGTTACAGGGATAACAGTTTACAAATTTCTCCTACTTGTTACTTCTTTTTAAAATATTCCTCTGTCTTCCACAGACTATGCTAATTCATTGCTCTTTATCTTATATAGCTCTTATATTTTCCCTATTTTAGTAGTTTTCATATAACATTACCTTTGCCATATTTCATCAAATCTAAGGTATATTTGGTGTATTATGTACCAAAATTTTTATAGTTTAAGAAACAAAAACTACCACTGATATAATTAATATACAGGGTTGGGCAAAAGTAGGTTTACATAACAAGCAAATAATGAATAAAATTATTTATTCATTAATAAATGAATAATACTACATGAATGTACTGTTTCACATACTTACAATTATAAACCTACTTTTGGCAACCCCTGTATAATGTGCAACTCTACTTGGAATTATCTTAGAGTAGTAGGAACAATTATTATAGAATTATTAAAAAAATTTTTTTTATAACGTGACATTTGTACACACGGAAGGAGAAAAATAAAGGTGAGATAAAGAGGATAAAATGTTGCTAAATCTATTCTAAATTCCCACTTTAACTTTTGCTAAATTACTTTTTAACTCAGGATTGTCAACAGGTGCTTTAAAGTATCATTCTCTATTATGAAGAATATTGATCATTTATTTCTTAAAGGAGGGTTTGGCAGCTGGGATTTGCTCTGTAAGTACCCCACTCTGTAGGTCTGATCGTGATGTTTTCTTGATCATACAATGAGGCTTCATACATATGAAAACAATGGCACTTATATGATAATAACAGTTTGACAGGCTGAAACAGTAATACCCTACTGATTGTAAGCCATATCCTAATTTTAAAGATGATAGAATGTGAAAATATGTATTTACCTTAGAACTAATGAGCTATGCTACTTTTGTATTTCCCCAATAAGCAATATATTTCTTAAGAGAAAGCCTGAATCATATTCAGAAATATCCACTGACACTCTCAATTCCCACCTACACATACATATACACACGCTTTTTGGACACAGTTTTTGTGACTGTTTGTTGATTGTATTTGCATAAATATCCCCTACTGAGTTCTATGCTACATGTTTATTAAATACTTCTGATGTTATAAACCCTAAGCTGAAATAGAAATACATGAATAGGTGTGTGGAGGTTTAGAATAGTTAAACAATTGCTCGTTCAGTTGTAAAAATTTACTCTTCCTCAGATAAATTTGCACATAATGAGCCATTTTGCTTTTTAAATTAAAGAGGTCTTGCCAAGATCTACTTGAAACTAAGAAGTCTAAGGAGTTATTGTTATTCATAATTATACCTACAGTGATGGGACAATAATATAACAGATGTCCTCCTAATTTCTAAGCATAGTATCAGAACAATTTTCTGAGTGTATACTAGAAAAAGAGCCCTACCAATTCATGGGAACATTTTCCCATACACATCGAAAAAACTAATATAATTTTCATCTAGATGAGTAAGTTTGTTGGTGCAAACAGATTGACTGAAGTAACCAAGCAGTGTTAAACGTTAGCAGAAATTATTGACTAAATTTTTTTTAAAAATCTCACTTTGCTCATATATATCTGATAACTTGATGTATTTAATTATAATTTAATATACTGTGGATATTTGTCAGGGGTTATTTCTACATTCAAAACAGAAAGTAAATACGCCATAAGTGGATGTTTTTAGCTGAAATTTAATTTAGGGTGAGTAAAGATGAACAAGTTTTCTGTCTTTAACAAATAGTACCTCTTAAAATATTTTTAAAAAAGAAATATAATAAAGAAAATTAGTGGGTTAAATATTATAGTCTACTAAGTCATATAAAACTCTTCCATTGAAAGAAATTACATGTATAAATGTATCAATGAGAACATGGTTTGAAATTGAAATAGAGAACAGTTTTGATGAAGGTTTTTTAATTTTATTTTTAAATTAGTTTGCTTTCCATATTATTTTGTATTACTTTCAAGTGTACAGCATAGTGGTTAGGCAATTATATACTTTACAAAGGGCTCCCCTGATAAATCTTTTTTCCGTCTTGCTTCTAGAGCAGAACTATAAAAAATTGGCTTGCTGTGGTCTTGGCAGAATCATGATAGACAGCGTGTGTGTGTGTGTGTGTGTGTGTGTGTGAACACACCAGAAGCGAGGAAAGCCAAAGGAGCACTGTCCGTAAACACTTCGAATATAAAAAAATGGAGGCGCCTAAGCTCAGGTTAGGCTTCCAAAAAGCATAATGTATGCCTTACTTTAAGTAATGGAATGTTTAATACTTAACAATTTTGCAAACTGTCTCTTTTTTCTTTTGTATTAAGACCTAAAATTATTTAATTTGATTGTATAATTTTTTATATCGATTGTCTGGTACAGTGCACAAATTTTTTCTGAAGAGGTTTTGGAAATAACCTCAAATTACATTGTATTTATACTATCTCTATGTATAAGTAATAATAATTATTACATAGATATAAATACTAAAACTTAATCCATTAATGTTAATTTCTATGTCATTCTTAGAAGCTAAATTTAAGAAGCTAAATCTCAGAAAAACCTCATTCAAATGTTTTAAACATGGAGAAGTTACCACATCCTGTAACTACATCCCTATATGCTATAAGCACCATAAGATAATTTAATTTAAATATTTGATTAATTTTAATTATTTGTATCATATGAAAATATGATTTTGAAAGAGAATATGAATCTTGATTATATTCTATATTTCTATTATTATCTTTTAAGTATGATAAAAAACTAAAGGTATATGCCTTATATTTGTTTAATTGCACAAATTATTAGTTTTTAATGGAACTGAGTGTTACAATGCACAAATCCAAGGCTACCATTTGAAGGAGATGCCCATCTGGAAACTGGATTATATATTGCTCTTTCCAATCTCTTTACAGTGAATATTTTGAGCAAAGACCTAAAAAACAAAAACAATAAAAAAACCTACCAACCAAAAAAAGGAAGGAAGGAAGGAAGGAAGGAAGGAAGGAAGGAAGGAAGGAAGGAAAGAATCCAGTAAGAAACACATAAAAATGAAAATTTACACATTTCTAAACTGGTTTGCAGCATGGCAGTTTCTGAATGATTTAGACTTTACAAACTGATGCACATCTGTGATATTAATTCAGAGCTGAATTAAGTAGGGGAGAAAAGCCTGGTTCAAAGCGTCCATTTATTGATCCAAATTATAGCCAGCATCTTAAGGTGGCAACGTCCTGAGGCCTCAGTGACAGTTTGGTCAATTATGGTAGTTAAAACATAGCCATGAAGGACTTAAAATTGTTGCAGAAGCTTAGCATAGAACCTCTACCTAATGTCTCCCACTGATTTGTAAGTTACCTAGGACCTGGTTATAGTCATTCCTACAAGAGCATTTTCTCTTGTCTGCAACTGAACTGTAAGTATTACACAATTGCTGTCAGAAGTGGATCTATATACACACACACATTTTATGTATATATGTGTGCACACACATTTTATGTATATATGTGTATATATGTGTGTGTGTGTATATATTAAATTAATCTCCATATACTCTTTAAACAGTATAACAGTTGTTTTTAAACTTGTTAGTATTGACTTATTTTCAAAAGTTCTATCTACTTTACGTACATGTATTATATCTTGATTTTTCAAAAGTTAAATCCACCTTGCATTTTGGGATAAACCCAACTTGAGATATTTTTTTTTTGCTATAATTTTTTAAATATATTGTCGGATGAGATTTATAATAACCGTACTGGGAATTTTTGTAATTATATTCATGAAAATATGTTTCTGTAGTTTTCTTTTACTCTCATTTTTTTCTTTTTTTAGTATTAAGGTAACACTGGCCTCATAGAATTTGGTTTAAAGTATTCTCTCTTCTTCAGTCACCATCCAACTGTCTCTCAACTTTTGTCTTGACACTCTTTGGTCTTTTGCTTAGCCAGCCAGAGAGTTCCAGTTAAAAGTATAACTTGTCTCGTCATTCAATACTGGATAAGAGCTCATTAGTTATATTTTAGAAAGTATCAGGCTTTCATTCCCAAAGATTCACTTCTTTGTGAGAATTTTATATATATAAATATATACATTTATATATTACATATTGATATATATTATATATATATACATAAACACACACGCAGTATGAAACAATGGCTTGGAATGAATGTATTTTTTCATTGCAGACAATGCTTTCTTGGTTTGCTGGTTTGTTCTACTTATCTATCATCTTTTTCTAAATCACAGAGCACATTAATATTTTTATTCTTCTAGTACCAAGAAAAATGTTTTAGAATTATCGTAGAAATTATAGAAGTCATTTTCTTCTTGAGCCTACAAATACTATTCTTCCATTTTAGCATCTGAAAGTCACTATTTTTTATGAGTTGTAATATGCTAACAAGAGCTGTCCTTTATTGGAACAGCCTCAGTTGAATTAACTTTGTGGATACTTGGGGAGTTATTTAAGAATGTAGAATATATTTTGTGGTATAAGTATATTAAATTGACTAAATAGATTTTTTGTTTAAAGTAGCACTCTAAATTACTATGGTATTCCCTAGTGTTCTGAACATTAATGTGTATTTTTAAGAGAAAGTTTAGATAAGAATTTGACTTAAAAAACAGAAACTATTTAAGAAGAAGACATTTTTTACATACTTATTTTTCAGATATGATGTACCTCATTTTGTTAAAAACATAAATGCCATTTTTCTATTACATATAATTATTTTAAATTATTTTTATATTCATCTACTCAAAGATGAACAAATAGAAAGAGGTTGTCAATATTAGGGCTTCTTAGTCATTTTAATTAATTAAAAATTTTACTCTTGTCTGAGTGAATTCTGAAAAAAGGCTAGATCAAATTAATGTTTTTAAGAGATGCTATAATACCATGAGTTTAAGGAGGACCCACCTCTAAGATAACTACTTCTCCCATATCACAGGCATAGATTTAAGGACATAGCAAGTGTTTTATGACTCTATGGCCCAAATAAATTCTAGGATTAAAGATTTGAAGAGATGAGGAAAAAGTTACAGAGAGGGAGGGACATGGAGAGAGGGGAGCAGTAGAAAGGAGGAAGAGGAAAATGGAGAGAAAGATCTGAACAAAAAATAAATGATTTTTATTCTGGCTGTGTTAAGCAAAAAATTACAGCAAATTTTAAGGACATATAGTTGTCTCCAAAAATTCAAGGACATGGGTACAGCTGGGTCTCACGAATAAATTGAAACCAGGACCACAATCCCTGCCAAGGCCAACTCCATGAGCCTGTGAGCAGCAGAGTAACTCAAGAGCCTTTCACTCAGAAAGTCCTGTGCTTAAGGATTAATGTTCTGGGGCTGCCATCTTGAAATGACTACACTTTTTAAAAAATTGTATTTTATAAGTGAAGTTTAATAGGACATGGCAGGAGTTGTTGGAGCTTAGACCTTAGGCGTCTAGGGTGGTTCTGCCTTCCTCTGCCTCGCCGCCTCTCAGGCTGCCTACTCCCTGGTCTTTAGCGCCCCGACCTGCTCAGCCTGCACTTCCTCTCAGTTGCCCAGTAAACTCTGCTGCCCTTGACCCCTGAAGCCATGACCCCTGCACTGCTACCCACCCCTTGGTCCCCCGCGCTGAGAATACAGCATGGGCAACAGCCAACTGCACCCCATGCTGGCAAAGCCATGGCACATTCATTCGGCAAGCTTGACAGTTTGAGACTGTCATGTATCCATAATTCAAGTACATACTGGATGTGTCCTGGCACAGAGATCACAATCCTCTTGGAGGATCTTTTGTCACTGTGGGTTAGAGCGATTGGCTTGTAAGAGTTCCTTTCCCTGGCTGGCTCACAGCATCTTGGTCCAGAGGCTGGAAAAAGAAGGGGGAACCAAGCATGCGCACATATCAAGTGGATGTTTCTGAGGGTCTGCTCTTGTCCTGCAAATATCCTTGCTCTCGAGGGGGTGCAACATTACATCAGAAATTAAAAACATCATGAGAGATCAAGAGAAGGACCAAAAAAGAGAGAGAGAGAGAGAGAGAGAAGTTTTATATTCCAGTACCTTTAACAGCACTTTTTTTCCAGCTTTTTGAACAATAGGTCCCATGTTTTCATTCATCCCTGGATCCACAATTTATGTAGCCAGCCCCGATTATCAGCATCACTTTTCTTCTTTACCTCATCTTTGTTGCTTTGTAAATATCTGCTTTTTCTTCCATTTGTTTCTATAGCTCAACTCTTCCTCTGATATTCTGACTCATAAGGCAAGCACATGTTCACACACACACACAAATATAGCTATTGGGAAATTTGAGTTTTTATATTAGTCATAAAGAAATAATTTATTTTTCAGAGATAAATTCCCAGGGAAGTGACACCCAATTGTCTTTGGTCAATTTTAAATATGTCTACTTGCCCTCTAACCACATGAATCTTGGGAGTGGAAGAAAATATCACAGAAAAAAGTGGGAACATGATGTCAACCACGTATATATTTGAGTAAAATGCAAATGAATAGGGTCTCATGTTATTTACTTGCCTGATTTTAAATTTATTAAAGGAGAAATTCTAAATCAGAAAAAGAATGTGTTTAGCTTAGCATTTTAAGTACTACCAGTATTGGGAACTCAATTAGTGGGATTAAATTTCTCTTTCTCAGTTTTCCTTCCTGCTTTTACTATGTTGATCTTTTCATTATCACCAACTTCTCTTTTGGTTGCTATATGGCTACAACCACTCTGAAACTTACATATAATTTAATTTAAAAGTACTTCTTAATTCCCACAATTAAAAAAATTGGCATCTCTTTTTGCCTTAATCAGTGGGTTTTAATCAGAAGCAATTTTGCACAAACAAGATTATTTGACAATATCTGGACATGTTCCGGTTTGTCATCACTGGGAGGGACCATGTGGATAGAAGCCACTGGAATCTATGCAACAGAAGCCTAGGATGCTGTTCAATGTCCTAGAGGGTATAGGACAGCCCTCACAACCAAGAAGTATCTTGCTCAATAGTATGGAGGTGGGGAAACCCTGGTCTAACATAAATAGTCTATTTCTACTCTAGCAAAGAGGAGAAAGGAATTTGCTGACAGACATAAACTTATCAGTGCTTGCTTACTCCTAAAGATGAGAGGGGGGTTAACTCTCTCATGGTGTGAGGAAGAAGGAGGCATGGCTGCAAAAAATACTGAGCACAGTTTTGCCAGAAGTGAGGACTATAGTAGTTGTCAATATCCATCTACCACAGTCCTTTTCTACCTCCACTCCTTCTTACCTATGTATATATAGTATGCATGTATGTAATATGTATATCTTTATATATAATTACTTTACATTTTTATGGTTTAAAATATTTACATTCTATTCTGTAATAATAATGTACATAGTTATTGTGAGCTCCACTTCTACTCTTGCAGAGTCAGTATTTTCTGTATCTTCTCCATTTATCACATAGAAATAAAGCTCATCCTTGAGTTGTTTCTTCAAAAAGAAATCATGGGGGGAAAATCCCTGAGATATTTAGGTTTGAAAGGAGAATTTTTACCAGAACAATAGTATATTAGTTATCTATTTCTGCACACAAACCATTCTAAAACTTATTAATTTAAAATACCATCCGTACATGACTGCTCACGAGCCTCAACTAGGTGTTTCTGCTGACCAGAACCAGCTTCCAGCTTTATGTCAGTTTCAAACCCATTCTTTGCACTCTGATGTGAGAGTGGGGACTCACAAACCACATTTTACTTTGCCATCTGGTCTTCATTAGGCTCTGCTGAATGGATGATGGAGGGAGTCTGGAAGTCTAGAGGAAGGAGACATTGCTTTCACTTGTTTGCTTCTTGTTCTTGACAGTGTCCTCACAGCAACACTTCTTCATCCTGGCAACAGCAATTCACTCTAACCTGTGAAACAGGCTTCTTCTTGCCTCTTTGGGTAAATAACCCTGAAGATTCAGCCCCAGTTGAGCTGTACACACTTCTCCAAGACCTAGGTGGCAGGGCTGCCTGGCATCTGTTCCAAGCTACTAAGTAATAATTTCAGCCTCTTCACTCAGGGTGGTGGCAGGTCTTTTCAGTTACAATGTCAGTGTTACTTTTGTAATTCCATTTTTTTCAATAAAGTTGTAGTAAATATCCTCTATCAAATTCGTAAGTGTGGTACTGACTCCTGGCTGGGCCCTGACTTCTACAGTGTCTCTCTGTAGAACTGAGCTGCGATGAAATTTCGATGCCACCATTGCTCCTTTTACAGAAATCACAGCCGAAGTGCCTTGGAAAGAAAGTTAAAGAAAGTAGAAGTACAAGGCTATTTCCCTTAAGAGGATTAGATCGAACAAAACTACCTCATAACCATAGCAAAGTGTCCCTGCTTGCATTAAGTTCCTGGTTGAGCTAATCACTTAGAAACAGATGGATGATTAAATATTTAAGACACTGGCTCTCTATCATATATCTATGTAGCCACCTATCAACGGTTGGTACCAGATACCAAACATCAAGTGACTTGGCCTGTAGAAGGAATTGGAAAAACCACTCACCAATTTTGTTTCAGGTAATATTTTTCACTCTGGAAGTAAATTCCTATCTTTCTGATGATATTGTTTTATGGCATGACTAGATAATGCTTTTACTGAGTCTTGCCAAAGTCTCATCCTAAGTTCACTATTTCCCAAAATTCACTTTTCTCTGTTTAGCACACTATTGTAACTTAACCTGAGCTATAGAGCTTCTATAGTTTATCACGTAGGGAATTGAAAATATTCACAATGACATTTCAGGTCTATTGTCAGGTGTAGGCAAAGCAAAGACCCTCAGTGAGGGGTAACACTCTTTAAACAGGTCCTGGATGTATTCTGACATTGTTACTGCTCTTTCTTAACCCACTATTTAAGAATTTCTCATTTTTAGCATATTTTTTCTTATCTGAGAGATAATAGTTTTACTGTCTCTAAAATTGGGCAGGGAAAATCTAGCTATCTCGGCTCTCTTTTGGAGGTATAAAACATGGAACTATGGTACTGATAGCTTTTGTCATTTCAATTACTAGTTTATTAGTTCTGTTTGGGAAGCTTAATGGCATTCACATATACATGGTACTTTAGTCACATCTCCAGTAATGGGACGACTTTCTCTATATTTTAAATTACCCACATTTTTGACAGAAAAAACTTTGTCTTGAATTTTCTCAAAGAAATGAGTCCATTTTTTTTGACTAGAGGGGTTACAAGCAGTAAAGCTCATTATGGACAATTTCAACATCAGTTTCACTTTCAACTGAGCATGAATGGAGTTGGGACAAAATCATTCTCAAAGCAAAATACAAGTTGGCTCCAGCATACCACTTTGATTAAATATGCAAAGATCTTTGTATATTTGATGTCTCATAGTGCTCTCACACCCAGTACTGTTAACAAGGTCCAGGATGGCAGCATTACCTACATATAACTATACATGAAAAACTTCAAACTTGTAAATGATATATGTGGTTAAGCTACATTTTTTGATTACTTACTTTGTTAAACACACTTGGTTCCAGAAAATGCTATTAAAAAGGCACATTACTGTTATCATCCAGCTTAAACCTACTAAAACGACATCTAATTATTTTATTTTTCAATGCATTGTATGGTTACTTACTATCACCAATTGCTCAGAGCATAATTGCAATTATTATAAAATTTTATTTTGATCTGAATCTACTAAATTTGTTGGCATCCAAAGTCTATTAATACCATTTGTTTAATTTAGTTTTTACTCTGTGTTATTACTAATAGATTAAGTGATCAAACTGCATGTATGTGATATGGAGCAAAAGATTCTAGTAGAGACCCCAGAAAGAATGTGTTCAACATCTGATGCTGATTATTGAGCAAATAAAAACTGACAAATTATATATTTCAGGTTTATTATTACAGATTTTTTTAAATTTTCTAATCAAAATCTGTTCTCTTTCACCCCTCCAACTTAACTCATCACCCATTCTCATCTTATCACAAATTTTTGTAAGTGGTATTTGATGTATCCACAAGTATGCGTTGTTCTTCACGTTTATAGATCTTGGAATAGTTCTATTTCTCCTTTTGGAAGTAGGCATATCCTTAGTTCTTCAAGGTAAGATGATATAACTTTTGAATAATAAGATGAAAATTTTCAAATATTAATAAGGTAGAGAAAAATAGATGCAAAATAGACATTCTAGTGAAGACAGAAGACATTTCCAACTTTAAATATGGTGATTATAGGAAACCTCTTTCAATTGTTCTATGACAATTGGAGTTTTGTTGTTACAGCAGCTCAATTACAGAATGCAATAGTAGTCTGTCTAATTATTTTAGAAGAAAATATTATTGTTCACAATAAATACAATCATAATGTTTATATGATAAATTCTCTGTAAACAAAAAACTAACTTGTAATACAGGTAGCAATATACTGGGCTGGCCAAAGAGTTCATTTGTTTTCTTTTTCCCATTAGCTGGCTCTAGTAGTGCTTAGTTGTCTTTAACTTCATTCAAAACAATTTTGTTAGATTGTATTTTGACAGCTGTCTTATCAATGTACCTTTAAAAAATACTTAAGAAAATTGGTGAATTTTTGTGTAGCCATTTTAATACTGAAGATGAAAGAAAATATGCAACATTTTCAGCATATTATACTTTACTATTTCAAGAAAGGTAAAAACCCAACCAGAATGCAAAAGAAGATTTGCACAATGTATGGAGAAGGCGCTGTGACTGACTGAATGTGTCAAAAGGGGTTTGCGAAGCTCTGGCCTTGAGATCTCTCACTGGATGATGCCCCATGGTTGGGCAGGCCAATTCAAGTTGATAATGATCAAATCAGGACTTTAATTGAGAACAGTCAACATCATACGACATGGGAGTAGCCGACATATTAAAAAAATCCACATCAATAAAGTTATTGGTGAAAATGAAAAGTGTCTTTTATTTTATGGAAAAAACTAAGTGGACTTTTTGGCCAACCCAATATAATCATTTTTAAATAAGACATTAATTTTTGTTAGAAAAGAGTTATATGTCTAAATGCAAATAATATCAAATATGGCTGATTTTATTAATAATGTGTAATAATTTTCAAATATTTGCTATATACCAGGCACCGTTGTGTTTATTCTGTGCTGGTATGTGTATGCATGCTCATTTAATCCCTGAATTAAGTCTTAATAAACGTCTGTTGTCAGATAAGAAACTGAGGCACAAAGAGATTGTTACCAATGGTAAATGATGAAACTCAGATTCTCTCTGAGCTTGGGTTCTTAAAAATAGCTTTATTCTATGCCCTGGCTAGTGCCACTCAGTGGATTGAGTGCTGTCTATGAAGCAAAGGGTCGCCGGTTGGATTCCCAGTCAGGGCATGTGCCTGGGTTGTGGGCCAGGCCCCCGGTGGGGGGTGTGCAAGAGGCAACCACACATTGTTTTTCTCCCTCTCTTTCTCCCTCCCTTCCTTTGTCTCTAAAAATAAATAAGTATTTAAAAAATAACTTTATTCTGCATCTTTACCTGTATTAATAAATTATAGGACAGGGAGCTGAGACTACATGATGTACATAAATTAAATGGATTTGAAAAATCATTTGAATCTGAAATTTTCATACCATAAAGTTTTTAAAAACTTTTTCTCCTCTAGTTCTGTGCATTTGTGCATATACGTTATTTTCTATAATGGTAATATTCAAAGATTAAAATGATCTTATAGATTATTACCTTGTATTTGATCTTTAGTGATAACAAAACATAATTCAAAGAAAAAATGACACAGAACTATTAAAATGTTTTAATGTTAACCCATTTGTTACATGTAGTAAAATATATCAAGGTCTTATAACTTTATGTCTATTATTTGTAAATATACTTATATAGGTTTCTAACTTGAAATAATATAGTGAAGAGAAAATATGAGACAGAGTTCTTGTTCAGAGAATTTTAAAACAT